>JAXQQM020091920.1:0-382500 GCA_034641835.2 Pinus albicaulis | reverse complement strand
CTGAGGTAAGTTGAACTAGGATCTCTCTTCCTATAGTGGAGTGGAAAATAGGGTTATAACAAATCCCCCCTAATGCATGAGGTTAGAAAAAAAAAATTGATGGTAAAAATTAATTATGAAAAAATGTATCAAAATGTAAAGAAGGAGTTGACACCAAGGAAACAGATAGAAACCATATTAATCCACATGTATTAATTATAATGTAATCATCCCTAAGGTGGGCATACCCATGCTTTGCATAAAGAGAAAATAAACATGGTCACCAACCAATGCATTATGAATCCATGACATGAAATTCTAGTACATGGCCATGTGACATAAACATGCAATCCATGTGAAAAATCAAAAGATAATAAACACAAATAAATACAGTGTGGACATATTTTGTTGTATACATCAGTAATACTATGGATTTATATTAGATAGGCTCCCTAGAGTTTTCGTCAAAGTACATAAAATGATACATAAGTCTAATGTAGCTTAGGAAGGGTGTCATATAAGAGTGAGATGTCGTTATCCCAAGGTCTTCAACTCAACCTTAATGGTATAAATAATCAACATGTGAATAGATGAGTTGATGGTGATGATATATATTTGATTGTGGTATTTTTTTTCATCTATATCAATGCTTTTAGAGTGGAAAAAGTGAAGGAATAAGCTCATAGAGCCATTTTTACCAACAAGACCCAGTTTGGAAAATTGGGGTCTAAAATCTTCCAATACCATTTCTAGCAATCAAATGACATTTTTGGGGGTAAACAATTTACATTTTATCTTCAAACTTTTCTTTCATATTCTACACACAAGGACCTTTCCAATGGTGCAAGACTTGCTTCAATCATAGTGTGAATGCAAAAGTTATTCCACTTGAAAGTTGACCTTCCTTATTTTCACCACCATAATTTGAAAGGATGACATGGAGGCTCCCATTACTAATGGAAAAGTGGCTAGTGATGTGATCATCATGAAGATGACTCTAGAAGAGTCCATATTTTAACATTTTAAAAATTTGATGGATTCAAACCTAACAACTAGTAGGCTATCAAGTTGTGTTATAACAAGGCCACTAGGAGGGGGTTCCATTATTTAAAATAAATTTTTCCATAGATGAGAAGAGTAGCCAAGAGGGATGGGGAGAGAGAAAAAATATAGGATTTAGGCTTCATAGTAGATAGCGGGTTGCAGGCCTTACTTCTTTGTACTTGTAGACATTTTCTATTCATAGAAAGAGAGCGGAGTGACCTCGCCATCCGATTGGGTTTTCTCATAAAAGGGTTTCCTAAGTTATATATTGTGTGAAATCATGGTTTGTGAGTTTTATTTCACTTTTCTATGTTCTATGCATAATTATAATTTGAATTCACATGTAATAAACAATAAATAGAAACCTCAAAATATAAAGAGAAATAAACCCTCATATTGTAAATTTTGGATTTATAAGTAAAATTTATCAAATATGTTGTGACAAATTGTTCACTGGAATATCCATGGTAGTTTATGGTTCATATTGGTATCAAAAAAAGTTTTTTTGGGTATATTTTGGACATTTCCTTGGGATATACAAAGGAGATGCTTTCGTGGTTGAAGCACAAGTTACAGATATAAGTCATAATGTGAATCTCATTATTTTGTCCCTAATAAACGAGCTTTTGATATTATACGAATACGGGGTTTCTAACGTAGAAGACCAATTACAAGGGAGATCAAGAGTTCGAGAAGAAACAAAGAACAAGCCAAAAAGATTACATGAAAGGGATCAACCCAGTTCAAGTGTCATGAACCATTCATAGCTATTGTTCAAAATGGAAGACAAGGTCGATATAAATCCATATCAAGGTGATATTGACACTCTAAAGCTAAATAACTAGTGGCAAAAATTAAAATTTTATTTGAGTGTTCATCATAAAGAGGAAGAACTAAATATTTCATTTGTGTGACTAAAATTAGAGGGAGATGACCTGACCTCATGGGAAATCCACATGGAGACCTTGAGGTTGGAAGCAGATCCTATAGATACTAAGTGGGATGACTTTAAAATCCTCATAAATTCATACATTTTCCCTATCAAATATGTATATGACCAATGGATTCGCTAGCACTACTTTAGGTAGAAGCAAGGGTAGAGTGTATAGGAGTAAACCAAAAACTTCATAAAGATGGATATAATGTTGGGTATGTCCCAAAAGAACCAAAATGTACTCCTTAAGTATATAGGGGTCCTACAAATCCATTTGTGGAAGTAAGTGATATTTTTTAAGCCTATATGAATGGACAAGGCTTGTGTGTAGAAAAAGTACCTAGAAAACATAGGCCAGAAGAATGGGAAATAAAGAATATCAAATTAGAAGGAGAACTATGATGGTTCTAAGGAGGGTAAGAATAAGTGAAATCAGGGAAAAGATAAAAACGTAGTACTTACAACACACGAGTGCAAGGATACCAAAAACCACTAAAGGCATTGTAATATCGATGGACATACACATGATAAGTGTTAGAAGTTGCATCTGAAGCTTAACCCAAAGAATAAAAATAAAGATAATAAGAAGAATAATCTCATGGCCAATGTTTCAAGAAACCATATTGAAAGTAGATTGTACATGGAAGGAAATATCATTTATAAGTCATTGCAAAAGGAGGTGAAGCTGAGTAGCCTTCAATAACATGAAGAGAAAGAAATGGTACAACTCTTCCACATAAGTATATAGGTCAAGAAGTAAAATATTGATGCCTTGTTTGACTCTGGATATTAAGAGAATCTCATTATAGTATATCTAGTCAAAAAATTTGGATTAGAAGTTCATGATCATCCAAGTTCAAAATAAGGATGTAGAGTTAAATGTAGCAAAACCGTGCTAAATTTTATTTTCTATATGTGCTAATTTTATTTCGTGAAGTAGAAATAGTTGTAGTTCCCCTTGATGTATTTGAAGTGGTGTTTGTAAGTTCCTATATGTACATTTGAGATGTAATATTCATGTGGAGAGCCAACTGGTAATATCTCATCAAGGATGGAAAATTATTCCCCATCAATGTGCAAAAATGAAGTTGAAAATTTCACTCGTAAGTTCTAACCAAGCCAAGAAACTGATCCGTTTTAACAGGAAGTTTATTCTATTGTTTTTAAGAGAGAGTAAATATGTAGAGGAGTTAGTTAGAGAACATTCATCCTTGGATGGATGTACTAAGAAATATAAAAATAACTAAAAGAGTTGCTACAAACACACACGCATGTTTTTTGGGAGCCTAAAGGATTACCGCCCAAGAGGGAAGTGGAGCATGAGATCCAAGTATTGTTTGAATCCACATTGGAAAAAATTGGAATATATATGTAGTCTATTATAGAAGAAAGTGAGGTGAAGAAACAATTTCAAAAACTACTGGAATATGGTGTCATTCGACCAAGTACATCACGATGTGGGTTTCCCATCATCATTATGCCAAAGAAGGATGGGACTTGGTGAAAATGTATAGATTACAGGGCCTTAAACATAATTATGCTCAAGAACACGTACCCCTTACCTAGAATATATGATATGTTGGATTAGTTTGAGTAAGGAAAATTCTTCACCCTAGTTAGATTAGAAGTCTGGATATCACCCAGTACAAGTTAAAGAAGAAGATACCTAGAATAGCACCTTCAAAACCAGGCAAGGTTTGTATGAGTGGTTAGTCATCCCATTTTCTCTATTAAATTAACCAACTACATTTATGATGTTAATGAATGATATATTTCTCCCTTTTATATATTCATTTGTTATTGTCTATTTGGATGATATAATGGTGTGCAATACAACCTAGGAGGAGCACATCGCACATTTGATGCAAGTGATGGAAACATTAAAGAAGCACTAGTTGTTATAAAATATCATGAAGTGTGACTTTGCATAATAATTTTAGGTGTATCTAGGTTATGTGATGAGTGGAGGAGAGTTGAAGATAGATCCAAACAAGAAGGAGGCCATAATAAAATGGTTGTTGTCTACTAATGTTTTTGAGATTAGGAGTTTCAATCAGGAAACAAAGTACCTATGGAAATTCATAGCCTCGGTTTTAGTAGTATAAGCACTGCCTCCATGCCATAAAAACAATTGGTAAAAGTTTTCACTGGCCCAAGGGTCAGAAGAGGGCCTTTGAAGAGCTAAATAAGATGACCAGTTAATAACCAGTTCTAGCATTACCAAACTTGTAAAAAACCTTAAAAGTGAAGATAGATTAAATTGGGTATGATATGAGAGTGGCCTTGATGTTTGGAGGAAGGCTTGTATCATACCATTTTGAATCATTTCACGGGGAATTCCTTAACTACTCTGCCTACAACAAGGAGTTTTATTTCCTAGTCCAAGTTGTGAATAATTGGTAGCACGATATGATGGGGAAGGAGATGGTAATCCACATAGGCCATCAATCACTATAATTCTTGTAGGCCCAGAGTAATATACAACAAACCAAGGAAACAAAAACAAATTGGTTTACATTATTTAGAGGCCAACCACATCAATTATGATAGATTTAGGAACTCTAATACACATATATTCATTCACCCATGAAGTATACAATGAGGTATATTCATAGGATGAGGACTTCAAGGAGGTGTTCAACAGTTACAAAGTCATGTGTTCGATGGAAACAATAGTATTGACTACCATATCTAGGATGGGTTACTCTATTGGTTGGATGAGTTATGTGTTCCTAAAGGCAAGTGATTTTATATGATTGTGGAGGCTCACACCTCCAAGGTTACAAGGCACTTTGGTGTAGGGAATTTAGTGGATAACTTGTAGAGACATGTGTATTAGCCCAAGATGTAACAACATGTAGCAAGGTACACAATAGGATGCATGATTTTTTGTACCAAAAAACCTAGTAATAAGAAACATGGTCTATATCATTCCTTAACTTTACCCACTCATCCCTGAGAAAGAATTTGTTTCGACTTAGTGGGAGGTTTACGAAAAAAAAAAGGAGGGGTGCGAATACCTATTTCTGATAGTTGGCAGGTTCAATAAGATGTGTGTTTTGATGCCATATAAAAATACAATTAGTGAAAAAGAAGCAACAAACATGTTCTTTGGACAACTTTGGGTGCAATTTTGGATACTGTTGAAGCCTAGAAATGTCTAATTTTTACTATCCTTTAAGCCATTACATTCACCTTATTGTTACTATTCTAAAAAAACCTCAACATAGTAAGGTCAATATCAACTTGTGCAATGTATTAATCATCCATATTTAAAGTATTTGTTTCTTAGTGAAATTACGACAAATGTATTCTTGCAGTGACCGAATTTTGAACATTTTGCAACTGATATTCGTTTTTGCAGTAGAATCCATTGTTATATAGGTTGAAAAACTCTAGTTAAAGAAAGAATACTATCAAAATATGACAACTACCTCCCAGATGGGTAAACACCTACAAACATCACTTGGAAAGCTACGTGAGATGGGAGATCTTGAAGTCAAAGGAAAAGTCATCTTGGAAACTACGTGTAGCAATCAAACACAGGAAGTGGAGAGTAAAGTGAGTGAGATTGAAGGATTGACTTAGATGTCAATATTATAGATCAATATAAAATATCCTATGACTTTATTTTCCAATAGAAAGTCATAAAGAGATTGGAATATTAGCATTATCAATCTCGTAAGTGTTGAAATCACTTGCAGCATATCAGATTAAAACTCTTTCAAGTCATTTTTACAATTTGTATAAATGTTGTAAGTGAGACAAGAAACGGTAGTGGTTTCTATTACTAATTTTATATTTCTTTTGTGGAAGAAACCAATACTCTGTTTTCATAATACAAATCACTTTTACTTTCAAATGTGTGCGTGAAGAATCTTTGAGCATTAATAAACTGTGGGCCCCAGGTGGGCCCCCTATTAGTTGTGAGGTCTTCTTTTTAAGCTATATTTTTTCTTACATTCACATTTCTTAGTGTTTAATTTCATTATAGTTACATTTCTAATTGTTTTATTCTATTTCATAGTACTCATAAAGATAAAGTACCAAAAATAGTTTATTTATTCAATGCATTTTATTATCAATACTTAGTTGTTTTATCGTTCAAAGTCAAATTCAATTAGTTGTTTTATCATTCAAATTCAAATTCTGATATGCTAAATAGAGTACACTTTAGAGGTTAATTATGCACATTATTAATAATTCTTGAGTTATTCTTTTACCTTTTGTACATTAGATTTCATTCTCATTCTCTTTCAAAGCAATTTTTAGAGATTGGATTTCATTGCCATTTTCTCACAACATTTAAAATAGGTCTTTCTTATTTGAAATTTAGCTTAAACATTTGCTTTCATAAATTAGTGCATAATAAGTTCAATTATATAGTAGCATAATTAAATCATTTCCTTTCATGTTCTATTTTCAATAATTTCCTTTTTTACAGATAAAATTAAGTGTGGATTTCTGTAATTTAGATAGATCTTTTATTTTTGAAAGCTCAAATTAGTTATTTAGGACTCTGAATTGAAATAAAATGTTCTTTATTAGTCTCCAAATTGTAGGAATAGCAATCACCTATTTTTTCAATTAGTTTCATTTATATAGTTTACTTAATTTACAGAAGAAATCCTAGCATATATAGTGCACATACATTTCACAAGTACATAGATCTTGGTTGACAATTAATGAAGTAAATTAAATATAATTAATTTACCAAACATTTTGGCATTGTGGCAGGGGGAGTGTATATAGGATTTATTCTTGTACATTGTTTAGGGGCCTTTTTAATTTCAATACAATTAAAAAATGATAAAATATATTTATTCATAGAGAAATAGGTTCTAGGGTTAGATTTGTAAGTAGAGGTAGAAGTTTGATTACAACATCACTACTCAGTCCATCTAGACCTCTTATTTCCATGCCATCCACCGAGACTCACATTCCATAATTTTCAGGAAAACATAGACTTTATGAGGTGCATAGATCAAAATCCAACCTAGAAATTCACCAAATTCCTCTACTGAAGTTGTAGTTGAAGAACCTACATTCAAAACAAAAGGAGAAATATTTCTTTCCTCGATTGGAGAACAAATTCTAGGAAAAGAGCTATAAATTCCTAGTGAAGAAGAAGAAGAAACTTATTTTACTATTACATTGGTATAAGAACCAAAGGAAGAGATAGATAATCCAATCATAGAACCTTATATTATCTCTGAAAAAACTACAAGGCAGTGGAAGGAGAAGGAGAAATAAATAATCTGAACATTGAACTTAGGATTGGAGGTGGAAGAGGCAGAGGATGAAATATGAGAGGAGGTGGAGGAAGAGGTGGAAGAGGTAGTAGAGGGGATCTAGAACCTTTGGATTTCCCATCTTGGATCAAGGTACCACAATCAAAATGAAGAGTATATCACCCTCCATTATCCCTAATTTCCATGGACTAAGACATGAGGACCTTGAAACATTCATTTTTGAATTTGAAGTCTTCTGTAGATCTGATGATTAATTTATTCTCAAAAATGAAAATTGTTTTTGGCCACTCTTAATGTTTTATGAGATTAAGAACACATACAATCAAAACGTGGGAAGAAATGAAAAATTTGTTCTTAGAAAAATATAAGGACTATAGTATGCTCCATAACCTTAAAGATGAAGTATTTAAAATGATGCAAAAATAGGATGAAAATATTGAAGACCTAGTTGAAATATTCAATATTTTCCTATAATGCTAAAAGGGCTAATATGCATAATCTAGATGATGAAACTTTGAAATATATATTGTTAAAATCTATTAGAGATGAGTGGATTTATCTCCTCAATTTAATGGGAAATGGAGATGTTTCTTAGCTTTCATTTAGGGAAATTTGTAAACAGTGTACACATATTTCAAGGGGTAAGGCTAGAACTAGGAAAAATCCAAGAGACCTTGTCATGGCCAGAATTAATAAATCTGCAACTAGGATGGTAAGTAGAGTCGAAATAGGAAATTTGATTGACAATTTTAAAACATATATTTTAGGGAGTCTTAGTGAAAAAATATATACCCTTAAGAGACAAAATAAGAAAAAATTTGAAAATGTTGCATTATCTATTTTTTTGTCCCAAATGTAGAAAGAAAAATGCCTTGATATAATGTCCCCTTAATAGTGTAGAAATTTTTGTCGTGTGTGCTGAAAATAATAATACTAAGGAGTGTTCTTCGATACATGGTCTTAAAGTTTTTTTTCAAGATGAATTTGGGACAAACCAAGTTAAATCCATTTGTTTTGTTGCTAAAATAACATGGAAAAATCCACAGTCAAATTTGAATCAAGGCTTTAATACTCAATCATATTCACAACCACAAAATAATTGGACTGCACCTATGCCTTGGAAACTGTAATATTCCTATTTAGCTTTTAGCTAATTAGAATATTAATTTTTTATTTCCTTAATTAAGTATATGAATAAGAGGGTAGAGGGAGCCATAAATCCCCTTAGTAGAATAAAACCACTTCCTTGTTGTGAAAGTGGAACAACGCATTAGTGGACGGGGCCAAGAGGCCAAGTGAGAAACACATTCTATGTGGAGGATAATGACCAAGAGAGAAACACAATTATTATGTGGGGCCAGGGGTGTGAGGGTTCCAAAAGTATAAGAAGGGGGTGAGGACAACCATAGAGATAATTCTAAGTTATTTTATTTTCATGTTGTTTACAACTTGAGCACACTTGAGGTGTTTAGCCGAGTCTACGGTGTTATTTAGCACACGGGTGTTTCCAAGTGGAAATCCCAACCTCGTCTCAGGGGACTTTGAGTGCCTGCTTAGGAGAGTAGTCCTACTATACTTGAGAGAAGATTTAATTATTATGGCATCAAACCATCTACAACCCTCTAGAGCAGCGCAGTCGCCCAATTACTTACGAAGTACACCAGCAGAGAGATATAGAGGGGGGTAAAATTCCAAAACATTCCTACTTGTAATCTAGTGAAGGGATCATCCCTTCAACAATTGAGCTATGGGAGATTTTTTGTAGAATTTTATTTCTCAATCCAACTCATATCACGGCATACCTAGCAGTAGTGTGTTTTCACACACTAGGAGGGTGATTTTCTAGGGTCTACCAATCCAAAAATCCTTTCTGGGTTTTGTGTGTAAAGGTTGGTGTCCAAATCCTGACATTTTCTGAGCACCAGAAAAACATCTTCTACGCACCCATTTTTAGCTAGCAACAACATTTCCAAAATTTCCAACAAGGGGTGCGCAGTGAGAGAGTTCAGTAGAGCAACAATTACACAATGTTTCAGTGGGGGTGCATGAGGGCCATTCTAGCCATATTTGTTGGCTTGAGTGCTATCATTTTGAGCATTTTTATACTTATTATTCCATATCCATATTGATAAAATGGCTCAATAGTTTCTAGCTTTATTTATGGTGTTTTGATATTACTAAATATTTTCTCTTTGTTTTCTTTGTATTACTATCATTTTCCTATTTGGAATATTACAGTGGTATCAAAGCTCTTATACTTGGCTCAGGTTGTGGAGTAACCATTCTATGACATTCGAAGATAGAGAATACATCACAGATCATACAAGGAGGTACAAAGATAGAGAACATAGAGTTGAGATCACATCTGATGAAGGGGACTGCATTCTAGTGGAGGAGGATAAAGGGAAAGCTCTAATGGAAAAAGAATATGACGGGAAAGAGTTTGGAAATATCCTCCTCAAATCAGTGCAGGAGATGAACAAATAAATTAAAGAAATGAGAACAAATAGGCAGAGGGAAATCCAGTGGGGATTCAAAAATGGAGAAGGATCGGGGAATTCTGACCATTAGGTAGAGCAACCGGTGGTACCACAAGTGTGACAATGTTCCACCATTCCCACCTTCTTAACAGTGGGTATGGGAACAGGAGGACCTCTGGAGCAGGAGGTTCTGGGTGATTATTTCTCAGATTAGTGATCTCATGCCTAAGATTTTAGATATCATCTGACCTTCTAGGAGTTTTTCGAGATTAAGGATAAATGAAGACCTTGCAGTCATAATAGATAAGGAGGGTATACATAGAGAAATGACCTGTAGCATACCATGGGTAGAATTTTTCTACCTACTTTTGATGGGTCTTCCAAGAGTACGAAAAAATCTTGGGTAGAGAAATTAGGCATCTATTTTGAGCTTAATCAAATGGTAGAGGTAGAAGCAATCAAGGTGGAAGCAATGCACCTTGAAGGAGAAGCTCATGATTGGTGGTTCCATGGGATGCCCATGTAAAGTCATGCAGAAGTGACTACATATGCAGAGTTCACCAAGAGGTTGGTAGAGAGATTTGAACGAAGGGACCCAGAGGAAAATTTCATTGAGTTAACCAAACTCAAGCCGACAGAAACCCAACGACTTATATCTCCGAGTTCTTGAAGTTATTGATAATGGCTCTAGATCTATCTGTGGCTAGGAGGGTGTATATGTTTTTTGACATATTGGTGGAGCCTCTGTGTGGATTATTCAAATCCACTAGACCGGCTACACTTGAGGATGCAGTTGGGAGGACAAGGGATCTACAGGATTCCTTGTCTAGAACAAGAGTTTAATTTCCCTAGAAACCAGCATTTCAGATGAAGGGAAAAGACACGAGGATTCCATATCCAAAGGGGAACCAGGGTTGTGGGCCTTTGGATGATGATACTTAGAGGGTTTTGAGACAGAGGAAGCTATGCTTAACTTTCCAGGAGCCATGGGCACCAGGTCATCGATGTGTCGTGGGAAAGACACACTACATTGAGGTATTATTTAATAGTGAGGGAGAAGAGGGATCATATGAGGAGTTGGAAGGAGATGTAGATTCTGATGCACTATGGGAGGACCATACACCCCCCCCCCCCCCACCAGTAGCAGCAAGGGGAAGAGAATTTTCACCTACTGGAGGATTCCTTGCATCTTTGTGAGGGTTTCCCAAGTATTTGAAACTGAGAGTCTGAGGCACATTCCAAGGACAACATGTCACATAATTGGTGGAAAAAATGGCCACAAATAACTTCAATTATACTCAACTAATGCAGAGGAGGGGCATACCAACTAAGAGTTTTGATGGATTCTCTGTATTAGTCCCAGGTGCCAGAACTATGCAGTGTTTGAGGTATGTTTGAGTGTTAACTGTAACCATGGGAACCTATATGGTGACATATCATTTATTTGTGGTATAAATTCCAGACACCAATGTGATATTGGGTGTATAGTGGATGATTACACTAGGAAAGGTCACTACATACTAGGAGACATTGGAGATGGAGTGGACAGATAAGAAGAGAGGGAAGCGCTAGTTGATCAGAGGAATGCACACATATGCACATCAGACAGTCTCGACACACCTAATGGAGGAAAATTTCCCAAAGGGGACCACAGAGTGGGTAGTGGAACTGCATTTTTCAGAGGTAGGAGTCACAGGGCAGTATGTACACCCTAATTTGTAGTCAATATTAGATTGCTACGCTTCGGTCTTTGGGGAAATACCACCGGGGCGACCACCAGAACGAGGGTTCGAGCACACTATTGAGTTAGAACAAGGGATCTAGGCAGTGATCACCACACCCTATAGGCACCCTAAGGCCTACACAGATGGGATCAAAAGAGCCATCAAGGAGCTATTGGCACTAGGACACATCCGACCCAACACTATCCACTTTGCTTCTTCCATGGTGTTGGTGAAGAAGAAGGACAACACTTTGTAGATGTGAATCGATTACAGGACTCTGAATAAGAAGACAATGAAGAACCGATACCCCATCCCCAAGATTGATGAGTTGATGGATGAGTTGCGGGGATCGAAGTTATTTTCCAAAATAAATCTTAGGTCGGGGTACCATTAGATCAAGATGAGGGGACAGGATGTCCCAAAGACTGCATTCAGATGCCACTATGGCCACTTCGAGTTCTTAGTGATGCCCTTTGGGCTGACCAATTCTCCAGCCACTTTTCATTCTTGTATGAACCACATCTTCTATGGTCAGCTAAGGAAGTTTGTGTTGGTGTTCTTTGACAACATCCGCATTTACAAACACACTTGGGAGGACCATTTCCACCATATTGAGGGAGTATTGCACATCTTGGAGGAGAAACATTTAATTTATGCAAAAATATCCAAGTGTGAATTTTGACTTACAAATATTCTCTACCTAGGGCATATCATTGGAGTATATGGGGTAATGGTGCATGAGGAGAAGATATGGGCCATTCAGGATTGGCCGGTACCAAAGAGTGTGACAAAAATTTAGGGCTTTGTATGAATTTTCCCATACTATAGGAAGTTTGTTAAGGGGTTTTCCCAGCTAGCAGCACCCCTCATGGACCTCACCAATATAGGAGCCTTTGGATGGATAGACACTATGCATAGGGCCTTTGAAAGGCTCAAGGAGTTGATGAGTAGCTCTCTGGTGTTGGCATTCCTGGACTTCATGCAGCCCTTTGTGTTGGAGTGTGATGCCTCAGGAGAGGGAGTTGGCGTAATGTTGATGTAGGGAGGTCACCCTATAGCTTTTGAGAGTTGGAAGCCCTTTCCACATGAGAGGTTGTATTTGATATATGAAAAATAGATGTTGGCCATCATGCATGCATTGGCTACGTTTTGGCAATATTTGGTGGGTAACAAATTTTAGGTGAGCACTGACCAAAACAGTATCTAGTTTTTCTTGAGCAGAAGAAATTGCAAGAGAGGCAACAAAATTGGGTCAGCAAAATTCAGGCTTATGAATTTGACATCGAGTATATCAAAGGGAAAAAAAATGTGGTAGCGGATGGCTTATCACGGAGACCAACAACACTATCCTTGATGTGAATTGATACAGACTGGAGGGTGCATATGTTAGTAGAGTATTCTAAGGACCTCTTCACATGTGAGATATTGGATGGGCAGGTGACTGCTGATAGGTACCGGGTCATGGATGAGGTCATCTATTACCAGAACCAGACCTTCTTGATAGGAGCCTCTTAGCTCAAGGAGAATATTTTGCACGCAGCACATGATTCATCGCTTTCAGGCGATCATGGATTCACCCAAACATACCAAAAAATCAGAGAGAGGTTCTCATGGAGGGGCCTCAAGGAGGACGTACTATGACATGTCAGGGAGTGTGAAGTTTTCCAAAAGAAAAAAGGAGAGTTGAGACATCCCGCGAGGTTGTTAAAACCGCTTCCCATAGAGGGGAATTGGGAGAGCATTTCCATGAATTTTATCATGGGGTTGCCTATGGTGTAGGGAAAGGGTTGTATCTATGTGGTCATTGATGGGATGATGAAGTATGCTGATTTATTTACCATCTCTTCACAACACACTGCTTCAAATTTTACTAAACTATTTTTTAGGGATGTTTTTAGGCTTCATGGTCTCCCCAAGGCCATAGTCAGTGACAAGGACAACCGTTTCATGGGTGGATTTTGGCAAGAAATTTTCCGTTTAGTGGGTAGTGATTTAACACCCAATACCAAATATCACTCACAAATGGATGGACAGGTAGAGATAGTAAACAAGTGGCTTGAAGGCTACTTGCAAAAATATGTCTCAAGGAAGCATAAGGCATGGCTACACTCGCTTCATCTAGGAGAATACTTCTACAACACAACATTTCATATGTCAATCGATATGTCTCCATTTTTTACTTTATATGGTTATGATGCTTTAACATTTGATGATGTGATTTTTGGAGCAAGCAGGCCCCCCTAGGCCAAGGACTAGATCCAAGAGAGTCATGATATACTCTATGCTCTTAAGGACAACATTTATACAACTCAGAACCAACAAAAGTTGTATGCAGATTGAGGCCACGTGGAGAGGCAGTTTGAAGTGGATGATTTGGTCTACCTCTGTCTTCAGCCATACAAGAAATCTACGTTGATGCAGAAGGGAGCTGAGGAGCTCAAGCCCTATTTTTATGGGCCACACAAGGTGATCTGACCTGTTGGGAAGGTAGCATATGAGTTGGAGCTCCCAACTAGGAGTAGGATCCACAACATTTTTCACATCTAATGCCTCAAAAAGGCTCTTTGGCAGCAGGTAATTGCCACTGGGGAACTCTTGCCTATTGATGATGAGGGGCACCTGGTCCTACAATTGGAGGTCATTTTGGACACATGGAAGAGGTAGCTAAGGAGCAGGGAAATCAAAGAATATTTGATCAGATAGAAGAACCTTCCAGATGAGGATGACACTTGGGAGGGGGAGAGAATTCTACAACATCCGTCATTGCAGTTGCTTGAGGAGAAGATTTTTTTTGGAAAGGAGGACTGTAATATTCCTAATTAGATTTTAGCTAATTAGAATATTAATTTTTGTTTTCCTTAATTAAGTAAATGAATAAGAGGTTAGAGGGACCCTCAAATCCCCTTAGTAGAATAGAAACACTTCCTAAGTGTGAAAGTGGAACAACACAGTAGCGGATGGGGCCAAGAGGCCATTAGGGGAATTTTGAGGTCTAAAATGGGCCTCCTAAGGAAAATGTACAACCAAAATAAACTTTATAAGAACCAATAGGTCTCAATATGATGATGTCAACCATGGGGGATGCTTCACCATTTTTTAAGTAAAAGGGTAAAAAGATTAAAAAATAATAAAATAATATAACTAATTTTTCAACTCATATTTTCAACTTATCTCCCAAACTTTTTACTCAAATTTTGAGTAGGAGTAACCATGTTGCATACTTTTGATAGACCCTGCTACATGAAAAATGAGAAATACATGAAAAAACATGATTGCAATCACATTTTCCATGTATTTCTCCTTTTTCATGTAGCAACATCCATCGAAAGTATGCAACATGGATAATCCTTGGATGAAAATTTAAATTTTGTATCCAACGAGTACTCTTGCTCAAAATTTGAGTAAAAACTTTGAGAGATAAGTTGAAAATACGAGTTGAAAAAGTAGTTGTTTTTTTTTTCCCTCTAAAATTTGATGATGTAATCAAATCTTATTTTATTATTTCCACTATTATTTTATAATTTCCTTAGGAAGCCCATTTTAGACCTCAAGTTTCCCCTAATGCAAGTGAGCAGCGCAGTCTATGTGGAGGATAGGGACCAAGAGAGAAGCACAGTTATGATGTGGGCCCAAGGGTGTGAGGGTTCCACAAGTATAAGAAGGGGGTGAGGACAATCATAGAGATCATTTTGAGTTATTTTATTTTCCTGTCATTTACTACTTGAGCACGCCTGAGCTTTTTAGCCAAGTTTGCAGTGTTGTTTAGCACACTAGTGTTTCCAAGCAGAAATCCCAACCTCGTCCTCAGGGGAATTCAGATGCCTGCTCAGGAGAGGATTCCTACTATACTTGAGAGCATATTTCATTAATCCGGCATCAGGAAATCTACAGCACTCTAGAGCAGCACAGTCACCTAGTGACTTATGCATTGTAACAATAGAAAGATCCAGAGGAGGGTGAAATTACATAGCATTCCCGCTTGGAATATAGTGAAGGGATAATTCCTTTAACAATTGAGCTATAGGGGAGTTGTTGCAACATTTTATTTGTTAGTTCAGCTCATATCACTGCATACCCAGTAGTAATGTGTTTTGATACCCTAAGAGGGTGATTTTTTGAGGTGTGCCAATCTGTAAATTTTTTCTGGGTTTTTCTCGGTTTTGTGTGTAGAGACCGGTGTCCAAATCCTGGTATTTTCTAAGCACTAGAAAAACCTCATATACCTAGCCCTTTTTAGCCAACACCAACATTTCTAGCAAGGGAAACATAGTGAGAGAGTCCAGGAGAGCACCAGTTACACAATTTTTTAGTGGGGGAGCTTGAGGGCCATTCTAGCCATCTCTGTCGGCTTGAGTGCTATCATTTTGAGCAATGTTGTTGTAATATCCCTATTTAGGAAAATCAGAAATATAGGCACCAAAAACGCATTTTCCAGAAAATTACACTATAATAATGAGGAAAAACACATGAATCCATTAGTTTATGTATTATAGCACCCAAATATACAGGGGAATTGGAAAAAAATCATTATAGCTTAGTTAAACAGATCTCCCAAGCTCAATATAGCTCAAAAACATCAAAACCCCATGACTAATACAACACAGAATTTTTGAAGCATGTGACAGTGCAATTTATTAAGGGTTTCTGCTACAGAAATATAGAATTAAATAGATTTAATGATATATTACTCAAAGAGCTGAGAAAAATGAGATCTAGTCTCTTTTACACATTCTCAAGATAACTCGGCAAGGGCTTCTTGGAAGGACACAAGATACGAATAGCGTAAACTGTAGATATGTGGCTGAATCATGCTGTCTGACTGAAACTCTACATATATATGGCTGAAAAGAAAAATAAATGGCTGAAACTTCTTCTTACAATATTTTCGGGTGAAAGGCTCATCCTTTCACTAGGAAACTAGCTCATCAACACGGGTTTTGACCCTTCCACTACAACACCATAAAAAATAATGCAGTTTCTCAAGAATACTGCATTGTAGCTAAAGATGACTGCTTGGCCCAATTCCAAATGGTGGAAATGTAGCCCAGAATACTCCTCTTAGATTTCTTCAACAAGTCCTCCAAGGAAGAGTGGAGAATTCCTACATGAGAATACCCTTGTACTAAACAGTACAACAAACCTAGATAACTGTTGAAGCATGAAATAAGTCATAAGAATCAAACATAGAAAATATTCTGAATGCCTCTCATGGCTTCCATCCCTTCACTTATATTCTTAGTGAGCTTCCTCACACTTGGCCCCACTAATTTATGAGGTTACTTCCATTCAAAGACTCCTCCAAAATTGTGTTGTTCCCACTAGCTCCACTCTCTTCTTTGGCAGTGTTGTTGATTTGGTCAACCTTGATCTAGTCCAAATGCATTGTTCAACCACACCCAAGGTGAATTTATTTTTTCTACCTAAACTGATCCACATTCACATTGGATGTGTTTTATTCCTACGAAAGAGATTTAAGGGTCTCCTTACCCCATTCATTCTGCTTGACTAAAAATATAAGCAACATATAATATTCCAACTAGCAATAAGCTAATTTTGAATATTACAGTCCTCCCCTCCCAAAATTTTCTTGTCCTCAAGCAACATTAAAGAAGGATGTTGTAAGATCCTCTCTCCTTCCCAAGTGCCATCTTCATCAGGAAGATTCCTTCATCGAATTAAATATTATTTGATCACCCTGCTCCTTGGCTGCCTATCCTGAGTATCCAAGATAGCCTCTGGTTGCAAAAATAGATGGCCCTCATCATCAATAAGTGGGAGATCCATAGTGGCAACCACATGTTGTCCAATGGCCTTATTGAGGCATGAGACATGAAAAATGTTATGGATCTTGCTCCCAATAGGAATCTCTAGCTCATATGCTACTTCTCCCACATGACGGATCACCATGTATGGTCCATGGAATCAAGGTTTGAGCTTCTCAGCTCCCTTCTCCTTGAGTGTAGATTGTCTATATGGCTGAAGAGGAAGATAGACCAAGTCATCTACCTCAAACTGTCTCTCTATCTTACCACAGTCTACATATATTTTCTATTGGTTTTGTGTTGTAGCAATGTTGTCTTTGAGTGCCCAGAGTATATCTTGACTCTCTTGGATCCACTCCTTTTCTCTAGGATTTTTGATTGCCCCAAACATCACATCAGCAAATTAGAGTGCATCATACCCATAAAGGGCTCAAAATGGGGTCATGCCAATGGACATATGAAAAGTTGTGTTGTAACAATACTCCCCCAAATGGAGCCAATGCAGTCATGCTCTCTGTTAGCCTGAAACATAGTTTCTCAAGTAGCCTTCCAACCACTTGTTCACTATTTCATCTTTTCCATTGGTTTGTGGGTGATAGCTTGTATTGGTATCAACTCAGTGCCCATTAACCAAAAAATTTCTTGCCAAAAGCCACCCATGAAGCAGCTACCTCGATCACTGACTATGGTCTTTAGGAGACCATGGATTCTAAAAACATCCCCGAAGAAAATCTTAGCTACCTGTGAAGTAGTATATCGTGCATAAATAAATGTGAATAATTTGTTAGTCGATCAACAACTAAAAAGATATAATACTTACTCTGACCTGTAGGTAGACCGATGATGAAGTCCATGGAAATACTCTCCCATTTCCCATCCGGAATAGGGAGTGGCTGCAATAATCCTGCAGGATGGTTGTGCTCTCCTTTGCTCTGTTGGAAAACTATGCACTCCTTGATATGTTGGAGTACATATTCCTTGAGATCCTTCCATGAGAATCTCTCCTGAATAGCCCAATAATTCTTGGTGAATCTTTGATGCCCTACAAATGGGGAATCATGTGATGCCTCCAAAATATTCTCCTTGAGCTTAGAGTCTCTAGCCAAGAAGACCTTATCTCAATAATAGATGACCTCATCCATCACTTTATACCTCTCATCAATCACCACTCCATCTAGGATCTCACATGAAAAGTTGTCTTTTTACTACTCCAGTAACAGCTGAGCTTTCCAATCTACATCTATGCTCATTAAGGACAGCACAACTGGCCTCCTAGATAGAGAATCTACCACTACATTTCTCTTCCCTTTGAAAATTCTATGTCAAAGTCATATGCTCAGATCTCACTCACCCATTTCTGCTGCCTCTCCTAAAGCTGCTTCTGCTCAAGAAATAATCGGAGACTATTATCATCAATATTCACTCGGAATCTATTTCCCACCAAATACTTCTGGAACTTGGCTAAAGCATGCATAATATCCAACATCTCCTAATCATATATGCGGTATAGTCTCTCATGTGGAAGCAACTTTCATCTTTCAAAATCTATGGGGTTTCCCCCTTGCATCAATACTGTCCCAATGCCTTCCCCTGAACCATCACATTCCAACACAAAGGGTTGGGTAAAATCAGGTAGGAAAAATACTAGGAAGCTATTCATCACCTCTTTGAGCTTATCAAAATATCTCTGCGCTGTGGGGGTCCAACTAAAATCTCCCTTCTTGGTTAGATCTGTAAGTGGTGTTTATAGTTGAGAGAACCCTTTTACAAACCTTTGGTAATAGGTACATATGCCTACAAACCCCCAAAGTTCTGCGACATTCTTTGGTTCAGGCCAGTCTCTAATAGCACAGATCCTTTCTTCATGGACTCTTACCCCATCCACTCTAATGATGTGGCCTAAGTAAAGCATCTCTGTGAGCTCAAACTCACACTTGGAGATCTTAGCATAGAATTGATGCTCCTTAAGAATGTGTAATACTACCTCAATACGTTGTGAATGCTCTTCCCATGTGTACCTATAAATAAGAATGTCATCAAAGAAGAACAATACAAACTTCCTCAAGTGACCACAAAAGATGTGGTTCATGCAAGTTTGAAATGTTTTCAAAGCATTGGTTATCCCAAAAGGCATTACCAAAAACTCAAAATTCCCATAGTGACATCGAAATGCTATCTTGGGGATATATTCATCCCTCACCTTGATTTGATGATATTCGGATCTCAAATCAATCTTGGAGAAGTACTTGGACCCTCTTCGTTCATCATCAATTCATCGATCCTAAGAATTGGATATCTGTTCTTCATGGTATTTTTGTTCAATGCTCTATAATCAATTCACATTCTCAATGTGCCATCTTTCTTCTTCGCCAAGACCACCGAAGAAGCAAAAGGACCAGTGCTAGGTTAGATATGCCCTAAGGCCAAAAGCTCCTGAATGGCCTTTTCAGTCTCATATCTATAGGCTTTGGGATGCCTATAGGGTGTGGTGATCACTTCTTGGATTCCTTATTCCAGCTCTATAGTTTTTTCAAAACGTCAGTCAGGAGGTCTCCCAGGTGGAATATCTCCAAAAAATATAGAATATTGGTCCAAAATAGATTGTACATCTGGATGTACTCATGAATCCTTGCTTCCAGCTTCTGAAAAACACATTTCTACTACCCATTCTATTTCCCCTCTACACAAATTTTCTTCCACCCTGTGGGCTGAGACAATTTGAGGTGGATAGGTGTGTATGCCTTTGATTTTCTGATGTTTACTACTCCCTTTTTTTTCCCATTCCATCTCTAAAGTTTCCCAATCAGTGATAACCTTCCCTAATGTGATTAACCACTGGACACCCAATATCACATTGGTGTATGGAATATCAACCACAAAGAAGTGGTCTGTCAATGTGTAGGTTCCCATAGTGATCGTTAATTTTGGAACATACTTGGCACACGACATGGTTCTAGCTCCTGGAACCAAAATTGAGAACCCCTTAAAGTATTCTATGTGAATGCCCCTCCTTTGCACCAACTGTGTATCAATAAAGCTATGGGTAGCTCCACTGTCTACCAATATTGATACTCTGTCCCATAATAGTGCGCCTAACTCTCAAGGTTAGATACTTTGGAACTCCTCTCAAGGCTGCAAGAGTTCCCCCCATTGGAGAAAATGCCTTCAGTACATCTTCTATGGGTGGTGCATTTTATTCTGCTACTACAGTTTTGTTCTTCTCCTCCTCATCAAAAAATATCTCAATGCAATGTGCTTTCCCTGCAACATATTGGTCGTTTGGTACCCATGGCTCCTGAAAAGTGAAACAAAGTTTTATCTTCCTTATATTTCTCTGATCATATCAAGGGATGTCCTCTCCTGATTCTGCCTGGGGCAAGAATAAATATTTTCTTGAGAGGGTTCTTTGGCCTTGGGCAAGGCATGCTGCAAATCCCTAGCCTTCTCCATAACTTCTTGGAGTGTAGTGGGTCTAATGGATTTCACCAACCCATGCAACAGTTCAACCATCCCATAAATAAATATGCATATTCTCTGGTTCATAGTGTGGTTATATACCATGACTGAAAGCTTTAGAAACTCAGTGGTATAAGTTTTTGAATCTCCCAATTTATTGAGCTTGGTGAGCCCAACAATATGAGCCTTTGGATCCTTGGGGTCAATTCTCTCCACCAACCAGCCGGTGAAGTCTCGATATAAAGTGATACTAGCATGCTGAAGTGTATATAACCCATGGAACCATAACTCATGACCCTCAACTTGTAGGTGCAGTGCTACTATTTTGATAGCCTCCACTTCAGAAACTCTGTTGAGTTGGAAATAAGTGTCCAACTTCTCTACCCAAGCCTTCACTGTGCACTTGGGCGATCCATCATAAGAGGGAAAAAAGAATCTACCCAAAATAAATTGTAGATACGAATTTTGCATGTATCCTCCCTATTTATGGTGATTGAATGATCTCCTACCATCCTTGATCCGACATAATTCTTGAAAGTTCAAAAGTTCCTTGAATCTTCGAGATTGAGATTCATATTCCACAAAATAATCACCAAGGGTTTCTTCCCTCAAGGGCCTTCCTTTCTCACCCTCCAAAGATAGGAATGTGGGCATAGTGGAGCATTTTGAAGAACGTTGTGTTGTTTTTTCTCCTACAAGTGTGAAGTGCCAGAGCTTTCTCCATGGTGAAACCCTTTAGGGGATTCCTTCTATCTTTCAAATCTCATCTCTTTGATATGTTTGGAAATTTCCTGCACAGTATGAAGAAGGATTTTTGGGATATCCCTCTCCTCCATGGCTATATATGTATTGTGCCCACAAGCTAAGCCAAGATCAGAGCTCTGATACCACTGTAATATTCCTATTTAGGAAAATCAACAATATAGGCACCAAAAATGCAGTTTTCAAAAAATTATGGTATAATAATGAGGAAAATCACATGGATCCATTATTTTATCTATTATAGCACCAAAATATACAATGGGATCATAAAAAAATCATTCTAGCTTAGTTAAACATATATCCCAAGCTCAATATAGCTCAAAAACATCAAAACCCCATGATTACTACAACAAAGAATTTCTAAAGCATGTGAAAATGCAATTTATTGAGGGTTTCTTCTATATAAACATAGAAAAAAATAGATCTGATGAAATATTACTCAAAGAGCTGAGAAAAAGGAGATCTAGTCTCTTTTACACATTCTCAATATAACCTGGCAAGGGTTTCTTGGAAGGACACACGATACAAAAAGAATAAACTACAGATCTATGGTTGAATCACATTTTCTGACTGAAGCTCTGCTAATATATGGCTAAAAATACAAATAAATGGTTGAAACTTCTTCAGACTAGCTTTCCGGGTGAAAGGTTGATCCTTTCACTAGGAAACTAGCTCATCAACAAGGGTTTTGACCCTTCCACTGCAACACCATGAAAAATAACGCAGTTTCTCAAGAAGACTACATTGTGGTTGAAGATGACTACTTGATCCAATTCCAAATGGTGGAAATTTAGCCCAGAATACTCCTTTCTGATTTCTTCAATAAGTCCTCCAAGGAAGAGTGGGCAATTCCCGCATGAGAATACCCTTGTACTAAACAGTACAACAAACCCAGCTAAACAGCTGAAGCATGAAATAAGTCGTAAGACTCAAACATAGAAAAAATTCTAAATGCCTCTCACGGCTTCCATTCCTTCCCTTATATTCTTTGTGAGCTTCCTCACCCTTGGCCCCACTCATTTATGAGGTTACTTCCATGCAAAGACTCCTCCTCCAAAACTGTGTTGTTCCCACTAGCTCCACTCTCTTCTTTGGCAATGTTGTTGATTTGGTCAACCTTGATCTATTCCACATGTATTGCTCCATTTCACACCCAAGGTGACTTTATTTTTTCTACCTAAACTGATCCACATTCACACTGGAAGTGTTTTATTCCTACTAAAGAGATTTAAGGGTCTCCTTATCCCATTTATTCTTCTTGACTAAAAATAGAAGAAACATATAATATTCCAACTATAAATAAGCTAATTGGGAATATTACATTTGTACTTATTATTCCATCTCCATATTAATAAAATGGCTCATCATTTTCAGGCTCTATTTATGGTGTTTTGATATTACTACATATTTTGTCTTTGTTTGCTTCGTATTAGTGTCATTTTCCTATTTAGAGTATTACACCAACCTTGGCCTCAACAATCTCAAAATCCATCTTTGGCACAAGGTTGGAAAAATACTTATGGTAAATGTAATCAATATCTTCATTTCAAACAACCTTATTCTTCTTTTACATCGTAATATTTTCCTCAGAATACTCAACTTTCTCAATTTCAAAATCAAAAGCAACAACTTTCATTACTACTTCCTCAAAAGAAAATTCAATTTCCTGTTGAATGAATTCTTAATCAAAATAATAAAAATCAACCAGTTTCTTATAATGTTGAAGGAAAAAAGTTTCAAGCTTTTATGATAACTACCACTAGCTCTAAAGTATGTTCAGCTTAGATCTGATAGTGCTTTTCAAAAGAATTCACCAACAGTTATCATCTAGGAACCTAAAGAGGACGAGATTCATGAAAAATATGAAATATTTAAACAAGAAAGTATTCCTCTAAGAGAATATGTTCCTATACAATCAAATGATGATCAAATCAAACAAGCTCTTACAATTCCTCTAATAAAACAACCTTCTATTTATTTACAAGAACCACCTTTTCCCGAAAGACTTAAAATCGATAAAGGAGTAGAAAGGAAAATTATTTTACTAGATTATGACATGTTAGATGAACTTAAGAATGTCTGCATCAAAATTTATTTACTTCAATCAATAAATGAAATGCCAATATTTGCAAAAACCTTTAAGGATCTATGTATTAGAAAACCAGGAAGAAAAATAAAAAACATTAAAGATGTCAATTGGTAGGGAAAATTGTTGATATTATAATGGGGAAAAATATTGTCCAAAAATATTTAGATCAAGGAATCCCCATTGTAAAAATCCATATCAATGGTATTGAGATCCTAAATACTTTAATTGATCTAGGAGTATCCATTAATATCACGAGTAAACAGACCATGGAACAAATCAAAGTTTCAAATATTCAATATACTCCAATATTATTGCAGTTAACAAACATATATGTTATTAAACCAAATGGAGTATTATAATATATGTCTATTTCTCTAGATTCTTTGGAATGTCCTGTAGATTTTATGATTTTAACTCCCAAGAATAGCTTAGGACGCCATCCATTGATTTTTGGTAGACCTTGGCTAGCTACAGTTGATGCTTTCATAAGTTGTAGATCTAGATATATGTATATATCATATGGAAATTCCACTAAGAAATTCACATTGTATCCTCCTGCAAAAACTATAACCGAAGTAGAAAGTGAAATATGGATAGATGATGATAACGAAGACTTTGATAACATGAAATAAATTTATGTTTTCTCACAAGTAGATGAAGAAAATCAATTATTAAATTCGATGAACAATAATGATTCCTCTTCCTACTATGACCAAAATAAAAAATTTCAGGAACAATGTAGCAATGAATATTTATCATTATATCAATTTTCTTTACATTATATGGAGAAATTTAGCAATTCCCAAGTAGAAATATTTCTAGGAAAAACATTAAATATTAATAATTATTTGGAAGAACCTCCAAGTAGAAAGTTAATAATGATGCTACAAAAACATCCTTCTTCTTATGCATGGGAATATACTCATATGAAAGGAATTGATCCTAAAACTTGTATGCACCACTTTTATATTCAAGAAAATTTTAAACGAGTTAGACAACCCCAAAGGATAATGAATCCAAATTTAAGGGAAATTGTTAAAGAGGAATTGCAAAAATTTTTGAATATGAATTTCATTTATGCAATGTGAGGTAGTCAATGGGTATCACCTCTACTTATTGTTCCAAATAAGAATGGGAAATGGAGAGTAATTATTGATTACAGAGAATTAAACAAAGGCACGTTGAAAGATAATTTTACACTACCCTTCATAGATGAAGTATTAGATACCTTGGAAGGAAAGAAGTATTTTTCATTCTTATATGGTTTTAGTGGATATAATAAAATCCAACTAGCACTAGCAGATCAAGACAAAACTACTTTTACATGTCCTTGGGGAACATATTCCTATAGGGTACTTACTTTTGGATTTTTTAATGCACTTGCCACATTTTAGAGAGCGATCCTAGGTAATTTTTATGGTCTATTCATGATTGTGTGGAAGTATACATGGATTATTTTACTATGTATGGAGATTCCTTCGAAGAAGCTATGGGAAATTTAGAAAAAAATATTATTAGACTTAAAGAATTAAGCATTTCATTAAGCCATGAATTTTTCTTTATCATGTTTAATGAGGGTATTATTTTGGGTCACCATATTTCAAGTGATGGAATTAAGGTGGGAACATCTAAAGTATAAGTTATTTCTAAAATTTCAATTCTTTTTTGTCAAAGAGATGTTATATTTTTTGTCGGATTTACTAGATACTATAGGAGGTTCATAGAAAACTTCACAAAAATAGCCTCTTCACTTTTAAATTTTTTCACAAAATATTGTGAATTTGCATGGAAATTTGATTGTCAAAAATCATTCGAAACATTGAAACAAGGAATTACTGAAGCACCAATTTTTAGAGGATATAATTGGTGTCTCCCTTTTCACATATTTATTGATACTTCAGATACAAATTTAGGAGTTGTGTTGGGACAAAAATATTTAACTCTATTATACGAGTAAACATTTTACTTGAGCAGAGTTAAATTATACGGTAACTCAAAAATGGGTTCTTAGCTATTGTACATGCCATTAACAAATTCCATCATTACATTACTGGCTATGAAAAGTTTACTCATACATATCTTTCTTCCATTAGATATTTAATGAATAAACCAATTAGTAATGAAATAATTAGAAGATGGTTGTTACTATTACAGTAATTCAACATTATTATTCTTGATAGAATAGGGAAACAAAATTAAGTTGCTAATTTCCTTTACAGAATACAAAATAATAATGTTGATGTTCTTGTAAAAGACAAATTTCCTGATGAATACCTTTTTGTAGTATCTACTAAATTTCCTTGGTTTGCAGATATTTCCAACTATTTAGCTACAATAAAATTTCCACCACAATTGACAGCAAGGGAAAAGAAAAAAGTTATCAAAACCAGTGCATCATATCATTGGATAGATGGAGAATTATATTGAACTAGACCTGAATTGATCATGCAAATATGTAATTCTAAAATATTTCCATGATGAACCATTTGAAGGGAATTTTTTTGATAAAAGAACTGTATACAAAATCCTTCTTTTGGGATATTATTTTCAAATATGCCAAGTAATATGTCAAAATATTTGCTAGTTGTTAGAGAAGGGAAACCTGAGTACCTTCAGATGAAATGCCTCCACAACCATAGGTACTTGTGGAAGATTTTGAAAAATGGGCTCTATATTTTTTCGAACCTATAAATCCTCCATACAAACAGAAAAGATACATACTTTTTTGTACATATTATGTCACAAAATGGATAGAATCTAAGCCTATTTTATTTGAAACTGAAAAATTTGTAGTTATATTTCCTTTTGAGAATATCTTTACTTGCTTTGGTGTTCAAAGATAAATTGTAACACATCAAGGTACCCAATTCACATCCAATTTCATTAAAAATATTATGGAGTAGTATAAAATAAACCATCAAAAGTCTACTTTATATCATCCACAAGCCAGTGGGAAAGTGGAATCTACTAATAAATTTCTGGAAACAATTTTGATCAAGACTATGTATTTGCATAGAAAGGATTGGCCAGAAAAAATTCTAGAAGCATTATGGGCATACTGAGCTACATGGAGAAATACTATTAGACATACTACTTACGATATTATCTATGGGAAAAAAGTTTTTCTCCCAATATAATTCTAGGTGGAGACCTACAAAATAACTGCTAAATTAGGCCTTGAGCCATCAAAAGTGCAGAAGAGAAGACTAGCACAATTGAATGAGTTAGATTGTAATATTCCCAATTAGTCCTAAGCTAATGGGAATATTCATTTTTGTTTTATTTTTATGTTTCATGAATAAAAATGTAAAGGAGGTACATAAAACTCCTAAATAGTAAATAAATCAAGGCCAAATGTGAAACAGGCTAAAACCTAGCTATGTAAGCAAGCACCCTTAGGTGTGAAAGGGGCTGGATGTTTTGACTAGGTCAACCATGACCACATATACAACGCTCTCTTGGAGGAGTGGCCATAAATGAGGCACATTGCAGTTTTAGATGGAGATGGCTTGTGTGAAAGAAGTTGTTTCGTTGAAGGTGGTTTAGGGTTTACAAGCTCTTAACTTATAAAAGGAAGAGGATGGTAGCATAAAAAGGTGGTTGAATGATATTTTATTTCTGGAGTATTGTCTGTTTAGACATACAACTTTCTTTGGTTGTTTAGCCTACATTGCAAATGTTGTTTAGCATTGGGTGTTCCTGATCAGGAATCCCAACTCTTCCCATTGAGAAGCTCTTGGGAGAGTCTTGTATTGCATATTCCACTATCTGGCTGAAGGCCAAGCTTCTTCTTCCAACTACAACATAGATCTTATTGAGGGTTTGGTTGTCTTTGAAAGCTGCAGCAAGTGGAGGCTAGATCTACTCAGATCTAGACCATTCTAGTGCTCCTTTTGAGTTGGGAAGGATTCTATCCTATTGGAAAGAGAGTATTGGATCATTGGAGCATTAATTTCAGATCTTGGCATGTGGCCAAACATTATCTAAACCCTACAGTGAAGTTTTAATTCCAGATCTGCGTTTTTCTGTAGGTGCTGTTGTAGGGTCGCTTTGGCACATATTTTGGAGGAGTGATTTTCATGTGTTGGGGATCTTCCCTTCACCTTTGAGATCCATTGAAGAGGACCATTTTATTTTACATATCATATTAGATCTAAATATTCTTGAATATCTGAAGAAATCTGCAGATCTGCATATTTAGATCTCTAACTTACTCCTTCTACATGATCTTTGAATGAAAACCCTAAGGGGAATTTGAAGAGGAGCCTCTATAGTGTATGGATCTATTATAGATCTGAAATTGCATGCACGTATATTCTCTAGATCTAAAGTGTACTCTTCAGCTATTTTATGCTCAATAAAATAACATTGTCAAGCCTTTTTAGTCTATATATGTGATTGCAGTACCTCCTTTTGAGGATTTCCTTTTGTTGAAGACTTGTATTTCCTATTGTACATCTTATGGGCCTCATTGTACATCTAATTTTCTATTGTAAATTCCAAATAAGAGTCTCCATATTGCCCTCCTACTCTTACTTTGATGATCAGTGTTATTTTCTTGCATATATTTCATATATTGCTTCCTTCCACAATTGGGAATATTACAGTGGTATCAGACCATCATCTTGGCATAGCCTATGCATTCTAAGAAGCCAATATGTCTTCTGAAGAGGAAGAACCTATTATTGAAAAAAATAAGAGGTATCTAAAGAGAAGATATAATAAATTTGATTACACCAATGACAATGAAGACAAGGGTAAAGCCCCTGTATCTGGAAGTGATGAAGAAGGAAAGGAATTTTCTAAGATCCTTTTGAGAACCATGCAAGATCTTCCTAGAGAGATCAAAGAGATGATATTGGACAGAATAAAAGAATCTCCTAAGGGACTTCATCTTGGAGAAAGCTCTAGCATGTCTCACCAATATAATGATCAACCAGTGCATCAGCCACAAGTTTCCCAACGCTCTAAAATGCCTACCTTTTTGGCTATGGGAAATGAAGGGTTTCAAGAGAAATCATCCCTTGAAGACTATTTTGAATAATATGAGTCTCAAAATCAGAGATTCAAATATCACTTGAGTTTTCAAGACTTTAGTCACCTCAAGGACAAAATAATACCAAGGCATCATCATAGAGATGGTGGATTCACTCAAAATCATGATCAAATTCACTCTATGTGAAGATTATTTTTACCCAATTTTCATGGGTCATCCAAGTGTTCTGTCGAAGCATGGGTAGAAAAAATTGACATCTACTTTCAGTTGAACAAGGTTCTAGAGATGGAGGCTATCAAGATTGCAGCACTGCACTTTGAAGGTGAAGCACATGGCTGGTGGTTCCATCGCTTGTCTACATCAGGTCATGCCAATGTGACTACTTATTCAGAGTTCACTAGAATGCTGGTGGAGAGATTTGATAGAAGAGATTCAGAGGGACCATTCATGAGCCTTGCAAAGTTAAAGAAATCAGGTAATGCAAAGTCTTATATTTCTGAATTTTTAAGATTATCTATTATGGTTTCTGATTTGTCTGTAGCTAGAAGGGTGTACATGTCCATTGATGGGTTAGATGAACCTCTTCATGAGTTGTTAAAATATACCAAGTCCACTACCCTACATGATGCTATTGAAAGGGCTAGAGACCTTCAAGATGCCTTTCCAAAAGAAAAGGAAAGCTTTCAGGATAAGCCCTCCTTCCCTTCAAAAGGAAAGGAAGAAAAATTTTCTCCTTCCAAGGAGAGCTCATACAAGAAGCCTCTTGATGAATAATTCCCGAGAGATCTAAGAAAGAGGAAGTTGTGATTCACTTTCCAAGAATAATGGGAATATGGACATAGATGTGCTACTGGAAAAGCACATTACATAGAGGTCTTCTCAGATGTTGAGGAGGAATAAGAAGATGAACCAAGAAGAGGTCACAATGCTGACACTACAGGAAGAGAGTCAACTCCATCAGGAGATGGGGATGGAGCATTTTCTCCTATTGGAGGGGCTCTTGCATCTTTGAGAGGAGTACCTAAGTACTTGAACTTAAGAGTTCAAGGTTCCATCTTGAATCAGAGGGTCTCTGTTTTGATTGATAGTGGGGCAACTCACAATTTCATTGATGCCCATCTAGTGCAAAGGAGGGAAATACCCACTGATACTTTTGAGGGATTCTATGTTTTGGTCCTAGGAGATAGAAAAATGCAATGCATGCACTATGTACCATCACTTTCATTCACCATGGGAACTTATACATTGGTTGATCACTTCTTTTTGGTTTAAATACTGGACACCAATGTGATTTTGGGTGTTCAATGGTTGATTACATTGGGGAAAGTCACCACTAGTTGGGAGGCTTTGCAAATGGAATGGGTGGACAAGAAGAGTGTTGAAACTCAAATGATCAATGACATGCATACATACCACTTCCACACAAATATTAGAGATGGACTTGTGCAATGGAAGCAAGGAACTTACAGTCCCATATATCATGCTCATGAGATTGCTACATGGGACACTCTTATCTAGTGGAAAACCACCAGGGAGGCTACCTGATTCAGTTTTTGTGGGAGATATCTCACAACATGATGCTCCAAATTCAGATCCAAGAGGGATGGGAGAATTGGAAGAGAATGATACAACACTGGGAGGCTTGAGTAGGCTCAAGAAGGAGGGAGATCTTCTTCCCTTATCATCATCACCCACTCTCATTTCTAATTTTGTGCCGTGGGAGGAGAAGAATGGAAGGAATGGCCTTCCAACATACACCTTTGGCATGGGAGATGTCAAGGAGGAGAGAAGCAACATGACAGACATTTCTGTTGATACATCATTAACGTTGTCATTATTGGGAAATTTAGATCCATATTGGAAATCCCAACTGTTGGTGGATTATTACAAGGATCTTCACACTTGTATGATACTTGATGACCAGCTAGATGAAGAGGGCTATCTAGTCCATGAATGACTCATCTTGTCTAGAGCTTCCAAGCTTAAATATAAATTTCTATAAAGGGCCTACAAAGAGTTATGTTTTAGCCACACCTATTCCATGAATATCTACAACATTATCATGAGAAGTTTTGAATGGGAAGGCTTTGGAGGAGAACTACATCAGAATTTTCAAGAATGCATGAACCATGTGGATTTGGGACAGAAATATGACTCTATGAGAGAGTTTTTTCAGCCATCTCTTCCTTCTTTTGAGAAATCAGATGAATCTATGCACCACTTCATTTGTATCAGGAGGATCTTTGGTGAAGAACATGCTCATGTATAACATGTTTTATTTTCTGATTGTATGCATAATTTCACCATGTTTATGCAGACCAAGACTCCAAGGAGGAGTATTTTATCTAGTAAACTTCATGGCCAACATAGGGCCACAAATATTTCTGAACTTAGCCATTCCCTTGGCGGACAAAGGGGGATTTTTCATCATGATCGGTGCTTCCCTAAAGCACCAAATATATCTCACACTTTTAGCCACAGTGAGATAGCATGGCAGAAAGTAAGTGGTGGTAAAACCACTTACCACATCTAGATTTGATGCAAGTAGGAGAGCCACTGCACTAGTTCCACATTTGGGACTATGATCCACTTCCATATGCACAAATTTCGGTTTCTTTGTACATTGTTTTGCTCCCATACAGTGATGATATACTTGTACTTTTTCTGGGAATGCATGGAGGGGGGATGGGAGGTATGTATGTACCTTATGGGATGGAGAATCTCTATGTATCTTATGCTACATGTTTCAAGGAGAGAATTGGGCCAACCATGCTTGTTTCATTTGAATTATTGTCTCCATGTGGGATGGACTATTTACATCTCATGAGAAATTTGGAGGAGAAATTCATGAAGGAATGGATTGGTCAACACTTAGCTTATGGAGGAAGCTTATCTCATGATGGGGTGACCCATGGAGGAGGAGAAGAGTTGCAACACTCACCTTATCAGTTGCTTGAGGACAAGCAACATTTTGGAGGGGAGGACTGTAATATTCCCAACTAGTCCTAAACTAATGGGAATATTCCTTTCTGTTTTATTTTTATGTTTCATGAATAAAAATTTAAAGGAGCTTCATAAAACTCCTAAACAGTAAATAAATCAAGGCCAAATGTGAAAAAGGCTAAAACTTGGCTATGTAAGTAAGGACCCTTAGGTGTGAAAGGGGCTACATATTTCATTTGGGTCAACCATGACCAAATCTACAGCACTGTCTTGGAGGAGTGGCCATCAATGAGGCATAATGCAGTTTTAGATGGAGATGGCTTGTGTGAAAGAATTTGTTTCATTAAAGGTGTTTTATGGTTTACAAGATCTTAATTTATAAAAGGAAGACGATGGAAGCATGAAAAGGTGGTTGAATTATATTTTATTTCTGGAGTATTGTTTATTTAGACATACAACTTTCTTTGGCTGTTTAGCCTAGATTGCAAATGATGTTTAGCATTGGGTGTTCCTGATTGGGAATCCCACCTCCTCCTATTAAGTAGCTCTTGGGAGGTCCTTGTGTTGCATAGTCCACTATCTAGCTGAAGGCTAAGCTTCTTCTTCCAACTACAACGCAGATCTTGTTCAGGGTTTGGTTTTCTTTGAAAGTTGCAGTAAGTGGAGGCTAGATCTACTCAGATCTAGACCATTCTAGTGCTCCTTTTCAATGGGGAAGGCTTATATCCCATTGGCAAGAGAGTACTAGATCATTGGAGAATTAATTTTAGATCTTTGCATGTGGCCAAACATTACCTAAACCCTATAGCACAGTTTTACTTCCAGATCTGCATTTTTCTGTAGATGCTGTTGCAGGGTCACTTTGGCACATATTTTAGAGGAGTGATCTTCATGTGTTGGGAATATGCCCTTCACCTTTGAGATCCATTGAAGAGGATAATTTTATTCTAAATATAAGATCAGAATTTAATATTGCTGAATATCTGAAGAAATCTACAGTTATGTAGATTTAGATCTTAGATCTACTCCTTGTACATGATCTTTTGTTGAAAACCCCAAGGGGAATTTGAAGAGGAGCCTCTATAGTATATGGATCTGTTATAGATCTGACATTGCATGCAATTATATGCTCTATAAGTAAAGTTTAATCTTGAACTTCTTTATGCTCAATAAAATAATGTTGTCAAGCCTTTTCAGTCTATATATGTGATTGCAGCACCTCTTTTTAAGGATTTCCTTCTGTTGGAGACTTGTATTTCCCATTGTACATATTATGGGTCTCATTTTACATTTATTTTCTATTGTAAATACTAAATAAGAGTCTCCATATTGGCCTTATTCTCTTACTTTGATGATCTGCATTATTTTCCTGGATATCTTTCATATATTGTTGTATTCCTCAATTGGGAATATTACAGTGGTATCAGAGCATCATCTTGGCACAACCTGTGCATTCTAAGAAGCCAATATGTCTTATAAAGAGGAAGAACCTCTTACTAAAAGAGAGAAGAGGTATCTAAAGAGAAGATAGAAGAAATTTGATTACACCAATGACAATTAAGAAAAGGGTAAATCCCCTGTATCTGGAAGTGATGAAGAATGAAAGGACTTTGCTAAGATCCTTTTGAGAGCCATGCAAGATCTTGCTAGAGATATCAAAGAGATGATATTGGAAAGAATCAAATAATCTCCTAAGGAACTTCATCTTGGAGAAACCTCTGGCATGTCTCAGCACTGGAATGATCAACCAGTGCATCAACCACAAGTTTCCCAATGCTCTACAATGCCTACCTTTTGGCTGTGGGAAATGAAGGGTTTCAAGACAAAGCATCCCTTGAAGACTATTTTGAAGAATATGAGTCTCAAAATCAGGGATTCAAAGATCACTTTATTTTTCAGGATTTTATTCATCTCATAGACAAAAGAAGACCAAGGCATCATCATAGAGATGGTGGATTCACTCAGAATCATGATCAACATCACTCTATGTGCATATTATTTTTACCCAATTTTGATGGGTTATCCAAGTGTTCTGCCAAAGAATGGGTAGAATAACTTGACATCTACTTTCAGTTGAACAAGGTTACAAAGATGGAGGCTATCAAGATTGCAGCGCTGCACTTTGAAGGTGAAGCACACGACTGGTGGTTCCATGGCTTGTCTACACTGGGTAATGCCGATGTGAATACTTATTAAAAGTTCACTAGAAGGCTGGTGGAGATATTTTATAGAAGAGATCCAAAGGCACCATTCATGAGCCTTGCAAAGTTAAAGTAATCAGGAAATACAAAGTCTTATATTTTTGAATTTTTGAGATTATTTGTTATGGTTCTTGATTTGTCTGTAGCTAGAAGGGTGTACATGTCCATTGATGGGTTAGATGAACCTCTTCATGGGTTGGTAAAATCTACCAAGCCCACTACCCTGCATGATGCTATTGAAAGGGCTAGAGACCTTCAAGATGCCTTACCAAAAGCAAAGGCAAGATTTCAGCATAAGCCCTCCTTCCCTTCAAAAGGAAAGGAAGAAAAAGCCGCTCCTTCCAAGGAGAGCTCATACAAGAAGCCTCTTGATGAAGAAGTCTGGATAGATCTAAGAAAATGGAATATATTTTTCACTTGCCAAGAATCATGGCCGCCTGGACATAGATGTGCTGCTAGAAAAGCACATTACATATAGGTCTTCTCAGATGTCGAGGAGGAAGAAGAAGATGAACCAAGAAGAGGTCACAGCGCTGACACTATAGGAGGAGAGTCAACTCCATCAGGAGATGGGGATGGAGAATTTTCTCCTATTGGAGGGGAGCTTGCAAATTTGAGAGGAGTACCTAAGTATTTGACCTTAAGAGTTCAAGGTTCCATCTTGAATCAAAGGGTCTCTGTTTTGATTGATAGTGGGGAAACTCACAATTTCATTGATGCCCATCTAGTGCAAAGGAGGGAAATACCCACTAATACTTTTGAGGGATTCTATGTTTTGGTTCTAGGAGATATAAAAATGCAATGCATGCACTATGTCCCATCACTTTCAGTCACCATGGGAGCTTATACATTGGTTGGTCACTTCTTTTTGGTTGACATACCGAACACCAATGTAATTTTGGGTGTTCAATGGTTGATTACATTGGGGAAATTCACCACTAATTGGGAGGCTTTTCAAATGGAATGGGTGGACAAGAATAGTGGTGAGACTCAAATGATCAATGGAACACATACAAACCACTTCTGCACAAAGATTAGAGATGGATTTTCGCAGTGGAAGCAAGGACCTTACAGTCCCGTATATCATGCTCATGAGATTGTTGCATGGGACACTCTAATCTAGTGGCAAACCACTTGGAAGGCCACTCGATTCAGTTTTTGTGGGAGATATCTCACAACATGATGCTCAAAATTTTTATCTAAGAGGGATTGGAGCATTGGAAGACAATGATATAGTGCTGGGAGGCTTGGGTAGGCTCAAGAAGGAGGGAGATCTTCTTCTCTTATCATCATTACTCACTCTCATTTCAGATTCTACGTTGTGGGAGGAGAAGAATGGAAGGAATGTCCTTCCAACATACACCTTTGGCATGGGATATTTCAAGGAGGAGAGCAGCAACATGAAAAAAATTTCTTTTGATACATCATCAGCACTGTCATTGTTGGGAAGTTTAGATCTATATTGGAAATCCCAACTGTTGGTGGATTATTCCAAGTATCTTCACACTTGTATGATACTTGATGACCAACTGCATGAAGAGGGATATCTAGTCCATGAAGGACTCATCTATCATCATGGTAGTATCTTCCTGGCTAGAGGCTCCAAGCTCAAAGAGAAGTTGCTACAAAGGGCATACAAAGAGTTATGTTTCAGCCACACCTATTCCATGAATATCCACAACATTATCATGAGAAGCTTTGAATTGGAAGGCTTTGGAGGAGAACTACATTAGAATTTTCAAGAATGCATGAACCATGTCAATTTGGGACAGAAATATGACTTTATGAGAGAGTTTTTTTAGCCATCCCTTCCTTCATTTGAGAAAGGAGATGAATCTATCCACCACTCAATTTGTATGAGGAGGATCTTTGGTGAAGAACATGATCATGTAAAACATGTTTTATTTTATGATTTTATGCATTATTTCACCATGTTTATGTAGAACAAGACTCCAAGGAGGAGTATTTTATCTAGTAAACTTCATGGCCAACATAGGGCCACAATTATTTCTGAACTTGGCCACTCCATTGGCGGACAAAGGGGGATTTTTCATCATGATGGGTGCTTCCCTAAAGCACCAAATGTGTCTCACACTTTCAGCCATAGTGAGATAGCATGGGAAACAAGTAAGTGGTGGGAAAAACACTTACCACATCTAGATCTGATGCAAGCATGAGATGCACTGCACTAGGTCCACATGTGGGACTATGATCCACTTCCATATGCACAAATTTCTGTTTGTTTGTACATTGTTTTGCTCCCATACATTGATGATATACTTGTACTTTCTATGGGAATGTATGGAGGGATTATGGGAGGTATGTATGTACCTTATGGGATGGAGACTCTCTATGTATATTATGCTACATGTTTCAGGGAGAGCATTGGGCCAACCATGTTTGCTTCATTTGAATTATTGTCTCCTTGTGGGATGCACAATTTACATCTCATGAGAACTTTGGAGAAGCAATTCATGAAGGAATGGATTGGTGAACACTTAGCTTATGGAGGAATCTTATCTCATGATGGTGTCACCCATGGAGGAGGAGAAGAGTTGCAACACTCACCTTATCAATTGCTTGAGGAAAAGCAACACTTTGGAGGGGAGGACTCTAATATTCCCAATTAGTCATAAACTGATGGGAATATTCCTTTTTGTTTTATTTTTTTGTTTCATGAATAAAAATGTAAAGGAGGTTCATAAAACTCCTAAACAGTAAATAAATCAAGGCCAAATGTGAAAAAGGCTAAAACTTGGCTATGTAAGCAAGGACCCTTAGGTGTGAAAGGGACTGGATGTTTTGACTAGGTCGACCATGACCAAATCTACAGCGTTGTCTTGGAGGAGTGGCCATCAATGAGGCACAACACAGTTTTAGATGGAGATGGCTTGTGTGAAAGAATTTGTTTCATTAAAGGTGGTTTATGTTTTACAAGCTCTTAACTTATAAAAGGAAGAGGATGGAAGCATGAAAAGGTGGTTGAATGATATTTGATTTCTAGAGTATTGTCTGTTTAGACATACAACTTTATTTGGCTGTTTAGCCTAGATTGAAAATGATGTTTAACATTGGGTGTTCCATCCCACCTCTTCCCATTGAGTAGCTCTTGGGAGATTACTGTATTGAATATTCCACTACCTAGCTAAAGGCTAAGGTTCTTCTTCCAACTACAACGTAGATCCTATTGAGGGTTTGGTTGTCTTTGAAAGTTGTAGCAAGTGGAGGCTAGATCTACTCATATCTAGACCATTCTAGTGCTCCTTTTCAGTGGGGAAGGCTTCTATCCCATTGGCAAGAGAGTATTGGATCATTGGAGAATTAATTTCAGATCTTGGCATGTGACCAAACATTATCTAAACCCTACAATGCATTTTTACTTCCAGAACTACATTTTTTTGTAGGTGTTGATGCAGGGTCACTTTGGCACATCTTTTGGAGGAGTGATTTTCATGTGTTGGGGATATTCCCTTCACCTTTGAGATCCATTGAAGAGGATAATTTTATTGTACATATAAGATGATATCTAAATATTTCTGAATATCTGAAGAAATCTGTAGATCTGCAGATTTAGATCTCGGATCTTCTCCTTGTAAATTATCTTTTGCTGAAAACCCCAAGGGGAATTTGAAGAGGAGCCTCTATAGTGTATGGATATGTTATATATCTGAAATTTTATTAACTTATATGCTCTAGATCTAAATTGTAATCTTCAGCTACTGTATGCTCAATAAAATAACGTTGTCAAGCCTTTTTAGTCTATATATGTGATTGCAGCACCTCTTTTTGAGGATTTCCTTCTGTTGGAGACTTGTATTTCTTATTGGACATATTATAGGCCTCATTTTACATATGATTTGCTATTTTAAATCCTAAATAAGAGTCTCCATATTGGCCTCCTACTCTTACTTTGATGATCTACGTTATTTTCCTGCATATCTTTCATATATTGCTGCATTCCCCAATTGGGAATATTACATAGGTGAAATTAGACAAGATGCTATTCAGAGGACTAGTATAGTTCAACAACAAAGATCCAAATGGAATGATAATTTCATCAAAGATAAAAAGTTGAAACAAGGTGACTGGGCTCTTCTTTTTTATTCCAAATTTAAATATTTCCAATGAAAGTTTCAAAGTCATTGGCTTGGTCCTTATGAGATTGATACTATTTTTTATAATCGAGTAGTCCAAATAAGGACTATTGATGATCAAAAATTACTTTCCTTGTTAATGCTCATAGATTGAGTTTATATCATAAACCACTAACTAGGGAAGAATTTTTTAAGTATCAATAAGAGAATTCTGAATTTAAGTTGATTAGGAAAGGGAATTTTTCCCCTCATTCTTCAAATTTGTTGTAATTTCTTTCCAATATGTGTGTGTGTATAAAAGTGAAAACCAACTTTGTTGGCATGTTTATACAGAAAAAATTAATTGAAAACCAATATTTCTTCACAGTTTAGATTTTCAATAATCCATTTTCTCTTATACTTGTTTCCTTTTATCCTTCTTTTCTTTCAATCAATTTTTTGGTGGTCATTTATATTCATGAAGTCAATATTATTCACTTGATCACTCATGAGCATAATGACATCAATAAGGAATTTTTTTCCAAATAAATCAAATCCAAGATGATAGGCACAATTCCTATCATTATGTAGCCGATTTGTAGTTCTGCAACCAGAATCAAATTCTATAACAAGAAAAACACCAAAGGAGAAATTAAGGCATGTAAGAATGCTAGAGCTATATTTCATTTAAGAACTTATATTTTAAATTATGGATGAAATATAAATATATAGAGGAACTTATGAGTTTGTTAACTAGTATACCATATCATCTCATCATTGCACCACTTGTAAAATAAAATCCTGATCAAGAATTAAGCGCATAACATCGATCATTTGAAACTAGATCCTAGAAGTTGTGTAAATACAAATCTAGAGAATCTAGGTCCATAGGTAGCTATTTGTACCATCATGGACTTATTAAGATTTTTCTAAAATCACATTTACAATAAAAAGGAGATAAATATAAGGATTTCTTAGTAATAAATCAATTTGTAGAAACTACAGAGAAAAAACCAAACAATAGGTTCAAAATAAGTAGAATAAAATAAAACCCTAACCCTAAAAAAGAGAAAGTCATAGAAGAAATTCAAGAGCAGAATATGATTGAAATTCCAGAGGATCCATTCGAGGAAAATACTCCACTATCCCAATTTCTTGAAAATTTTAAATAGAAAAGTGATAAGAAAGACCTTAGAAGAAAGAAAGCTAGCCCAACAGAAAAAATACTTGAACAAAATAAGAAAAAATGAACAAAAAGGTTGAATTTTTTTTTTAAAGTTCAATAATGAATTTAAGAAAGAGTAAAATAATTTCAAAATTGTCAAACACTCAATCACCAGAAATGATAGATCTTGAAAATGAAGGATTTAACACACCTCCTCATATAGTCAGTCCTACAAGAATTCCGACAAGATAGACCCTAGAAATTGATCCAGTTCAACAAGAAATATATTATTATGTGGAATATTTAGAACAAAATGTGCAACAAAAAGAAAAATCTTCTTAATTTGAAATGGGTGAAACTTTAGCAACAAAACCAAGTACGGAACATGAACACAATATTGAAGAGAATCTAAAGAAAGAAATTTATGAATTGGAGATCCTTAAAAAAAATTTGTTTCAGAAAAGAGAATAAGTTAAAGTCCAAAATGATATATTGAGAAATCAAAATGACATTATACTACTACACCTTTGTTATTGGTACAAAAAAAATAATAAACTTAAAGTTCAAAATGCGTTTCTTAAAAATAGGGTGAGAGGATTACAAGGAAATGCTTGAACAAAGAAACTGAAAAAAATGTTTGGCATTAAAAATAAGAAAATAGTACGATCTTGGATGTACTTCCAAAAGCATCAAATATGATTCATTGAAAATAAAGGAATCAATTTTTAAATTTTGGTGCATGAGTACATGCAAAACCTTCGGTGTGGGAGAATGTTGAGGCCTAGAAATGTCTCTTTTTGACTATCGTTTTTTCTGTTAAATTTTTCCTTTTTTCACTATTCTACAAAAACCTCAGCATATTAAGTTCAAGATAAACTTATACAAGGTATTAATCATTCATATTTGAATTATTTGTTTCTTAGTTAAATTATGACAAAGTTATTCTTGCAGTGACCTAATTTTGAATATTCTACAACTGATATTCATTTCTGCAACAAATTCCATTGTTATATAGGTTGAAGCACTCGAGTGTAAGAAGAATACTATCAAAATATGACAATTGGCTCCCAAATGGATAACAACATACTGTCATGGATAGGAATGCTATGTGATATGGGAGATATTGAAGTTAAAGCGAAAGTTAAACTTAGAAACAAAATGTAGAAATCAAACACAGAAAGAAGAGAATCAAGCGAGCGAGACTGAAGGATTTAATTAGATATCAATATTAATCGATATAAAATCTCCTATGAATTTCTTTTCCAATAGCGAGTCATAAAGATATTGGACTCTCAGTGTTATCAGTCTCGTAGGTGTCGAAATCCTTTGCAGCATATTGTCTTAAAACTCTTTCAAGTCATTTTTACAATTTGTATAAATATTGTAAGCGATTCAAGAAACAGTAGTGGTTTTTGTTACTAATTTTATAGTTATTTTTTGGAATAATTTGACACAATGGTTTGATAATACAAATAACTATTACTTTCAAATGCATGCATGAAGAATATTTGATCATTAATCAACCCTGCACTCCTGGAGTGCCCCTTGTGAGCTATGAGGTCTTGTTTTCAAGCTTTGTATTGATGTTTACATTAACATTTCTTATAATTTACTTTCATTACAGTTACATTTCTAATTGTTTTTATTCTACTGCAGAGTACTCATAAACAAAAAATACCAAAAATAGTTTACTTATTCAATGCATTTTGTTATCAGTTTTTAGTTGTTTTATCATTCAAATTCAATTTATGTTAGTTGTTTTATCATTCACATTCAATTTATGATATGCTAAATAGAGTACACTTTATAGCTTAATTACACTCATTAGTAACCATTCTTGAGTTATGAATTTACCTTTTATAGATTAGATTTCATTATCATTCTCTTTCAAAGAAACTTTTACAAACTGAATTTCATTATCATTTTCTCACAACATATAAAATAGGTCTTTCTTATTTTCAATTTAGCTTAAAGATTTATTTTCACCAATTAGTGTAGAATAAGTTTGGTTCCACAGAATTGGAATTAGATCATTTCCTTTCATGTTCAATTTTCAGGAATTTCCTTTTTGATAGTTAAAATTAAGTGTGCATTTCTGCAATTTAGATAATGTTATAGGTCAATTTGGGCACCATTCCCAATGAATTGGTTAACTAGGCATCATCTCTAGGACCGATGATCAAGGGTCTATCATTCCCTATCAGCTTAGTTGCTATATGCTCTACGATAGAAAACAAGACAAATCAAGCAAAATTTTCATCAAGTAAAGGTTTCCATGGTTTGAAGCTTATTATTTAGCATATGAAAGCTCACCAACTCAAGACCTAAGGGGCCTAAGTGCATTTCATATGCAGGTGTAGTGTACCTATGGGGGGATAATATAGGGTACAGAGGGAGGTACCCAAGGGAATAATATGATGTATTAATATAAGAATGATAAATAAATGGCCCATAGTTAGTAAATAAAGTGGTTAACCCACATTATGTAAGGGACCACATGTAGCTAGGGAATAAAGTGATAAGCCCATTGTATTGGATGTATGGTATTGAGAGACCCATGGTAACTACCCATGGTATTGCATGTATGAAACCTATATATAGGCTAGAGACTCTCCATTGAGAGATGTCAAGGATTATGGTATTGGCAAGCATATGGCTTGTGGAGTGATCTCCTTCCTTAAGGAGTGAATGTATGGTGTTGCCCTACCTTAAGGGTTTTGATATTAATGAAGATCTGAAGTTTTGTCTTCTATGGTGTTATCTCTTGGGAATATTTTCCATTTCTATACATTTTCTTATCAGATCTACTACAAGTGGTATCGGAGCACTTTCTTGGGCAGAGTTTGGAGATTTGTTTTTTCATTTTTCGCAGGAAATTTTTGGGCGGCGAGTTTGTAGAGCAGATCTGGAAAATTTGGTGAAATTTTTTCAAAAATAAATATCAGATCTGGATTCCTTATGGAAAAATACCCAATTTCAAAAAAAACATCAGTCGAATCGGAGTCCGGATGAGGGTGATATCGCTGATTTAAATTCAGCTATGTTGCAGAAATGTTTCTGACGACAATTTCTGTACGGCGGTTCTCTTGACGTTTTTGTAGATTCTGGTGCAAAATTTTAGACAACCAATTACAGATATGAGCTCCCCTTGAAAAATCACCCGATTTCAAAAAAAAAATCGGTCAAATCGGAGTCCGGATGAGGGAGTTATCACTGATTTAAAATCAGTCATTTTTTCAGAAATTTTGTGACGGCGGGACAGTTGCAGCGCAAATTTGCGTTTCCAGAGTGCCTAGATCGAGATTTCAATCACATGGTTAGATGCAGAAAGGATTTTCCATTTTCAAAAACAGGTTATAATAAGGACTCTGAGTCATATTGACCGATTAATGTCCATTTTAATTTTTTGCTAAAGTAAGTGATTTTCTTGAAAACCCTTACTTTATTTTATGGATTCTCGCAAGATGAAGTTTACAGGAAAAGATGATGGCCCTACTATTGAAGATTTTTTACAATATCACAAGGCTAAATACCGAAGTTTTTGGGTAGGCACCATAGGGCTTGATATGAAAGATGATGCAAATCAATGGTGGACCTCACTTGACAGCTCAGTGTGGAAACTTCCCGAGAAAAAACTTGAAAAAGTCCTTTTGGACAAGTGGTCTAAAGCGGGAAAGAAGGACAGCAAGAGCCATAAAGACTTATTTTCTACTAATATTTCCATATTACGGGTTCATGGAAGTATTCAGAAAGAGAACATCATAGTGTCTATCATTCCTAGTTGCAAGCATAATTTTATCAATGTGAATTTGGCTAAAAAATTGCAAGTTCCAGCAAAGCATATTGAAAAGACACAGGTTGATAATGAAGATGTTCAAATTTATAAAGATTTGAAGATTTCTATGGATAAGTATGTGTTGCATTCTGATTTTTATGCTTCAGATATGGATGTTGTGGACGTTGTTTTGGGACACCCTTGGATGGAATCCATTGGCACTGTCAATTTTAATGTGCAAAAGAAATTCATGAAACTCTGGTATAAAAAGAAGAAAATTACATTGCACGATATTTGCATTAGGAACCATGCAGAGACCGGGGAGGCAGAAGCACAAATATCCAACGAGACAGACACATCAGATGATGAGCCTTTGATGGTAGATAGCCAAACACAGACATCAAAGCAAGTACCAACAAAAGAACCAGATACATCAGATGATGAGCCTTTGATGGTAGACAACCAAACACAGACATCAAAGCAAGTACCAACAAAAGAACCAGACACCACTCCATCACCAATAATGGAGGAATTAAGGAAAGATATTACATCAGTTAAAGCTTCAACATATCACCACCCGCATCACCCAGCAAGACAACAACCAGCAAGGTGGCAACAAATTAGCAACAAGGACAACAACCCTTGGAAGACACATAGAGAGGTGTGACGATCCACTAACAACACATCAAAAATGAAGAACCACCAGAACCCGCTTCCATCTCAAGCGAGCGAGGCACTGACTAGATCAAGTGTTCACCTTTCCCTTGGATGGCTAGATGCACATGAACGGTACCAGTGGAATACTCTTTTGAGTAGATCTTATTATTTGTGTTCTTCTTATGTTTCGGGGACGAAACATGTTTAAGGGGGGTGTAATGTAGTATACCTAGGGGGGATAATATAGGGTACAGAGGGAGGTACCCAAGGGAATAATATGATGTAATAATATAAGAATGATAAATAATTGGGCCATAGTTAATAAATAAAGTGGTTAACCCACATTATGTAAGGGACCACATGTGGCTAGGGAATAAAGTGATAAGCCCATTGTATTGGATGTATGGTATTGAGATACCCATGGTAACTACCCATGGTATTGCATGTATGAAAGTTATATAGAGGCTAGAGTCTCTTCGTTGAGAGATGTCAAGGATTATGGTATTGGCAAGCATATGGCTTGTGGAGTGATCTCCTTCCTTAAGGAGTGAATGTATGGTGTTGCCCTACCTTAAGGGTTTTGATATTAATGAAGATCTGAAGTTTTGTCTTCTATGGTGTTACTTCTTGGGCATATTTTCCATTTCTATACATTTTCTTATCAGATCTACTACAAGTGGTATCAGAGATCGAGGAGGAAAAAGAAAAAATACCTAACTCCTCACTGCAACAACAACCCTTGGATGACACATAGAGAGGTGCGACGATCCACTGACAACACATCAACACAGAAGAACCACCAGAACCCGCTTCCATCTCAAGCGAGTGAGGCACCGACTAGATCGAGTGTTCACATTTCTCTTGGATGGCTGGATGCACGTGAATGGTATCAATGGAATACTCTTTTGAGTAGATCTTATTATTTGTGTTCTTCTCATGTTTCGGGGACGAAACATGTTTAAGGGGGGTGTAATGTAGTGTACCTATGGGGGGATAATATAGGGTACAGAGGGAGGTACCCAAGGGAATAATATGATGTATTAATATAAGAATGATAAATAAATGGCCCATAGTTAATAAATAAAGTGGTTAACCCACATTATGTAAGGGACCACATGTAGAGAGGGAATAAAGTGATAAGCCCATTGTATTGGATGTATGGTATTGAGAGACCCATGGTAACTACTCATGGTATTACATGTATGAAACCTATATAGAGGTTAGAGACTCTCCATTGAGGGATGTCAAGGGATTATGGTATTGGCAAGCATATGGCTTGTGGAGTGATCTCCTTCCTTAAGGAGTGAATGTATGGTGTTGCCCTACCTTAAGGGTTTTGATATTAATGAAGATCTGAAGTTTTGTCTTCTATGGTGTTATCTCTTGGGAATATTTTCCATTTCTATACATTTTCTTATCAGATCTACTACATTCACTCCTTAAGGAAGGAGATCACTCCACAAGCCATATGCTTGCCAATACCATAATCCCTTGACATCCCTCAATGGAGAGTCTCTAACCTCTATATAGGTTTCATACATGTAATACCATGAGTAGTTACCATGGGTCTCTCAATACCGTACATCTGATACAATGGAAGTATCACTTGTTCCACTACACATGTGTGATGTGTCCACCCACTAATGTGGGTTAACCACGTACAATTATTTATGGGCCATTTATTATCATTACTATATTATTATCTGTGTGTCAGTTTATCGTGTTAAGGGTTAATCTGTGAGTAGCCCCATGCAAGGCTGCTCTGCAAAGCACTTCCCGACATTTAAAGGTGCGTTGGTCACATTGGGAACGAAATTCTCATTGTTCCAGAATCTCCACTTGGCCAGTGACTTCTAGAAGAGTTCACATGTGTCAAGCTTCGAATCCAGGTGTCCATTTGAAATATACATGAATGGAAACATGTATTGCCTATTTTTAGAAAGCCATTCATTGCAAAAAACTAGGCAAAAGTGATAAGCAAACAGGAGGTAAGAAAAAGGGGAAATCAAAGAAAAAGAAAAATCCTAACCCACAGGAACGATCATCTAATCAATCTTTTGGACCACGGAAACCTCGTTATCCATGCATAATATATAATGGGGAACACTTTGTTAGGGATTTTCCTCATTGTGCTGAAGTCTCAAAAATCATCAAGACTTCTCATGCATCAGTTGTGTTGACAGATCCATTTCCAAATCTAGACACAAATTTGGTTGCTACGGATCCAGCTCCTAGTTCCCAAGTGTTAATGTTATCCACCACAAAACCTTGACAAGATATTTTTGTGTCGACACGAAATAAATACTATGGTATTCCGGCCATTGATCAACCTACAACCTCAAAAACGAATCCATCTAATGAATCGGTACCACCTCCTATTATTCCTGAATTGACAATTAAGCCACCAAAGGGAGTAATTCATAAATCGACATATAATCCTTGAGAAAGAGCTGCACAAAATTATAATATAGTTGAAGATTTGGCTCAATCCCCTTCAGCTATGTTTTCTCTTGAGGTATACAAAATTTTCCCTCCCAAAAGCAGGCTTTATTGTCGACAGTTGGTGGAATTGATCCGACTGATTCTAATCTTGTCGTCTTTAATCATACGGGCTATGTGCCGCAATTACCAGTAGAATTGGCATTCTCCATCCAAGAAAATGTTCTCAATCACCTTTTTCATCACACTATTATTGATGAGCGAGCATCTACGTGCATTATGTCCCTAAATTGTTGGAAGTCACTTGGCTCGCCACAATTATCACATTCATCAATGAAGTTGAAGGCTTTTGATGGAAGAACATATAAACCTTGTGGTATGATCAATAATCTGCAAGTTGAATTAGGGGGAAAAATATTAATATTGATGTTGAGGTTGTTAACAGACCCCTTGACTATAATATTTTACTCAGAAGACCATGGGTATATGCAATGGCTTCCATTGTTTCTAAATACTTTAGAATGATTTCCTTTCCACATAAAGGTACAATCACAATCATTAAACAATTATCATTTTTTTCCTCCACTTTGCAGGTAACTAGAAGCATTCCATTTGTTCACTTACCCCAAATAGAAATCGAGAACATTGGTGTAGGACTTTTAAAGGATTCCACTCTTATGGGAACCTTTGGATTACCACCGCCTGCGACGTCGGCAGAAATTGCAAGCATAGAGACCTGCTACATGATCTCTTCCACTCTATCTGGCTTAAGGAAGAGTACGGGTGATTCTGATATTTCTACATTGGATGATGTTTTACCGCTCAACCCTATTGAGCTATAATAGCAATTAATCTATTTGTCTTGGGTGGAAAATCCCAAATCAGCGTCGCCGAGTGTTGGGGTTTTTTCGTTCATTAGATTTTGGAACTCCATCTGATCCATTTTTCTCAATTTTTTGAAAGATCAAAATATTTTGGAAGCTATGATGGCAGAAGGAGAACCATGGAAAGATTATCATCATCATTCCCATCTTCCAGATTATGAAGAAAATAATCTTAGTGAACTATATCACCCATCCATTCGAAATTTCTTTTTGAATTCTTTTCTGATGAATGCAATTGAATCTGAGCAAAATTTATCAAATATTGAAGAAACAATTTCTATCGATATTTCGACTAAACCTGACATTGTAGAAAATATTCATGTCGGTGTATCTTGTTCTACATCAGAACTTGATTCATATCACTCTCGTTTTCGTGACTTTCGTGACTTATTCACTTGGTATTATGAGGAAATGCCAGGAATAGATAATATTATAGTTGAAAACACTATTAATATCTATCCTAACGTCAAACCAGTGCATCCACAGCTTCATCCTATTCATTCGAAGAAATCCGCTTCCATCAAAGCAGAAGTTGAAAAACTTTTTCGTGTTGGTTTCATTTACCCTGTTCTGCTAACTGAGTGGGTTTCCAATATCATTCTTATTATGAAAAAACAAAGAACCATTAGAGTGTGCATCGATTATCGAGATGTCAATCAGGCTTGTCCAAAAGACAACTATCCTACTCCCTTTATTGACCAGATTATTGACGATTGTGTTGGATGCGGGATTTTTTCGTTCATGGATGGATTTTCCAGCTACAATCAAATCAATATCCGCCGATATAACCAACATAAGACATCATTCATCTATCCCTGGGGCACATTCGCATATAGGAAACTTCCGTTTGGTTTAAATAACACTGGGGAAGCTTTTCAGAGAGAAATGGATTATGCTTTCAATGACATCAAGCACATTGTTAAACCATATCTAGATGATTTACTAGCGCATTCACGAAATCGAACTGATCACCCGATGCATTTGAGAGCCATTTTCTTACGCTGCCGAGACTACAAGGTACGCCTCAATCCACAAAAATGTGTGTTTTGTGTTGGTTCTAATCGATTGCTCAGATTCGTAGTCTCAAAAGAAGGAATTCGAACAGATTCACTAAAGGTATAGGCCATTCTTGGTTTTCCTGCACCATAAAACCTACTTCAGATATAGTAACTTCAAGGAAAGGCTAACTTCCTGAGAAGGTTCATTCCAAACTACGCCGAAATGGCTAAAGGATTTACTCGATTATTCAAAAAAGGAGTTCCCTTCCATTGGGACCAAGTTGCGCAAGCTTATTTTGATGTTGTCAAGGACCATCTTGTCTGAGCATCATTAATGTAACCTCCTAATTATCAAAATGATTATTTCCTATATATCGTCGCGGCTGAAACGACCATCGCTATGGTTTTGGTCCAAGTAGAATATGGAATTGAACATCCGATCTAATATTTGAGTCATAATCTCAATGATACGGAAGTTAAGTACTCGTACGTGGAAAATATTTCCTTGGCAGTCGTTCAAGTTGACCAAATATTTCGCCATTATATCCTACTCCAGAAAACAACAATAGTTTCGGATTGCAACCCCATGACTTACATCTTATCACATCAATTTCCGGGGGGGGAATATTCAAAATGGATTGTCATTTTGCAGGAATTTAATTTGGAATTCATCAAATACAAGTCAAATAAGTCTTTAGTTTTGAAGGAGCTTCTCTGTGAGCTTCCCTTTGATAGTACTAGAACTACGTCAGAACCATCTATTCTAGATGAGTCTCTGTTTCTGATCGGATCATCTGATCCCTGGTATGGAGATTTCATCATTTATCTCCAAACCCAAAATTTTTGACCTGATACTTCTCGCTCTGATCAGCGATGTATTCAATATCAAGTCAAATATTATCTGATCGTCAATGATACACTTTATTGTCATGGTATTGATACCATTTTAAGGAGGTGCCTCACTCATGAGGAGGCCGAAAAAGTGTTAAATGATTGTCATTTTGGGGCTTGTGGTGGACATTTATTTGGATATGCTACCGCACAGAAGATACTTCACACTAGTTACTTTTGGCCTACTATTTTTCAAGATTGTATCCTCGCAGTCAGAAGTTGTCATGCATGCCAGATTTATGACCGTAAAATCTGCAAACCACCAGTGCCAATGCATCTTGTTGTCTCTGCTGAACCATTTACAAAATGGGGTATTGACTTCATGACCTGTAGCCCTCCTTTGTCCGAGGGGCATGGTTATATTATTGTCACAGTCGACTATTTTACCAAATGGGCCTAAGCGATGCCTACATTCAACAACACAGGACAGACAGTTGCATTGTTTTTCTGTAACCACATTATTGCACGGTTTGGGGTCCCACAAGCTATAGTTAAGGATCATGGGAAGCATTTTCGCAACCATATGATGTTTGAATTGACAGCCAAGTTAGGATTGTCACATGATAATTATACTCCTTATTATCCAAAATCAAATGGACAAGTTGAGGCTATTGACAAAATTATTAAACGAATGCTTCAACGAATGATAGGAGTCCGTGAAAGGAACCAGCACTTGATCCTATACTCCACCTTGTGGGCGTATCAAACCTTGGTGAGAAACGCTACCGGATTTACTCCTTTTCAATTGGTGTATGGTCTAGAAGCTATCTTACCAATCCAATGTGAAATATCATCGTTAAAACTCACGATAGACTTGTTACCTGACACCTCAGAAGAAGAAATGTGTCTCCCTAACCTCATACATCTAGATGAAATGTGTCATGAATCCAAATTGGCCAACGAAGTGCATAATAGACGTATAAAGGCGCAATATGACAAAAATTTCCAGCCTCGCATCTTCTCAGAGGGCGACTTGGTCCTTCTTTACGATCAAGACGCTGATGTAATAGGTACAGGGAAATTCGAGCCATTATGGCATGGCCCCTATATTGTCAAAAGATTTCTTGCTAAGGGTGCCTACAAGTTACTTGATTATGATGGAATTCCATTGGAACAACCTAGAAATGGGTTGTCTTTGAAATGTTACTATGCTTAATCATGAGCGTAGTAATTTTTTGTATTATATTATTTATATGCTGTTGATTTGCATTCACTATCTTAATTTGTTTTGTTAGAGTTTTCTTGACGTTAGTAATCCACTTTACATTTCATCGTTGATGATTGAATCTTTGGAGCTATTTTTTGGATATGCTGATGGTGCTAGTCATAGTACGCATAATCTATCCTCTGCAGCGTGGGCCATTTTCGCTCCGAATGGTGAGTTAGTAAGTTTTCAATGGATTTGTATCGGTAGATCCACAAATAATATCGCTGAATATAGCACATTGATAAAACTTCTCTCTGATGCCATTTCATTTGGTATTAACCACATAATCATAAGGTTAGACTCACAACTTGTGGTACTACAACTTACTAGTATTTATTCTGTTAGAAATCCAACACTTAGATTGTTCCTAAGAGTTCGACTTTTGGAGAGACATTTTTATTTCATTCAATATCAACACATTTCCAAAAATATGAACACTTTAACTGATTCATTAGCTAATCAAGTTTTAGATAGACATTTGCGACATAGGTAAAGAAAATATTCACATCATTGAATAGGATTGTGCATTAAACATAGGAAAAACTCTGAAAAAACATAGATAGATAGTTATAGGTTTTTATAAAATTTGTGCCTAAGACACGTTGGTCATCTGACCTCAAATGTATGAAAAAATATCACAAGTAAACTAGTGGTGCTCGTGGTAACATGCTATAGATCTAGCAATCCTACGGAGCAACCGCATCCAATGGTTAGGAACCCTAATAGTGTGTCACTACAGTCGGATGGGTAACTCTTCGAGCCGGAAATCCGAAATCCCGAAGGTTAATCGCTCTATGTGCTGCTAAATCTGAGCTAAAGTCTCAGCCATATCAAGGTCCTGAAGGACTGCTCTCCCGACAGCCCTCTCTGCTGATGCATCTGCCTTGTTCTCTAGTTCCTCTATTGGTTGAACGTGACCAATATCTGCATTACATTAAACATTTATTTTAGTCTTGGAAAGAAATCAAAACACAAAAAAATTGTATAAACCTTAAAAAAATCAAAAAATATGTTCGAATCATTCTTACCTATTGCACCCCACTGAGTGCCTTTTGGTAGAACTAGATTTGGATCTCCTCGGAAGTCAACACTTGTGTATGTGTAATCATCGATGGCGACAATTTATCGCCGGAACCAGGAGAATTATACATTAGAGAACACAACGATCGATTAGCCTGCATGCCAACCCATGAGTTCTACCCATCTCTACATTTGAGGATCTTTAGGACTAGATATATCCAATGTTACATGTTGTGGCTGCATCAGTGGAATCTGTTCAAAAGAGAAGGAGAAAAGGATTGAACCATAGCTGAAATTTTTCTTCCTTCCTCCCTTTACTTTATTCATTTGTTCCTTTATCTGAGATAGAACAGCTTCAAACTAGTTGAAGACTGTTGGCTCTAAACACTCTAGCGCATACTGCATATACGATTTGTTCACTACATGTAGTGTAATGGTGCCAGCAATTTTAGCGATAGTGAAAAGGATGCTTCTCAAAGGAAAATCCCTAACATCCTGGATATTTATTTTTCCATATTTTATAGGTTCTGACCTTGGATAACAATATTGCATAACATGATCCCTCACTGTCTCTCCTCCAACGGTAGACCCTGTGAGAGGAATGGGCAAACCTCTCCTCAAAAAAACCTGTGAGAAAATACACATCCTCAACAATTATAGACAACACTTGATTTTTTATGTGAAATGCCTCTATTTTAGGATCCCATGCTCGAACTAAGAGCTCAAAGAGATCTATTTTTTGCCTCATGCCTGATAATTTAAATTCATGCTACTAACCTGGATCAAACGGCGACGAAATCCATCCACAGAAACGACCGCAATCAACGACTGAAGTTCGGGGACAAAATCAGGTTCAGAGCTCCAAAATGAAAATGGTAACTATGGAATGGTAAAAATGAATAGTGAAACTACTTTATATAGTCATTTAATTGCTTGCAAGTAAAATTTATTGCCATGACTATGGTTTTATTATGTTTTTTTATCATGAAACGGGTATTTTTAATCCATTTGATGTTGTTTTGAACATGAAATACAACTGAAGAACAGATTAGTCGTGCAGATTTATTCAAAGAAAGACTTGACCACAAAGCATACTTTTTCTCCTTTTTTTTCGAGCTTTGTTAAAAACGAAAAAAGGATTTGAAAAACAACTTTTATCTCTTTTTCGAGCTTCGATAACAGCGAAAAAGGAACCCCTGGAGTCTTCCTTCAGCTCATTTCAGACTCCGATATTGTGAAAAGATTGCCGAGCACTTGACATTTTGAGCTCATTAAAGTAGATGAATTGATATCTATTTAGTATAAGTTGAACCCTTTTCTGGACAGAGATGGATTATTTACGAAAAATGAATGTGTTGGTTAAACATGACCAAAGAGGTTCTTTCAGATATTATTTCACACTTTTTTGGATCTGAGAGACAAATTTATGAAAAATTACTTTTAGAGTTCTCTTTTGTCCTATTTTTCAGACTCTCTAAATATGAAAAAGGACTGGCTATCAATGTCATTAAGCTCGTTAAAACATAAAATAGCGACGGGCTTGTCGATCATGGCAAGAATCGAGTTTCATTCATTGCTAGACTCGTTAAATTATTAAATAGCGATACTTTATTCACCCGAAGGGTTGAATTATAGATCAAGAAAATGTTATCCTCCTCAAGCTTGTTAAAAAATAAAGAGGTACTGATCAACAAATGACTGGGGAAAATTTGGGAAAAGAAAGCAAATTTTCTTTTTGGTAGAAAGTCGCTCTTGAACATGACACTTTTTCACTCCATGTCTGTGACTGTTTGGGTTGGGTAATAATCTTGATGGTTCATTCACACCTATGGTTCATCATACCTTCACTTCTATTTTCGGTCAATGCTTCCAACTCATCATAGTGTCACCGATATGTTCAAGGGAAGTCATCTAGTGATTAAAAACTCATCCATCTACAATACTCATAAACCTTCATTTTCATGACCATCATCCCTGAAAAAATTCTATATCAAGTCAAACCCTTGTCTCCAAAATCAGTAACTCCAATTTTGCAATAAGATGACTTCCTGTCGACAACAAATCAATATCCAAGAAGTTCACTTAGAAACATCAGATTCCAGTACCATGAGGCTTGTTACAGCATCGACAAGATCCTTGCTTCCAGACTTTTCACTGAAAGATTTTGTCTGGTGTTCGACATCAAATAATCTATTCACACCTTATGAAATGTACTGCAGTACCTTGAGGGCCATTGACATTAATGATGGTTCTCTCACATTTGTTAACAATTCACATTATTGGCTGGTAATCAAATGATGTATTTCCATGTTTGACGACAAATCATATATTCGCATGGCTAGACTTGTACCCGAATGATCGAGTGAATGAGATAAGAATACCCCGGATCTAATTTCAGCCATCTGGGCTGCGATTTCAATATTTTTGTACACATAATTTGTATGGTGACCTTACATACATATTTTCATCCAAACATGGACCTATATCTGTAGGCGTGTCTGCATCTAGGCAACATTCCAATGTAGATGACTTTCTAAATTATGTACATGTTATTAGATTGTTTTCTGTGCTAACCATGGTAATGCCTACCCTCAGCAATTATGATTAATAGAGGATATATCATGATGTAATGTATTGTAATATTGATGCAGGTGACCATTCCGCTTTGTTTCCATGCTCATCACAGTGTAAAGCATCTCAATCAAATGTTCTTATTATTTGGATCTCATGCTTTAGGGGGGAATTTTTATAGGTCAATTTGGGCACCATTCCCAATGACCTGGTTAACTGGGCATCATCTCAAAGACCGATGATCAAGGGTCTATCATTCCCTATCATCTCAGTTGCTATATGCTCTAAGATAGAAAACAAGACAAATCAAGCAATACTTTCATCAAGCAAAGGTTTTGATGGTTTGAACCTTATTATTTAGCATGTGAAAGCTCACCAACGCAGGCTCTAAGGGGCCTAAGTGCATTGCATATCTAGGTAGCCCCATTCAAGGCTACTTTGCAAAGCACTTTCTGACATTAAAGGTGCATTGGTCATGTTAGGGATCTGTAATTTTAGCAGATTGGTGAGACGAAAACTGCAGAAACAACATCGTTTCAACCAACTTTGAGATTCTAGGATCTAGCCCTCTTGAATCCGGAGAGGCATCTCTCCAATAAGTGCAAAGATGGATTTGTCTTTGAAGTTTGTGGTAATGATATTAGGCTAGTTATGAAGGCCAAGGGTTTTGTTTGTTTTTGGATGATTGAGCATGAATACTGATTTGAGGGGGAAATTTCTAAAGGCAACGAGTTTCAAAGGTGAGAAGTTGCAAGCAATCAGAGTAAGTTTTGGCCAAAAGATAGATAATTGCAAGTTTTAGTCCATTGGGCTATGGAGTCATAATAGGGTTTAATTGGAACAGCAAGAGGCAAGAGTGGTCTAAGGGGCAAGTCATCTATGTCTAAGGATCTCTTTGAAGTTTGATTTATGGAATGAAATGATACAATTAGAAGGGAAAATAAACAGATGCAGAACAAAGAGAAGCCCAGGATCTGATAAGTACTTTTAAACTAGTCAGCCTTTAACAATCACTTAAGGAAAAACATAAAAGCAAACTAGGATCTGGTAAGTACTTTTAAACTAGCCAACCTTTGATACATTTTCAATAGAAAACATCTTAAAACAAAGGGAAACTTGAAGGCAACTGTTGGAGTAGAAACTAGCGGGCCAGGCTCACCACAAATCCTCTCCTAGTTCTGCTTTAATTGGTTATTTTCAAGACAAACACAAATATAACACAGAATGGCCTAAGATCTGGTAAGTATTTCTAAACTAGCCAGCTTTTAACACGTTCCACGGGAAATATTCAGACAGTCTTTGGGGACAAAACTAGGACCAGGGCATACCATATCTTCCATAGTTCATCTCTACTTAACTAATATTGAACATAACATTCAAAAATAATATTCAACTAAGGCAATAAGACGAGGGAACGCCAGCATTCCTATGCTTAAAATGAATTAAATCATTCCTAAATAACACAGATTGAAAGAAAACATGTAGATAAAGATTTTCAGTTAGAGAAGGTTACTGATATACAGTAGGTCCTAAATCTATGCATGCTGGTCTTTATAAGAGAATATGAAACAGAGTGAAAACGAAAACGAAATAAGAAGTTATAATTAGAGAAACATCACCATCAACATAGACCAGGATCCCATAAATCAGCTTGTATTGATGCACCAAACCAGTTACAGCTTTAAGTCCAATGCTTTAGTTCAGCAATCATATAATGATCTCAACCTAACTTATCTATTACAAGAAAAGCTCCAAGAGCCAGTGAACACTATTTACAATCATAAGTTAAGCTCAAGTGTATATCAAAGTTATGCAACCAACCCCTCACTCATCTTCTGAAGAAGTTTTTAGCCCCCTATGAAATTATTGACAAGAAAGCATGGGGCTAGATTGTTTTGGAGCCTTCAAGGAATGCATTTTCCCAAAAACTCATCATCCTTGAAGTCTCCCCATGCTTTTCCTAATACAAATTCCCTCTGCTGATTCCCATCTCAAGGAGCCTATATTACCCCTCATACCCCTGCAAAATACGATCATTTATCCCCGTTTTCCCTTGGTTAAAGTTCCCTTTCTTCCCTTTATTTCCACCACTAGCCTCTTGAATCTTCCCGAAATTCCCTTCAGATTTCACCATCACCCTTTGTTTCCTCAGATTCCCCTCCATTTCCCTATCGTTACCCTCCTTGGGCTTTAAAATGCATTAAAAATGGATAAAATTGATATATTCTGCATATCAGGCCTAGCCCTCTTCGGCATAAGCGCCCGCACCTTTTTCCTCCAAGTAACCCGGCGCCGGAACCACTCGCCAACACTGAAAGCACTTATCTCCAAAGTGTATTGGGTGCAACATCGACCGTTGATCTTATTTGATCGGACGGTGATTGCTAATCCTGAAGCCCGTTGTGTTTCCCCCGTTCATTTCCCAGATCGCGCCATCATTGTTCACTTTCCCATGAAATCGACGGTTCGGAGCCTATCCACTCAGTGGACCCTGTCGCGCACTATTTCAAAACCCAGTGGTTTCTATCGCACCACTTTCGGGCGGTTGGAAATTTTCCCTCATCGGCCAGCGATTCCATACGCCTCTCGACGCGTGGCCCTTATACGACTCCAAAGATTCTATCCCATCACGTGTTATCGTTCGGTACAGGGCGCGCAACAATATTCATGACAGCCGTTAGATCTTGAGAGCCTCATCTGACAGTCGTCAATCGACAAAGCTGTGCGAGGTTTAAACCACGGCCGTCGTACCCATGGCCCATGTTCTTTTGCCCTCCGACGTCTTGCCCACCGTCGATCTCCGTCGAGATCGAATAGTCCAAATTCATTCCTCCGCTGTTGACTATTCCATTGTCACTCGGTCCTGCCACGTCACTTCCATGTGTCTCACCGTACATGCGCCCGTTCCATTACATGTAGTTGGTTCATTTTTGTGTTTTTTAAGGTTTTTCGTTCAAATTCACTCTGCAGACCACCAACCTCTCACTCGAGCATTTTTCACCATTTCTCTGCAATTTTTCCTCAACTTCTTCATCTGCACGACCATTTCTATCATCCACATCACCCACCACCCCTCCATGGTTTTCATAACAAGTTTCGTGTTTTTGCAGGGTTAACAGTCGTAAAGAGCCACCATGATCATACAATGTTTAATGTAGTGGCAAAGAGTTCTGTACGCAAGAATTAATGAATAGCCGATTTTCGATAGCAGCAGAGATTTTCCCCACCAAAGGACAGATCTCCAACTCTGCAAGCCCTCCAGCCCCATTAAAGCCCGAACTACACGAACAGAGGTAGAGATGGAGCAACAGGGTGTTTCAGTGCAGGGCAAAGGAATTAAGGTTCACCATTGAAAATATTAAGCCTTAAATCAGTGGTTTAAGAGGCAAAGCACTAGTTTGAAGACCTCGAGGATCGACCCAAAGGTCATGAGCACAGTAAAGGGTAACATCATGGCTTATTCAGCAGCAGAATGTTTTTCTTCATCAAGTACGGGGCACCCATATAGCTTTTATTATGCACCGTGTCCTTGAAGGAATTTCCGCCCTAACAATAGTTCGAGAATATCTTAACGTTTATGTAGCAGACTAATCAGTAGTTCATTGGCCCTTTGTTTATTCACCAGAAGTACAGCAGAGTACTGCAGCCAAAATATGTCAAAGTCATACCCAGAAGAAACAGAGACCTAAAGAAGACCACTATTTCATCCAAGATGACAGGAATTGAATGCTTAGGATTTAAAGCAGACTGGGCTTCGACTCTCTTCCCTTTCAAAGTGTTTAATACAGCATTTTGTTCCACACCTACCTCTCCTGCTTCTCTTCAGCTATAAATTTCATGAGAAAATATTATAATGGTTGTTGATCAGTTATCAGAGAACTACAAGCAGTTTCTTTGAGACTCAATCTCTGTGTAAAGGTTGTAAGATAGGTTGATGGATATGTTTACAGACTGAATATTTAGCTATTGGCAATTTTGTACTTGATTGGTATTGCTACTTAAATGACAAGCACATTTCTTTGGATCCTGATATGAAGCAGCGGTGATGTTTTCCTATCTCTGTGTTTACATTCATTTCATTTCGCTTCAACTAGCTTGCATCAGAAGTTTGACATAGGATTTACCCTTGTTAGGTACCCTATGTTCCTACTCTCCTTGCCATTTATGTTTATCTTCTGAATTTTTTATCTAAGAAGTGTTTTCAGTTGGTTTAACCAGTGTAGTGGATGTTATTGCCTGCTCTCTGATGTATGAATTAAATGGATTTACTTCTTAGATGTTTCTTGTTATAGATTTAGTTGGAATATTTGGGAACACTGGGGATTAGAGTTTAGCCCTGTCCACTAGGATCCTTGTACAACCTGCTGACCTATAACCTCGTGCTCTGAAATCTGTGTTACCTCCTCCTCTCCTTCTTTCCCTATCACATAATCATCTTGAAGATCCTATGTTTCAGATGACTAGCCCAAACGAAAGCCTGCCTATTGAGTAGCAAGCAAATCCTTTCCTGACTCCATTGCCCAATGGTACTGAGTATTTACCAGAATATTTCACCTCTGCCTTATCCCTCTTTGCTCATACTGATCTTACATTGGACCCTTCTTACCTGATAACCAGCAACCAAAATAACAATCAAACAAACAAACCTGTGCCTATAACTACCCTAACATATTAAACTCCGAGCCTCATAGACATAAAATTTTTCTCAAATCAGAGAGATCTCTCTCTAGACCCAGGAGGGCTAGATCCTGAAGTCTGAAAGTGGTTCTGATGTTGTCTCATCTTTTGGTCTTTCCAATCTGGCCAAAACATGGGAACCCCAACATAATAGCGACTCCGCTGGGGAAGCTGAGTGCATCATACCTTAAACATCCTTAGGCATTCAAAAGACGTACAATCTCTGGTTAGGTTGGCAGTTAAACAGAATTTATCCTCACATCAACCTCTACACCATTTTTTGTGCTTCTACATACTCTTGGATAGAGTCTGGAAAGGGCCAGGTAGCCTCTGGATCTCACACTCTCTCTGAGGTGAAATATCTGGTAAATGCCCTCCCAGTCAACCTCTCGTTAGAGTTTGTTGTGTTTTTAAGATATCCTTGAAAGGGGACATCTCATAAGCACTATGGTGGACAATGTACCCCTCAATACAACCTAAAACCTCCACCTAGCGACTCCAATATTCCATAAACGTTCAAAGAATCCACTGGTGATCAGTAGGCCTGCTAATTATATTGGTTCACATTAGACTCCACTGGGAGACCCACCTCTCAACAACATGAGCCACAGTAGAAGTAACAAGTAGGGTTAAGCTTCTTGGTCGGAAACAACATTCTGGCTTCTAGAACCATTCATACAAGAGCTTACCCTAACCTGGACCCACCTAAAATAGTTGACAATCCTGAGAGCATCCTCAAGGGAGCTCTTACACCTAAAGGATCAACTATTTCTAGACACATCCATAGAGCTAATTCTGCACCAGAAAATCTTACAGCTCTATCACACCTTCACCTTGACCTAGACCTGCCTAACAGCTTAACCAAAACTAGGTCGTTCAGTAGCTCAGACTAGACAGACCTTGAGCTTCCTGATTCACCATAGCAAGGTGGTGCACACCTTGGGAACAGACAGACCCCTCCATCCACACCTCCTGATTTACATTTCATACAAAACTTGGGGCTCAGTCACCCTAGGTCTGCTCATCAGTCCTCTACTGGTCATAGCATCCCTGTCATCCATATACCTGCTTCCCAAGCCCTTCTAACTCATCAAAACATCACCATGGAAGCTTGGTATCCACCTTTTTTTTTACCCCAACCCCTAGTACCCTTACCCAATGATTATCAGTCAAAGATCCCACACTTCACTGCAAAATAATCCATCACAGCCCAGCAACATGTAGATAAAATGGAAGATTCTTTTGACTACATGGAAATTGATGATGACACAGTCAAATGAGAATCTTTTCCCAAAGCCTAGGGGGTGATGTGAAGAAATGGTTTAAATTCCTACCTATAGGTAGCATAAATGATCTTCCAGGCTTATATCAGACTTTCATAAACAAATGGGAAACTAGGGCAAACCCTCGCCAACTCCTGGAAGAATACATGACCCTTAAGAGAAACGTAGGGGAGAGTGTTCACGATTACACAACAAGGTTCAACAGCATTTATAATGCCCTCCCTACACACATGAAACCTCCACAAGGCATGGCCCTAGCAAAATACCCTGAGGGTTTTGATGCTGACATGGCCTATGAGCTTAGAGATAAGGAATACAACACATTGGAGGACATGCAGAAAGGAGCAGTGAACATAGAAGCCAACCTGATTGAAAAGAGAGAAAGACTGAAATCCGAGAGAAGGGTAACATATAGAGATGACAACGTAGTTTCCACATCTGACCAGAATTATGATAAGCTATCTAAAAATGTGGAAAGGTTACAACAAATGATGGAAAAAATGGTTGTCATAGTTAGTAACCAGAATAGAAACCAGAACCAGAACCAAAACTTTAGAAGAAACAATAACACTCCCAGTAGACAAAGGGAATCAGATCAACAAGTTATTCCCCCATTCCAAAAATTTCTTGATGAGGATGAGGGGATCCTAGAAGAGTCTGATGGAAACAAAATTAATATGTTTGAAACAGAAGATTCAATCCATAACTGTTATTCAGAAGAAGACCAGCCTTCACCCTCTGGTTGGGAGGAGGAATCGTTGGAATCTGAAGATTACAGGTTAGGGTTTGAAAATGCCATGATGCAGGTCAGAGAGAAGTACGAACTTAGAAGCAAAAAGAGTCAAGAAACTGCTAAACCCAAAGCTTCTGAGACTACTACCAAGAAGAGACCTGAGAAATCTTCTAAAGAAACTACTGAAAGTAGCAAACCATCAGCTGAAAGTTCTAGACAGAGTAAAGAAAAGGATAACCAAAACACTAATGCACAAGGTAAACCAGCTAGCAGCACTAGCACTGCAGTTAGTGCTCCTGATAAAACTATCACAAACACTGTACAAAGTGAGAATCAACCCACTGAATCAGCCATTAAGGCAGTGGCAAATAAAATAGAGATGAGCATCCCAAAGAGTCAGTCCACTTTCAATTTGGAAAGTGAGATTGCAAGGATTAAAATCTTTGTCCCACTTTCTGAGCTAGCCACTCAGGATGTATATAAAGGCCATATTTTGAGAGCTTTGAACTTAGGTGAAAACGGTGACTCTGTAAATTTGAATGATGATCAACCTGCCCTCTTGTTTGGTCCTAAGATAGAAGGGAAGTTTCAGGAGGGGGTAATTCCACCTTTCTATATTAGTCTCAACATTCATGACAAGATCCTACACAATGCAATGCACGATTCTGGAGCATCCCACAACCTAATGCCTAAGGTGGTTATGGAAAGACTAGGTCTAGAGATAACCAGACCCTACAAAGATTTATACTCTTTCGACTCTAGCAGAGTGAAATGCCTGGGCCTGATCAAAGACTTGTGTGTGAGATTGACTCAAATCCCGGCTAAGTGTATGGTCATGGATGTTGTGGTGGTAGATGTGCCACCTAAGTATGGCATGCTACTATTAAGATCATGGGGAGCCAAGCTGCAGGGTACAATGCAAATGGATGGCTCATATGCCACAATCCCAATCTTTGGCCAACTTAGAAAACTATATAGGGAGACTCAGATGAAATTCCTAGTCACTAGCCCCGAAAAACTAGAAAATTTACCTATCTATTATGTACATACATATCTTGACTCCTTCATCTTTTGTAATGATGAATCTTTAGAAGGGTTAGAGTCCCAAAACAAAGATACAAACGGAGAGGCAGAAGCTGTTGATTTTAACATAATGGATTCTCTAGATTTAGAGGACAACAAAGAAGAAAACCGCAATGAAACCTGTAGGATATGCGGCGAACACCTAACCCCGAGTGAACAAGAAATGGAGTGTGAACAACCATCTGACCAGGTCCTTGAATCTCACAAGTTTCACGAAGAACAAAGCAACCCACATCTTAGTACAGGCCCTATAACACAACACAATGGCGAACCCGGCTGCAAAGGAGAAAACGATGATAGTCATGATAATAACCCCTTATGGTAAATGAGATTTGACGGGTCTTGTACTAAAAGGACTGCGGGGGCAGGGGTATGGTTACACAATATAGAACATGACCACGCTGAGAGCCACGCCTGTAGCCTGCACTTCAAATGCACAAATAATGTCACTGAATACGAGGCTCTAATCCTGGGTCTGAATCTGTTGAAGAAAAAGGGAGCCCGTAGGGTAACCATAAGGGAAGACTCAGAGCTGGTAATTAAACAAGTAAACGAAGAATACGCAGTGAAACATCCCAAGCTCAGAGCATATAGGAATGACACTATGGATATGTTGAAAACGTTTGCTGAATACAAATTAGTGTTCGTTCCTAGGAGTCAAAATGTCATTGCAAATGGACTAGCTTGCCTAGCCAGCTCCTACCCCAAGACTCCCAGCGACCAACAGATCATCATTCAAACCAAATTCAGACCTGTTGTGCCTGACAACGAAAAATATTGGCAGGTTTTCGAAGGTGATAAACAAATCAAAGATTTTCTGGTGGGCAGAAACGAGTTTGAATTTTCTGATTTAGACTCCAATTCTGACCATAGCTGCCTAAGTGATGAATCCTTGGATGAGGAAGAAACACCCTATAACATAGAAATAAACTCTTTAGATGTACAGACTGGAAACCCAGACCGCAAGTGTGAAAATGCAGATAGTGAAGAAATGGAGGTGCTACAGGCCAAAGACAAGAATATACCCAGAGGCTTGTCACCCTTAGAGGACCTTTTTGCTTTTGATGATGTGGCAAAAAGTCCCACTATAGAACATGCAGACTCTGATGTGGAAGAATGCAACTTAGGCATTGAAGATAAGCCCAAAATGATTAAACTGGCTAAGTCCCTACCTGCAGACATGAAGAAGAGATACATTGACCTTTTTAAGGAATTCATTGATGTGTTTGCATCGAGCTATGAAGACTTAAAGGCCTATGACACAAATGTCATTCAGCATAAGATACCCTTGAAAGAAAATCAGAAGCCCTTTAGGCAAAAACTTCGCCGAATCAATCCCAAACAATTGCCTGCTGTAGAGAAAGAGATCAAGAAGATGTATGAAGCAGGTATAATTGTTCCTGTGAGGTTCTCTGATTGGATATCAAACTTAGTGGTTGTGAGGAAGAAAACAGGAGAAATCAGATTATGTATAGACTTCAGGAACCTCAATAGAGCCTCACTCAAAGACAATTACCCTTTGCCTAAAATGGAACATATTCTTCAGAGGGTAGTAGGTTCTAAGAGGATTTCCCTTCTAGATGGTTTCTCCGGGTATAACCAAGTCTTAGTAATCCTAGAAGACCAACTCAAAACAGCCTTTACCACTCCATGGGGTACCTTCATGTATGTGAAGATGCCTTTTGGATTGATGATCGCTGGAGCCACCTTCCAAAGAGCGATGGACATAGCATTTTCATATGAGATAGGGCATTTCATTTTTATCTACTTAGATGACATAACAATATTTTCCAAGACCGAAGAAGAACACCTAAAACATCTGAGAAAAGTATTTGAAAAATGTAGAAGGTTTGGTCTGTCTCTGAACCCTAAAATGACTGTCTTTGGGCTACAAGAGGGGAAAATCCTTGGCCACATCATATCCGAGAAGGGAATCAGGATAGACCCAAGTGAGTTGAGGGAATACTACAGATTACACACCCCAGAAACATCAAGGAATTACAGTCATTCATTGGAAATATTAACTTCCTCAGAAGGTTTATTCCAAATCTTGCTGAACACCTTAGGAACATAACAAACATTCTAAAGAAAGGTGCAGGAGTTAAATGGATTGTAGGAGCTAAACAATCCTTTGAATCAGTGAAACTTACGCTAACCCAAGCTCCTGTCCTAATCAGCCCAGATTTCTCCAAAGACTTCCTGATCTTTTCATTCGCCTCAGAGCATACAGTGGTTGCAGTCTTGCTACAAAAAAACATAGAGGGAATGGAACAACCAATTGCCTTCTTTAGAAAAGCACTCAGAGATGCACCCTTGAAAGAATTCAGGGTGTACATATTGCATTCTCACACTGTAGCTTATGTGCCCAACATCATAGTCAAAGATATACTGTCCCAAGACCCAGACGGAAAAGGGGCAAATGGATAGCAGTGATCTTAGAGTATGACCTTGAGATAAAACCCACCAAACTGATTAAAGGTCAGGGCTTAGCTAAGCTAATGGCTAAATCAAACCTACAAGCCCTAGACATTAACATGATAAGTACCTTGGATGAGCAACAAGAATTGCCTGATCTCACCGTTGAGGAAAAATTTCAGAGCTCTCCTTGGTATTCTAGCATTCTGTATGTGCTAACACACCTCAATACCCCTCCCGAGCTATCAAAGACCAAGGCCAGATTCTTAAAGCTAAAAGCCATAAATTACTGCATCTTGAATGAAAACTTGTACTGGAAAAATCCGAATGGCTTATTGTTAAAATGTTTGCCTGAAAATGAGGCAGAGAAGGTTAAACAATATTTTCATGCTAGAGAATGTGGAGGCCACCTGACTTAGAAAGCCACTGCAAAAAAAAATACTCAGAGCTGGTTATTATTGGCCCACTCTCTTCAGTGATGTTCATAAAATTATAGTTTCTTGCCACAAATGTCAGATCTTTGAAGGCAAGAGAAAACTCCTCCCTTTACCCCTACAACCCATCACTGTTGAAGGTCCGTTTTTGCAATGGGGATTAGATTTCATAGGGGAGATTCATCCTGCTTCTTCTGCTCATCACAAATGGATCCTAACAGCCACAAATTATTTCACTAAGTGGATAGAGGTCGTGCCCACTAGGAATGCCACAGATTCAGTCATCATTAGTTTCCTAAAAATTCACATCCTCTCTCGTTTTGGCTGCCCAAGGAAAATAATCACTGATAATGCTACTGCTTTCAGATCCAAAAAGATGGTTGATTTTTTTCACAGGTACCAAATAGCACTTGGTCATTCAACTACCTATTACCCTCAAGGTAATGGATTAGCTGAATCATCAAACAAGAGCCTGGTGATCATCATCAAGAAGCTGTTAGAAGGAAACAAAAAATCATGGCATAAAAAGCTAGTACATGCTTTGTGGGCTGACAGGCTTACAACCAAGAAGTCCATTAGCACGTCACCTTTTCAGCTGGTCTATGGAACAGAAGCAGTATTCCCTACCAGCCTTGGGATACCAGTGATCAAACTGATCCAGGAGATCCAAACGGAAGAAGACAACATGGTGAGGAGAATAAATCAGACAATCCATCTTCAACAAACAAGGGAAGAGGTCTACAACAGAGCAGTGAAATTTCAAGAGAATATAAAGAAATTGTTTGACAAAAAAACCAAAGCTGCTGATTTCAAAGTTGGAGATAAGGTTTTGAAGTGGGATTCGAGAAGAGAGGATAAAGGAAAGCACAACAAATTTGACAGTTTGTGGCAAGGTCCATACCTCATCCAGGCCACTGTGGGTCCCAATTCTTTCTTCTTACAAGAACTAGATGGCACTGAACTGTTTGGGGGTCCTGTCAATGGCAGGATGCTCAAACATTACTTCTGCTAATTTACAGTTTCCAGTTTCCATTTCCATTGTACATACCATTGCAGTTTTTATTTTCAAGAAAGAAAAAACGCTTAAAAAAAAAAAAAGAGGAAAAGGAGAGGTTCAGACACACTTAAAACATGGACCTTTGATGTGCAAAAGGGTGGCTCTAACAAACTCAAAACTTGAGCTAAAGAAAGTAAAGAAGCTGGTCCTAACATGCTCAAAATCTGGGCCAGCAAAGGAAAAATAAGAATCAGCTCTGACATGCCCAAAACCAGAGCTAAGATGGGAAAAGAAGTGGCTCTAACATGCTCAAATCTTGAGTCACAAAGGGAAAGAAGGATGTTTCAAGTTTCAATTCTCAAGCCTTCACAGTTTTGTTTTTAGTTTCCTGCAAATGTTGTCCATGTGCAACTATCTTTATGCCTTGGACCCACAGCAAGTCAGATAGTTTAATCCTGGCTTGACTGTTTTTCAATTTTTGTTGTAGAATGTCAAGAAGAAATCTGCTAGACAGTTTAATCCCAGCAGATATTAGATTAGGTAGAGAAACATATGAGACCAACAGTCTAATCTGGTTTCATGGAGTAATAAGGGTAGATGTAGAATAGGTCTATTTTCTGTTCGCAAAATAAAAGATGTAAAGGGTCTGCTAGCTCAAATGCACCCTGGAAGAAGAAAAAATGCTAGGATTGTAGTATGGGTAGGTAGTTGAGGACGTAAGTTCTGCTGATGAAATGTCTTCTTATTGTGGCAGCCTATCAAAGAAGGAAGGGATGTGTAAAGTAGCAGGCAACAGGCCTACTCCAAATACCGTTTCTGGATTCTTGCCTCCTTCAAGAAGAAGCCATCCCCATGTGGAGCCATTGTTAGCCCCCTATGAAATTATTTACAAGCAAGCATGGGGCTAGATTGTTTTGGAGCCTTCAAGGAATGCATTTTCTCGAAAACTCATCATCCTTGAAGTCTCCCCATGCTTTGCCTTATACAAATTCCCTCAGCTGATTCCCCTCTCAAAGATCCTATATCACCCCTCATACCATTGCAGATATACCACCATTTACCCCCTTTTCCCTTGGTCAAAGTTCCCTCTCTTCCCTTTGTTTCCACCACTAACCTCTTAAATCTTCCCGTAATCCCCTCTAGATTCTACCATCACCCTTTGTTCCCACATTTTTCCCCTTCCACCACCTTATCGCTACCCTTTAGAGGCTTAAAAATGTGTTAGAAAGGGTAAAAAAACCCATTTTTCAGACCATATAACAGGCTTAGTCCCTTCGGTCTAGCCCCCACATCTTCCCCCCCCCCCACAGAACCCAGCACTGTGACTGAAGCGCTAGCCCTGAAGGTGCTTATTTCATATGTTCATCGAGCGCGTTCATAGCCATTGATCCAATCAGAATGGATGACGATCGCCTTCCCCACAGCGTCCACGGTTAAATCCATTCACAGCTCAAATCGCATCTCTGCCGTTCATTTTCCGCCAGATCGATGGTACAGACTACACCCACCTATGTGGACCCCTCCACGCACTATGCCAAATCTAGCTGGTTTTCATCTCACTGCCTTTGCGTGGTGGGTGGTTTTTCCTGATGACCTGGCAATTCCATACACCTTCTGCTGCGTGTCCCCACGTACGGTTCCAAAACTGCCCTCCTTCGCACGTTATTTTTCATCCAAAGTCGCAGAGCGATATGCATAATATCCGTCCGATCTGTCAGTGCCCATCCAACGGTTGTCCATCTGCTGAGATGATCGCGATTTAATCGAAGCCAAATGCCCCCTGGCCCACCGTCCATCGTCTTCCGCTGTGTCTCTCCACCGTCAATCTCACGTAAGATCCGATGGTCCGGATTGGTCTTCTCCCCATTATTGACCATTCCGCTGTCAACCGTCTCTGCCTCATCATTTCCACGTGTCTCACCGTACATGCGCCCGTTCCATTACATGTTGTTAGACTCCTATACCAATAGGTGTCATTTTTCATGATTGTCTTGATTGAACTATGGAATATATTCAAACCTTTGTCTTGGACAAAGGTGTTCCATATTCTTGAAAAACCAAAAAATCAAAAAATTTAAAAAATGTAAAGAAGGTATACCCTAAAAGAAAAATCAAAGGGTAAAAATAATAAAAATGGCCAAAAAATAAAAGAAATGAACCCCATCAAAAACAAAGGCCAAAGAAAGTGTGCAAGTCTAAATGCCACTACTTTTACTCTGATGTAATAAACAAATTGTGTGCAACTTGTATTTTATGCCACAATTCATGAATAGTCAAACTGTTTAAACTTGGCTAGTTCATTTTTCAATTTCATGTAGTAGAATAGAGAATAAACATTTGACCAAACAGTTTAATCTTGGCAGATAAGTAGATAGGTAGAGTTAATAAAAGGTGCTCAACAGTTTAATCTGAGCCCTTGGATGTAATAAGGGTAGAAATAGATAGATTTATCCTGTAAAAAGGAAAAGGTTGAAAAGGGTTTGCAAGTCTAAATGCACCCTAATAAAGAAGAGAAAATGGTAGTAGTAGATAGGGTAGGTATATGGTGTTACAAAGTTTTATCTGATGAATGATGCTGCTACATGTTTTTGATCCTTTACTTTCATCACAAATACTGAAGCAGGAAATACACTGGAAAATCACAGCAAGCAAAGTCAAAATCATTAACTTCCCTCATCACTTTCCCCTTAAAGTTTTACTAATTTCCCTCAAAATACTAAGGTACTTAGAGATCAAAGGGGCTCAAGGCATTTCCTTGACTTTTGGAGGGACCGGACCCTCGGCCTAATGATCAAAAGACCTAAGTACTTGAGATAATTCATCATTATAATCATTCACCTTTAACCTTTTCCTAAGTAAAATCCCATTTTGCTTAGGAGAATCATGCAAAACTTCCATAAAATCCCTCAAAATAACTTACTATTCTAAGTTTAAGTGTTGAAGATGATATATTGCAATTTACTTCACAAATTGTCACTTTCTTAGATGTGCAAAGTATTTTGAGTTCCCTTGTCCCTTTGTCATATTAATGTTTAAACCCTAGTTATTAAATCCCTAGTGAAAATGCCTTATCCTAAGTATTTAACTCCTTTTAAATTAATATCCAAAAAAAACCCTCTATTATATTTTTAACCAAAGTATTTATTTCCCAATTAATCATTGAAAACCCGCATCATACGCCCTTTGGTTAAATATATCCTTATATCATAGTCCCACCCCTTATGGTAGTTAAATAATGTTTATTTATTACCATATAATAATAAATATTAAAACAACATTTAAACATATAATTCTATATGCTTAACACAAAAAAGATTAATAAACCCGAAGTTGAATTTTAAAACCAAAACTTTGGAAAAATCCCATGCCACCGTGGCTCATCCACCTGGCATCCCACCCGACACTTTAACTGCAAGACCCGCGCGCAAAGTTCCTTACCCCGACCCTTTATAATTATGGGATTAATTAGTTATCAGAACTAATTAATAACCTATCTCCACCAATTAGATGCCCCCCGGGATGTTTAGTAAAGTTAAATCACGTTTAAAACCCCGCCGGGCCCGCATGATAACAACCCACCATCTCCCCATCCTTTCCACCGTCGGATCATCTGCCTGCAGATCAACGCTCCACAGCGATTCCACTAGCCATCCCTTGTCAGAGTTTTAACGCGCGGGGGATTGGTGGTATTTGAACAGTGCCATCACCACGTGTCGATCTCCGAATGGAATCGCTCCTGTTTCATAAGATACCGCTTGCTCCCGAAAGCGGTGCGGAATTTACCGCTTACCGCCCAACCCCGGTAACGTGCCTCCCGTACATGCTGACGTCATTTGTTAAAAACCCCGCCACCCCGTTTGACTTTGTCAATAAAACAAAAGTTCGTGTCATTTTCATTATTTCATTCGCAGGGAACGACCACACCTCCATGCACAGAAATTCGAATATTCACTGCTGAAGTCTGTCAACCTTTGTATCATTGAAGAAAATTGCAGTCAAGCTTCCCAGAAGCTCATCCACCATAACCAGTACCTATTCAAATCACTGTTCAAACACCCTAGTGTTTCTTTCACTTGATTACACAGTAAAACCCTTTGTAACTCATCTGCGCCACCTGAAACCTCTGTTAACCAATTCGAGCAGGGTTTACCTCCCAAAAATCATTCTAGATTCACTCCACAGACCTCTCAAAATCAAATGAAACCTTTTTGACCTCCCATGCAAACCAATTCTTTCTTAACAGTTTGTTTTATGTTACAGGTGATCAGAAGACCACATCCTTGGATAAATAGTCTTAATACTAGTCATAAGACTTGTTTACTCCAAAAGTGTTGTCAAATCTATTCAAACAGAGATGGAAGATAAAACATACAGTTGAAATACAAGCAAAGGAAACAGGATATTAAACGATTTACTATTGAAACAGACAGTAAAAACCTAAACTACACATTGAAGGTAAAAGGACATAGTAAAGAACAGCTAAAGAGTATCAGTGGTTAAAGTGTATCAGGTAAAAGTCAGTGAAAGTTAAAATGAAGTTACAGAGCAGTCAAAGGTAAACAGTAAAAGTAAATACAGAAGGCAGTAAAATGGTAAAAAGAGATGAGAATACTTTCACCAATAGTGAGGTTTGTCTAAAGTGAAAGTAAAACAGTCAAAAGAGCAAGAAAGTAAAAAGATGAAAAAACATAACAAGAAGAAACATTTTTGCAGAAATTGCATATTTTAGTCATAGTTTTGCAGAAACTATTGTGATCAATCCAAGATGAATTTTACAAAACTGAAGGAGGTTTATGTTCTTAAGAGGACCATCTACAAAAACCTCTCTCACGTTTCTAACAGCCATTATGGTTTTGTAAATATTAAACAATGTTGGAAAGCACTTTTTGCAGAAAATTCCTGTTAATTCATCATTTTGCAGAGACTATTGTGGCCAATTATAAATAAATTTTACAAAACTGAAGGAGGTTTTTGTTCCTAAGAGACCCATCTACAAAAACATATCTCAGTTTTTTCAAAGTGATTTCAGGATGAGAGATACATGCACATCTTTAGAGGTTATTGTTCAGACTCTGTAAAACTCTGTTTTGCACATCTTTTTGCAGAGCCTATTGCGCACAGCTGGAGAGAAATTTTAGGAAAGTGAAAGAGGTTTATCTCACCAACATATTTATATAAAATAACCTCTTTCACTTCTTACATATCTATTACGGATTGAGAAATAACAAGGTATCATTGGACCCCAAGTTTGCAGAATTGTTGGAGCAGAATTCACAAAAAAAGGAAGCAGTTAGTGACTTGGATGCCTCATCATCAGCTAAGAGTTGGATCAAATTCGAATTCCCCTATTTGTCATAACCTATCCATACAAAATAGTGCCAAATAGATGCATTAGTTTGAGTGTCATTTAATTAAGTTCTATTTATGTAAATAGTTGGAGAGATTTGTGAACCAATTTTGATATTTGTTTCAAGATATTTTAGTTTAGAATTTGTATAAATACTCCACTCTTGGAAGCATTTGGGGTGGATTCTATTACTTTGCTGTAACATTGAGGTTTTCGGAATAAAATCCTTTTGGAGAAATTTATTCGTGGCTTACTGGATGACGATTTGAAGCTTCAGGACTTTTTGCAGGATTCATGTGTTGGACTGCAGTTCAATAAGTCTTTCTACTCTTTGTCTTAAATTTTATATCAGTTCATAATATCATTATGTCCATTTCTGAATAATTTACATAAAGGATTGAATCAGAACTTACTTAATTGTACTTTGATTTCAAATGTGATTGTTCTTAATGTTTTCCTCTAAATTGGTTATAAGCATGAATTCTTAAATGCTCTTGCTTTGCTAATTTAAACATTGTTGATTACTATAATAAAGAATTCTTTATTGCTCTTTGTTTGTAATCATCTCATTTCTTTCTTTTGAACATGGTGAAAGATTCTTAGCTGCCTTTCATCCCTTCAAAATCGTCCCATCCACTCTAAATTTTAAGGATTGTTCTCTGTCTAGCTATCTTGCCCTGTAATACCATCTTGTGTTTAGAATAGAAATCCAGTAAAGCCATCCTTTGACTCCATAGCCCAATGGACTGAAAACTTTCAACCTTGCCCTTAGTTTGTGGATTCCACCATTTTCCAAAACAAACTCTTGGATCTATAACTAGCCTAAAACCATCTAAGAACAAAGATAAATCATAAAGAGAGAGCCCTCTCTGGATGCAGATTGGCTAGATTCTGCATCTGAAGGTTGGTTTGTGGTTACCTCGGGTATACTTTCCTTTTCTTACAACTTCAAGGAAAACCTGAGTGATAACACATGTAGTTGGTTCATTTTCGTGTTTTTTAAGGTTTTTCGTTCAAATTCACTCTGCAGACTACCAACCTCTCACCCGAGAATTTTTCACCATTTCTCTGCAATTTTTCCTCCATTTCTTCATCTGCACGACCATTTCTATCATCCACATCACCCACCACTCGTCCATGGTTTTCATAACAAGTTTCGTGTTTTTGCAGGGTTAACAGTCGTAAAGAGCCACCATGATCATACAATGTTTAATGTAGCGGCAAAGAGTTCTATACGCAAGACTTAATGAATAGACGATTTTCGATAGCAGCAGAGATTTTCCCCACCAAAGGAAAGATCTCCAACTCTGCAAGCCCTCCAGCGCCATTAAAGCCCGAACTACACGAACAGAGGTAGAGGGTGTTTCAGTGCAGGGCAAAGGAATTAAGGCTCACCAATGAAAATATTAAGCCTTAAATTAGTGGTTTAAGAGGAAAAGCACCAGTTTGAAGACCTCGAGGATCGACCCAAAGGTCCTGAGCACAGTAAAGGGTAACATCAGGGCTTATTCACCAGCAGAATGTTTTTCTTCATCAAGTACGGGGTGCCCATACAGCTTTTATTATGCACCGTGTCCCTGAAGGAATTTTCACCCGAACAATAGTTCGAGAATATTTGAACATTTATGTAGCAGACTGCTCAGTAGTTCATTGGCCCTTTTTTTATTCACCAGAAGTACAACAGAGTACTGCAGCCGAAATATGTCAAAGTCATACCCAGAAGAAACAGAGACCTGAAGAAGACCACTATTTCATCCAAGATGAAAGGAATTGAATGCTTAGGATTTAAAGCAGAATGGGCTTCGACTCTCTTCCCTTTCAAAGTGTTTAATACAACATTTAGTTCCCCACCTACCTCTCCTGATTCTCTTCAGCTATAAAGTTCATGAGAAAATATTGTAATGGTTGTTGATCAGTTATCAGAGAACTGCAAGCAGTTGCTTTGAGACTCAGTCTCTGTGTAAAGATTGTAAGATAGGTTGATGGATATGTTTTCAGACTGAGTATTCAGCTATTGGAAATTTTGTACTTGATTGGTATTGCTACTTAAATGACAAGCACGTTTCTTTGGATCCTGATCTGAATCAGCGGTGATGTTTTCCTATCTCTATGTTTACATTCATTTCATTTCTCTTAAACTAGCTTGCATCAAAAGTTTGACATAGGATTTACCCTTGTTAGGTACCCTATGTTCTTGCTCTCCTTGCAATTTATGTTTATCTTCTGAATGTTTTATCTGAGAAGTGTTTTCAGTTGGTTTAACTAGTGTAGTGGATGTTATTGCCTTCTCTCTGATGTATGAATTAAATGGATTTACTTCTTAGATGTTCCTTGTTATAGAGTTAGTTGGAAGATTTGGGAACACTGTGTATTAGAGTTTAGCCCCATCCACTAGGATCCTTGTATGACCTACTGACCTATAACCTCATGCTCTGAAATCTGTGTTACCTCTCCTCTCCTTCTTTCCCTATCACATAATCATCTTGAAGATCCTATGTTTTAGATGACTAGCCCAAACGAAAGCCTGCCTATTGAGTAGTAAGAAAATCCTTTCCTGACTCCATTGCCCAATGGTGCTGAGTATTTACTTGAATATTTCACCTCTGCCTTATCCCTCTTTTCTCATATTGATCTTACATTGGACCCTTCTTCCCTGATAACCAGCAACCAAAATAACAATCAAACAAACAAACCTGTGCCTATAACTAGCCTAACATCTTAAACTTTGAGCCTCATAGACATAAACCTTTGCTTAAATCAGAGAGATCCCTCTCTGGACCCAGGAGGGCTAGATCCTGAGGTCTGAAAGTGGTTCTGATGTTGTCTCATCTTTTGGTCTTGCCAATCTGGCCAAAACATGGGAACCCCAACAGAAGTATATATAGAAGGATGAGGAGGTGAGATCTGATAAAAGATCTCAATTACATTTAATACAGACTTAAATGGTTTCTGGGCCTTTGAGGGGCTCAATGAAGAAACTTACATACATATCCTCTGTATTAAATGTTTTTACATAAATATTAAGCTCTGTGGGAGCTTTTGTTGACCTTTGAGGCTCTGTGTGATGTCAGGGTTACTTTGTAGATATTATTTGCATTAATCTTCCCTGCAGAAGTAACTCTTTGGCTGTGCTAAGGCGAATATTTTTATTTGATTAATAACTTCAGCCTCTCATTGAATGCTTCGAGGTACAGGTGGCACCGTGGTAGCTAGAGGGATTAATTTGCCTCAATTTGTGGTGATGGAGGGTTTCCCGTCGGTAAAACACTTCAAATTCTCTTTAAACTATGTTTTGCTTGGGGATTAGGCTTTTGATAAGAATCTTAGACGTAATCCCCACAAATCTGTCCTTTAATCCTTTGTTCTGATACATTTTGGTCTTTGGCACTAATACTCTTTAACTGTGCCCGATTCTTGGTTTTCTTGCTATTGTGCGGGGCTACGCAAGGTTTATAAGGCATCTGTGCTCAATAAAACATGATGAAACGTGAAATTAAAACCCTGCAGTTGATTTTCTGTGGTAAACTGAAGGCGGGAGGATCGTCACCCTGACCCTTCGAAATTTCTTCAGACGTAGTAAAGAAATCATTCAAACCCTGCAAAAAATGAAAAATAATTATAAAATCCTGCATATGTGGGTTTATTGCTGCAGAGGATATGTGGAGGAGGTGTGACCGTTGGATGGCATCATCCAACGGTCGAGATTTATCGGGAGAGATCATAGAATGGGTGGAAAAAAAGATTAGATCCGAGCCATCGATCGCACAGAGATTGACGGTCGAGATTGAATGAGGAGTCAGAAAAGGAGAATGAATCTGAGCCGTCGATCGCGTAGAGATCGACGATCGGAAGCGGAAGTTGAAAGTCAAACAGAGGGAATCTGGGCGATGAATTTTGGACCATCGATCTGCAGATCAGATCGACGACAGAGATGATGTTGCCGCTGCACGGTAGCCCGGTTATCGCGCGTGCATCTTCGACGAGCGATCGTCATCCGATGATCGGCCCTAGATCGGATGATGGACGTGAATATCACTGCGTGTCCATGTCCAAACTTTAATGTGTGATGGACGGTGGTTTTCAGAACAGTGCCTAGGACACGTGTCGAGCAGTGTGTGGAATCGCTGGCAATCGAGAAAAAACCGCCCTTGCCCCAAAGGCAGTGCGATGGATACCACGCGATTTCTGCAGTGGGCAACAGTTGGTGGGGACCACCGAGTAGACAGACTCCACACCGTCCGATCTGTGGATTTAGATCAACGATGGAGAATTAGTGGAAGATCGTAGCAATGGAAAACTTTACAAAATAAAATAAAACCCGAAATTTGCAAATAACAAAGGTTTTTTTTTTTTAATATTTTCGGGGCTGAATAATTATTTAAAATGGATAAGCGCCTGACTGACTCAATGCCTAGTTCTGGTGCCAGGGCGCATGGATGGAAAGGGTTAGAGACTTAGCCCGAGGGGTCTTAAGTCCAATACATAGAAAATATGCATTTTAATGGTTTTTCAAGGATTTTGAAAGGGATTTGAGGCTTTCGATAAGGTTAAGAGAGATTCTTAAAACCTTATCAAGGGTTTTTATGAAGTGGAAAGGGGAGAAACTTAAAAATGAGGGTTTTTCATGGGAAATGGAGGGATAGAGAAAGAGGTTAGTTTTCTCAGAGGAGGAAGGGGAAAATAGTGCTTGCAGCAATACTCTTTTTGGGAATCAGCAGGATTTTAGAGTTTTCAAGATAGGAACAGTGGTGAAGGTTTGGACAGAGGCATGAGGCCTTCAAAAGTCTTCAAGAGCAAACAATTTTTAGTAAGAAAAATTGTTCCTTGAAGGCTCAAAATGGATTTAACCACCTTTTGGGATAATCAAATATTACAGGTGGCTAAGAGGTCACATTGGGAGCAGAATTCTCATTGTTCCAGAATCTCCACTTGGCCAGTGCCTTCTAGAAGAGTTCACATGTGTCAAGCTTCAGATCCAAGTGTCCATTTGACATCTACATGAATGGAAACATGTCTTGCCTATTTTTGGAAAGTTATTGATTGCAAAACAACCTACAGCTCATCTATAAATTGAACACAGATCTAAGTGTTTGAGGAGGAATAATTTGAGTAGAGAAATGTTGGATAGTTTTCATTTGAGAGCTTAGTTTGTAGAACTGCTGCTGGAGAGATTTATGTTGTGATGAGACTTGGGAACTTTGCTGGATGGTCACTTCAAATTAGTAATTAGGTTGTAACCTCTCCTTCTATCATCAATAAAGAGTACTTCTTGTTTTTCCCTACATTCATCTATGTTAACTTTGATTTTCCATATTGTAAGATCTTGGTTGATGAATGTAGTTTATGCTTAACTGATTTAGCTAACTAGCCTGAATAGATATCTATATTATTTCATATTTTGATGTTTCAGTGTTCCTTCTTGCAGGAAGCATTCAACCAACGAGCCGCTCGAATTTGAAGATGTAGCAGAAGCAATAGAAGGATCCATTTGGAAGTGACTGAAAAAAGTAAGCCTCCAATCCTCTCTGTGTATCTATTCTGAGTTAGGAGAAATGGTAGTATAGTCTTTCACCTATTGTTCTAGACTAACACGTGTCTAGGGAAGCGCAATTTATCCATAGATTACAAGTCTAGCCCAACAGATAGATATTTTATTTTCGAAAGATCAACTTAGCTAGTTAGGACTCTGGATTCAAATAACATGTGTGTTATTAGTCTCCAAATCTTATGAAATAAATCATCTACTTTTGCAGTTAGTTTCATTGCTAGAATATACTTAATTTACAGAAGAAATCCTAGCATATATAGTCCACATACATTTCAGAAGTACACAAATTCTAGTTGACAATTAATGAAGTAAATTAAGGACACTTAATATACTAATCATATACTAAGGAGAATAATACTAGATAGGGACATGAGATTTCAAAGTAAATTTTGGATTGCATTGTGGGGGAATATGGACACGAACTTGAAGAGGTATACAAAATTCCATCCTCAAATAGATGAGCTAAAAAAAGTAGTCAGAAATAATTTGGTGCATCTATTCAAGGGTTAAAATTTGAAATATATGCATACCTATAATGAAAATATGGTATATACAACACTCCTATAATAGAGTATTCCACACATCTACTATTAAATCCCCATTTGAAACTTGTTATGGATATTTCCCACCTTCACCTTTGGAAATTGTATATGGGAAGAAAGTAGGAGTAAGGGAAGATATTAAATGGGAAGAATTCAGGGGTAAAAAATTTGTTGAGAAGATCAAACAGATCAATATACAGGTACAAGGGACACTATAGAAATCATAGGAAAAATACAAGGTTAGGCATTATGTAACAACCTTTTTGGCTTCCCCCTCATGTAAATATTTTCATGTGTAATTCTATTTAATTGTGGCAGTGTGAAAATGACTATAATGATGAAAAAGGAGATGGATTTAGATTATATGGAGGAGAATTTATTGGTAATTTCTCAAGGAAACAACCATTTTTTTAAGACTTCATTTCATTCTCTACCCATATAACTATGGAATTGAATAAAAAATTGTACGAGCATTTAAAAATTCATGTGTGCTCTCGAGAAAAAGGACTATTTGTACTGCTATCATTGAATGTGTTTGACATGGTAAACACACAATGATATACTGGAAGTGCACAAATATAGTATGCCTGGATAGGAACAAAATGGAATACACAAACAACAGATTATGTAAATGGTACAACACATTCAGTAGGTGATAATTGTGAAAAATAATTCAATTTTGGTATGCATAGAACAATTGAGGATATGAGTGGTGAAGGATTATGGAAGTGAATAGATAGAAAAAAAATGTATAGACATTAAGGGTGAAATCGCATAAAGTAAAATGAAACCATGGGTGGGGCCATTAGATTGTGATGTGGATTCCTATGTGTCATTGCAGGTGGAGTATGGAATAATTCTTTGGATTCCTATGTAATTTATCAGGTTGAGCACTAGAGATTACTTTGGATTCCTATGTGTGTTGTTTAATAGGTGGTATCTTAGTTATTTGGATCCTCGTGGAGACTATCAGGTGGGGACATAGTATTATCTATATTTTTGTAGGAGACATGCTAAGGCACTATCAACTCTGGAATCCTAAAATGTTGAGTAGGTGGATGTACTCTAGACTATCGATTCATATAGTTATTGATTATGGTGGAACATTGTGTGCTTTTGACTCCCTGAAGTATTATTAGGGTGGAGACAAAATGTACTCTAAACTCCTAGTTGTCAAATGGAGGCATTGTTTTCTTTGGTTTTCCATGTGAAGTGTTAGTTGGATTGGTTTTAAATTCCCTTTAGCACTTCAATCCTTAGGCTTTGGATCTAGCTTCAAGGTGGTCATCTACAGGAGAGAATGGTAGTGAAGTTGACATATTGTTGGTAGGATAACTTGAGTCCCTCTCTTAGTTTTCAACCATTCATTTACTAAGATAAGTTGCTTACTTATACCTTTATATGCATATCTATGCAATATGAATGTTGATTAATTTTGATATATAATAATGGTGTATCAACAGTATTAAGGAGGAATGTATATTCATGTATGTTTGCAATGAGATGATTATGTGAGTGATTCTCAAGATTGTGAGAGATTGAAGATCCATCTCTTACTGATATACTCCTAAGCTATAGAGTTAATGATATGCTTATATATGATTGTGTTGACTGGAAAATTTGTCCGGCCAACAGTAGGGGATCTCCCCGGTAGAAAGTCCCAATTAGACCTTAAACCGTTTGGTGTAGGGATCCCATCCGGGGTGTGGGTCTGGCTACCACTTAAGATGACTTCCCTTCGGTCTCAAAAGAACCTGTTTGGACCTGCGGACATACACTTATTCACATAATACAGAATACATGATTGATGCATTAAACACAAATCAAACACTATGCGTAGCAAGATTATAGATAAAGCACGTACACCTCAAGAGATGTCATTAGCAACACATCTTTTGGGGGTAATGCTTATAAGGTAGTCTGATCACAAAAGAAATAGTTCTTAATGATAAGATACCCCTTTACTTCCTGAAAGATAAAACGAGATGCTAACAAAATAGTTCATTAACATTCATTAATAGAATGGATGACAAAATGAACATCATTGATACAACACAGATAGCCATGACACATAAATGATGACATAAAAGGTGCAGCTTCATTAATCATAGGATGTTCTGAAACTGTCCAAGGAATACGCACAGTGTTCACACAGAAAAACACATCACAACCATAGGGTGTTTTAACAAGAATCTATATTCATATGCTCAAGTGTATGATCTTTCAATACAATGACATGTAGCTATTGAGTTTCCAAAACAGAAAAGCCCCTAATACAAGCTCTCGTAGGAGTATTTATAATGCCAAAACTGCCCGTTGGGTTTCCTTGACTGTTCACCTTCTTGACCGTTGGGTTACCTTGCGACCCATTCTTTCTGCGACCTGACTGGTATGCGCGACCTGCGACCTGGGTAGGTGATGCGACCTGCGACCTGCCCTGTTGGTGCGACTTGCGACCTAGCTCTACTTGCTACTCATGACTTGCTGCTGCCAGGCTGTGGAGATGGACGCAAAATGTTAATGTCAGGGACGTCAACCTGTTACTCCTTGAGGAAATCCTGCCATGTCCGGTACTCTGCCGTTATGGGGGAAACCAGAGGTACCTCCTCCTTCAATCGATGCACACATTCCAAAGCATTTGGTACTAAGGTTTCCCTTTTTTTTCTGATCTGATTTGAAAGCGAGGCAAGCTTGGTATAAATCCGCGCAGGAGTGGCAATAAATTGACTCAGATGTTCTTGAGATGCTGAGGGCTCTGGATCAGCAGCGGCTTGCTTGATAGGTTGCAAAAATGATTGGATGTCCTGGTCCACTTGTTCCCAGGTTCTCTCTTCGTATAATGCCCCAAGCGATGGAATGTGGTGCAACGTATGCATTGAGTCGATACCACTAATCAGGTGGTTGTACGAGGACATTACTTTGTCCAGGTCCTTAGACAGTTTGTCTCCAAATTGTATCGCCATGCGGAGTTGAACCTTGGCATCCTGCGTGTGAATCCAGTCCCTCTTAGGCAAATTTTCAGGTGCCTGAGGGTACTGTATTGTCCAACCCATCATCCTGTCTAAGGCCTGTGAAGCCTCTCTGAGCTGCTCTTGTCTTTGCCTGGTTTCCGTTCGTGCTCTTGCCAGTGGAGCGACTGTTTGTTTGATGGTGAACATTTCACCATATACCTGCCTCATAGTCACTTCCAACACCTCACACTCCTTGAAGATGGCAAGCGAGACTTCATTTACTGGTAGAGCCTGGTTTCGAAGTTGCTGGACTTCTGCTTGCAATTCTACTTTCTCTTGCTCTGCTCTCTTCTCGCGTTGCTCAGCTGCGTGCAGTCTATTTTGTAGAGATACTATTTCTCTACTCATTCGCGTTACATTCTCTTTTGTAGCCGCGGAAAAATCAGTACCCACTGATGCTATCATTACAGGATTAGTCCTGGTATCCAGGACTATGTCTTTGCCTGTTGATACTGTGGATGCGGCAGAGGGACTTTGCGCCAATGACCTCCTCTTCTCTTGCCAGATTTTGAACGAAAACTGATCGAATGTGAGTCTGGTCAGGTCAAACACATCTTCTTCCTATCCCCGGGGCGATCTAAAATCAGGGAGTTTGGTACGGCCCAGAGGTATATCGAGGGGAGTTACCTCAAGGTCGTCTAGCATGTCATCCTCCCTTTCCTCTGTGTTCTTTTCTTCTTCTTCCTTCCGCCGGCGTTCAGCTTCTGCTGCTGCTTCTATTTCGACCTTCTTCTTCTGCTCAGCTGCAGCAGCCTGTTTGGCTTTCTTTTGGCGTTCAGCCTCTGCTTTGTCCAGCTCTGCCTTAAGTGCCCATTCTGCTGCGGCCTGTGCCTCCTTGCCCTCTTTTTATTTCCTGGCCTCTTTGGCCTGCTTCTTCTTTTGTGTTGCTGTTGCACTCTTTTGGCGTGCTTCCTCATCCTCTTTTAGCTTCTTCTCCCTTTCTTGCTGGGCTTTTGCCTCTGATTCCTTTTGTTTGATTGATGGAATAAGCCCTGTGTTGGTTCGAGATTTCTTGGGTAAAGAGGAAGAGGAACCTCCTAACTGACGACTTCTGTCTTCTAAACTCTGATCATCTGGGTCTTCTTGGACCACGTCTGCTCCCAGGGCACTTTGTCTTTCAGCATTATACCAGTTTCTTCTCTCATCTTCCGCCGGGCGCTCAAGATGTTGATAAGTCCACTTGAATTTAGCTCTCAAGTAGTGTCCAGGAACTATTTTCTCTGGGTCATAGGTTCAGTGTTCAAGCGCCCCAAGCTGATAACTTCTCATTGCTTCTGCTTCTGCTGCTACTTCCCTGAAGTCTTTAACCATGAATGCACCAATGGTGAGGGGTAGCGTGGGCCACGGCTTCTTTTTGCCTTTAGACAGGATGCTGGAGAATCCGTGTGACATTTGAAAACATACCTCCTGGATAAGCATCTTGTCTGTCACAAAGCGAGGCATAGCATGTGGCACCTTGTAAGTTCCGAAGACTCGGATGAAGGTGTATCCAGGGAAAGGGAACCAGTGTGCCACTTTGACTAGAGTCTCCTTGGCCCGCCACGACAGGCAGGGGGCGTCTTGGCCAAATAAATGTCTGTACAGAGAGGGGATAAATACTTGGGAAATCTGATCTATATCCTGTTTGTATTTGGACTCCCAAAATACCTTGAGTTGTAGATGAATTGCGCGCGACTGCTCGGAATCCCAGTTGTGCGCCCATCCCTCAAACTGTACTCTGGCGCAGACAACATCTAGTAGGTAGGAGGCCATGTAAAATTCGGCAAGCATTCCTTAATCTGGGGCCAATGCCACGTTCAAGTTGGTCTGCATCGAATGCATCAGTATGCCAGCCCAGTTGAAATGGGTGCCATATGTTGTCACATACTCCATGATAGTAGCCCAACTGCCACTGAAGGTGGAGCAATTTGGGTGCCCGTAAAGTCTGCAGAGCATGGCGGCAACCAATTTGTAAACCTTCCTCAGGCTCGCCACTGGGTACTCTTGATCCTTCTTGACATTGAACTTCTCGGGCTCCTCCCACCATTTTCTAATAGTATCAACTATTGGAACGGCGTGAGCAACAACCCATTCTGGAGAGAAATGCTCATCTGGGCGAGGTAGTGAGTAATAAATGTGCGCATCCGCGCCTACCAGTGTAGCGAAAGCTCTACCTTGGTTGTCCCTGATCACAAACTTCTCGGGGTCCGTCTTTTGTATGATCCAATCTATGACTTCCGGACATGGGAATATGGCTGTATGCGCCCCTGCCAGATGTAGTTTAGACCTCTTTACCGGCAAGTATACTTCTCGGTCTGGGAGATCTTCTGGAAATTCCTCCTTCGGTATGGCGAACTCATGATAAACTTGGTACCATCTCATGCTGTCATCTTTTGTAAAAGTACATAGTGTATCTCTGTATATTGGGGGTGGGGACACCACCTCCATCTCATCAATCTCTTCCACTATTTTCTTGTCCTTCCTTCGAGATAGCGGGGGCGCCATGTCACTAGAATCTGATAACACAGGTATGCACTCTATGTCTTCTTGAATTTCACCTTTCAAATTCATAAAGGAATCCCATGATAAGAACGACATGGTGATAAAAACCAGTTACAATTTAGTGATGAAATTTAGCTGCGCCAATGCAAAACTGGACTGCTGGGTCGCTGGGTCGTGGATTGCAAGAACAGAGTCCGGGCGCGACCTTGCGACCTCGCGACCAGGTCGCTGAGTCGCTAGGTTGCAGATCTCTAGAAAATTGGAAAGATGCGACCTTGCGACCTCGCGACTAGGTCACTGGGTCGCAGGGTCGCAAATCCCAGAAACTGGAGAAACTGCAACTTTGCGACCTCGCGACTAGGTCGCTAGGTCGCAGGTCGCAATATGGCTTGCCCGGGTGGTTTACGTGCGCGCGGCCTTGAACCTCCTTTTCTCCCTCCTCTTCAGGATTTAGAAGTTGGCTAGGTCTAGGTGGAGCTGTGGCAGTATTTAAATAGCGAGGGATGATGCCATGGAGGTGTGAATCAGAAAAACAGTGAGGTTTGGGCAATTTATGCAGAAAACAAATTCATAAAACCCTCAGAAACATAAAAGCTCAGTCAAAAGAGAATTTAAAGGCCTAAGGGGAGATGGGTTTGGTAAGAAAAGCATCAAAACGGAAATAGCAGGAAGAAATGGAAACTTACCCGGGAAAAACGCGCCAGTTGAGCTGTCAGAGGCGTTTTCTTACAAATCGCTGAATGTGTAAAATGCGACCTGCGACCTCCCTTATATAGAAAGTCGCACGTGCAAGCAATAAATGCAGGTCACTGGGTCGCAAGTTGATTAGTTTCAGAGTTTTGCGACCTTACGACCTTGCGACCTGGCGACCTGGGGTCGCTGGGTCGCAAGGTCGCTGAGTCGCGTTTTCACGAAAATTATGTATTTGCGACCTTGCGACCTGGCGACTTAGCGACCTGGGTCGCTGGGTCGCTGGGTCGCATTTTTTATTAAATTTGGGGATTTGCGACCTGGCGACCTGGCGACCTGAGGTCGCTAGGTCGCAAGGTCGCTAGGTCGCCTATTTCATCAACTGTTTAACTTTGCGACTTGGCGACTTGGCTACTTAGCAGTTTCCCTTTAGTTTTTAGGGGGCTCCAAAAATTTGAAATAGTGGTCTTTTTTGGAGGGTGTTGTAGGGGCTACAACAAATGGCGATTCACTGGAAAAACTCAGAGTATCTGTTGATGGTTAGTCTTAGTGGGGGGAGGGAGGGGCCTATGCTGACTGTTTTCTTTTACCTTGTGGTTGACATTTCCTAGCCTTCGGCACCTAGCTGGGTTGCTTAATCTGCTGGTCTGCTTGGGCGCCGTTCAACCAAATTCATTTGTTCAGGTCTTCGGACTGGAAGGGTTGGAGAACTCCAGGCGGCCACAGGGTCTGGTACGATTATTTTGTCCTCATCGTGTTGCTCCGCTGCCAGCGAACCTCTCGGTCCCGGTGGAGTCACTGCCTAGGAATCGTGAACCTTGCTCCACTGCCAGCGAGCCTGGTCAGTACCCCGGCGGAGTCGTTACATCACCTCTCTGCGCAGGAAGCCTTTCTCAATCCTTTACCCTTTATTAGTGTGCTATTGCACTTATTTTGAATGTGCCTGAGGTACTTATTTAGATGTGCTCATGGCACTTATTTGAAAAGGCAATTTAGCCTGGGCGGATGAGGGATCCCGACTTATTTTGCTTGCAGAGAGGTTGTTCCTGGTCTGGTATGAGGACTTTGGTTTTTCCCAGATACCCTGTCGTATCATAGAGTACCTCTCTTCCCTTCTGGTCCAGTTACCATTTACACTGCATTTTCTTTTGTGGACACCCTCTCAGACTGGCGAGGTAAGCTTTCTTGCTTGATGACTCGAGCTCGGTAATGTGCTACCTTTAGGTGCGGAGAACAAGCAAGCTTTTGCCGCCTTTGAGTTTATCGGGAAAGGCTTTCCATCAGAGTAGAACCTGTTGCAGTATGCCAATATGCGTGGCTCTAAAAAATCCTTCCTTAGGCTTTTATTTTATTTTTTATTTTTATTTTTTTTATTTTTTATTTTTTTATTTTATTTTTTTATTTTTTATTTTTTATTTATTTTATTTATTTATTTATTTATTTTTTAAACAAAGAAGAGACAAGGAACTATGGTACAAAATAAGACATCCCTCCAAGGGCTGCTAAGTGAAATAGTGTTTGATGTCATGCCCGTTTACCAGGGGGACCTCGACTCGTCCATCAAGGGTTTGCAATCTGAATGTGTGTGATCCTATCTTTTCATTAATTTGGAACGGGCCTGTCCAAAGTGCTTGGAACTTGGCATGCTTCCCCATTTCCTCATGGGCTTTATCCCACTTAAGGACCAGGTCTCCTATTTCAAAAATTTTGTTTCCCGCGGACTTTTTATCAAACCATCTTTTGATTCGGCTCTGATGGATGGCAAACTTTTCCCGGGTCTTTTGCTTTTCTTCCTCCAATTTCAGCAAGGTGTCAATTCGGTTCTGCAAGGTGGGACACGGGGTACCATGACATTCTTGGGACAGTTGGAGGGCTGGGAGAGATAGATGAGAAGGGAGGACAACTTCTTTTCCATACACGAGGAAAAATGGGGAGGTGCCTAAAGAGGACTTGGGAGTAATACGGTCAGCCCACATTGCATTGTGAAGGGCATTGTGCCAGTTGCGCTGGTGGGATAGCAGAGTCTTCTTGATAATACGGATAAGGTTCTTGTTAGTGGACTCAGCTAATCCATTTCCCTGGGGATAGTAGTTTGCAGAATGTTTCAGAATTATACCATTTTCCAGCACAAAATCATATAATTTAAAAGATGAGAAATAAGTCACATTATCAAAAACTAAAGAAGTCAGAACACCAAACCTCGTCATGATGGAATGCGTGAGGAATTCTATTACCTCTTGATCGTTGATTCGGCGTAACGGTGTTGCCTCGACCCACCTGGTGAAGTAATCAGTGGCCGTAAGGATATAACGATGTTGTTTAGAAGAGTGAGGTGTGATTTCCCCAATTACATCCAAACCCCATTGTTGGAAAGGTTCCTCTACTGCTACTGAGAGTAGTGGTGCGGCTGGCCGTGCTTCTCGGTTGGCGAACTTCTGGCACTGAATGCATTTCTGAACATATGAATGCGCGTCTCTGAAAAGAGTAGGCCAATAGTATCATGCGCGCATTATCTTATGGGCAGTGGTATCTCCGGAAAAATGACCTCCAGCTGGTCCATCATGTAGCTCAGTTAAGATTTTCTGTGCTTCGTCAGTTTCCAAGCAGTGCAACAGGACCCCATCGTGGTGTTTCTTGAACAAATTACCTTGGATCAGTTTGTGAGATGCGGCTTTTAGTCTTATTGCATGTTTCTGTCGGGCAGTAAGAGCAGGGTCCATTGTGCCTTGGGCCAAATATCTTGAAATGTCCAAATACCAAGAAGGGCTATTTTGCTGAGGCACATGGTCGCTCTGATACATGTCGATCTCTTGTTCCCAACATTCTTCTTCAATTTCATGAGCACTTGCAGCCTCTGCGGCCATTTGGCATAAGCCCTGTCCTTTAACGGTATGTGCCGGCTTAAACTCTAAATCGTACTCTTGCAAACAAGCCACCCAGTTGCCCCTCCTTTCGCCTAGCTCTTGCTGTACGAAAAGTGATCGAACCGCTGGATGTGGCACAAAAACCGTGACATGATTTTTCAAAATGTAGGGCCTAAAATGTTTTACCGCCTTGTAGACTGCATAAGCTTGTTTCTCGATTTCTGGGTAATTCAACTCAGCTCCTTGTAAACCAGTGCTCATGAAAGAAATGGGGCGTTCATCGTTGTTATCATCTTTCTGCGTGAGGACAGCCGCAAGCGAGGAGTCTAAAGCGAAAGTGTACAGGATGAAACCTTTATCAAAATTTGGACTTTGGAGGGAAGGAGTTTCAGCTATAGCCCTTTTGATTTTATTGAAGGCCTCTCTCTCTGGGGAATTCCATTGGAATACAACATTCTTTTTAATCATTCCCTACAGTGGTCTAACTATCTGCGCGAAATCTGAAATGAATTTACGGACAAAATTAATTTTCCCCAGGAAGGATTGCATCGCTTTCTTGTTGCTTGGGGGAGGAATCTAAGCGATGGATTTAGCCCATTCCGGATCAACCACAACGCCTTGCTTAGTGATAATGTGGCCTAGCAAGTTTCCCTCTGCCACAGCGAAAACGCTCTTTTTGGGGTTGAGCGATATTCCGTACCTCCTGCACCTCTTGAAGATTTGCTTGAGGTGGCGTAAATGATCGCCCCTGCATTTTGAAAATACAGTAACATCGTCCAAATAAACCACCACGCTCTGCCCTATTAAACCACAGAAGGCTATATCCATGGCTCGTTGGAAAGTTGCCCCTGCATTGATCAAGCCAAAGGGCATGCGTCTGAAAGCGAAGGTTCCCCATTTTGTCCGGAAGGTGGTCTTCAGCCTGTCTGGTTCAGCTACCAGCACCTGGTTATAGCCGGAGAAGCCATCCAATAGAGAGAACATCTCAGATCCAGATACAGCTTGTAATATCTGTTCCATGGGGGGCACCGGGTAGTTGTCTTTGTTTGAGGACCGATTCAGATTACAGAAATCTACACACAAGCGGATCTCACCGGACTTCTTTCGTACGGGTACCAAATTCGACACCCACGTGGAGTGACGAACTTTGAAAATAATGCACGCATCCAAGAGCTTTTTAAGTTCCTTTAGAATCATTGGCTCCAGAGCTGGATGCAATTTTCTAAGTTTCTGTTGGAAGGGTTTAACGCCTTCCCTCATAGGTATTACATGCTGAATGATACGGGTATCGTATGTACGTAGATCTTCATATGTCCAAGCAAACACATCACGATACTTCCGGAATAACTGGGTGAAGGCCTGTGCCTCTTCATCACTGCAGTCTTTGCCAAGGTTAACGAACTTTGGGTTCTCATCTGTTCCCAAGTTCACTTGCTGATGTGCCAATATGGAACTTTTCACTTTGGTGTTCAGAGGCCTGCGGAACCGGTTTTGCAGATCGAAAAGCTTTTCTAGTGACACCACCCCCTTGGGCATAATGTTCTCTTTGCGTTCATCATTTTCTTTCTGTAAAGCATGCTCATGTTCTTCCTCATCTATCACCGCGTCCTTGAAAACTTCAGCATTGCACATAAAGTCCAAAATCTGTTGATCATCGTTAAAAACACGTAAGTTAGAAATGTTGTCTGGCACAGAGGGTCTATATACAATTTCAATAGAAAAACCGTCCCTTAAGGGGGTAAATCTAGCAGCAGCATTAGCCAGAGTATCAGCTGCTGCGTTGTGCATTCTAAGAACAGATTTAATCCCAAATGCATCAAAAGCAGAAATCAATTGCCATACCTCTTGTTGATATGCCTTTAAATGTGACGATAAACAGTGAATAGTGTTGCGTACCTGGCGAGTAATAATTTCGGAATCTCCAATTACCTGTAGACATTTTACCTTCAGATCTAGCGCCTTCTTAAGTCCGAGGATTAATGCCTCGTACTCAGCAGCATTATTGGTACACTGAAACTCTAAACGGCATGAGACTAAGAACTTGTTCTTGTGAGGGTCCAACAATATGCAACCTGCGCCAGCTCCGTCATGAGTCTTGGAACTGTCATAATACAAGGTCCATAGGTCACTTTCTGGTTCCTTCAAAGTAATATGTTGCGGAGGGGTTTCTGTTGCTGGTGAGACAGGGGTAACTTGTTCTTCCGCGACTAATGCTAGTTCAGATTGGACCTCGGGGCCTATGGGAGACTGAGGGGGTTGGTAGCATCCGAATATTGCTTCCAAAAAGCACATGCCAAGCGCTTCTTGTGCAAAGCTGATGGGTTCATTAACGGCATCTAGATCAGTGACGGTGTGTTTCATATAAGGTTCACTTTCTACCCTGATTTTATTATTCCGCCCATTTTAAGGAAGCCACAAGTGGGACCAGTCGGTGGCGAAGTAGCCTTGTAACTTGCTGGACCAATCCCTACTAAGCAATAGGCTGTATGCTTCTGGGATATCAACAATCACAATGTCAATGCATTGATGGACCCTAGAGTCTTATGACAAGCAGATAATGACATTGTTCAATTCTCCTACGGTTGGTACTTGTGATCTATCGAGTTGTATGATTTTTGCATCAGTTTTCTCCGGGCGAATGTTAAGTTTCTTACAGACAGATAAAGGCATGACGTTTGTAGAGGCACCGGAGTCAACTAAATAGTTGTGGACATTGAAGTTAAAAATCTCGAAGGACAAAAGGAAAGGAGGTGTGGATCCTCTTGAGTTGGTATTGATGGCGTTTACTATGGACTGTACATCTGGTCCAGCTTGCGCAGACGTGTTGCTCACAGTCTTCGTAGCTGAAGTATTTGCGAAAGCCTTAAGAATGAGCTCCTTTTGATTAGTAATGCGGGCCAGCTCATAGAGAGAAATGTTTGCTCTTGTTTTCTTCATATCTTCAACAATGTTATAGCTGGCTTCTGGTTGAGGGCTAGGCTCGGTGGAAGTCTTAGAGGATTCTGTCGGAAGTTTTCTTTTTTGAATCGCTCGGGTAGTGTTGTTGGGAAGTTTTTCCGGGATAAATTGTTTTCCGTTTCCTGGGGGTAGGATTTTCCTTAGGAAAGCCCTTTTCTTGTCTTCATAGGATTGCTCGGGAACAGGTCCTTTGCTTCTAAGGCTATAATTCCGCACGGGCTGATCCTTGGGAGCATCTGCCATGTAGATATCAATGGGGGTAAGGTTTTCTCCACCTCGGATTATGTCAAAAGCAAGGATAGAGGATCCTGGTTCTTCATTTGAGGGCGGATCCTCATCGTGATCTGAAACATCATCCTCCGTCACATCCCCTGGAGTTTGATCATCTAAAAGTTGATTAACTACTACTGTCATGCTACCAATCCATTGAGGGCATGTTTTCTCGGAGTGGGCAGCTTGGTGGAAAGAACAGAAATTATCTTTCCCTATCTCTTCCACATTGAGAGCAGTATTTGTGTTATTCAGAGGTCTGTTAGTATTGGGATTACTTTTTCTGAAGAAAGTTTTGGGTGGTTTACTACTAGTGGTGGCTTCTGTGCCCTTTCTCCTGAGGTCAGTGACTTCATTTGTTAAATGCTTGAGCATTTTTTCCATGCTTTCAAAATCAAAAGCGTCCCTATCCCTATCAGTAGTCTTAGGAGTGGAGGACTGACCTCTTTTTGTGTTAGGCTTGTGATCATCTCTCCCTTCATGATCGATGGCTCCTATCGAAATCATGTCTTTCTATACAGTGAGAGCAGCCTCATAATTAGCCATAAGGTTAGCGTGGGCTTCACGTTTGATGAAAATGGCAATGTCCCTAGGGAGGGCCTTGGTATAGTAATCAATGGTGATCGAGTCATCCAACGCTAGGTTCGGGGGAAATTTCTGCAGTATGGTAGTGAAGCATTGGTTGAAGTCCTTAACCTTTTCCTTTTTATGACACTTGATGGTGCTCAGTTCAGTTAGAAGCATGGAAGGAGTTTTATCTTCTGAAAACATATGCAGGAAAGTGCGACAGAATTGGTCCCATGAAGTGATGGAGGCATTGGGGAGAGAGCGGTACCATGTGGCTGCCTTGTTTTCGAGGGTATGGGGAAACAGTCGACATGTGACATCATCGGACTGGACTCTCATGATTTGTAGAGACAAATAGAAGCTGCTGATATGATCTTCAGCTAAGGTGCCCTTCTCAGGGTCGAACTTAGGGAGATGTTTCTCCGGATGTCTAGGCAGATCTTGGAGCGGGCCCAGAAGATTTAATGGGGATTGTGCCATCCAGGCTAGGGTTTCACTCTTCTCGCCCACTGGTGTTGCCTAAACTGATGTTCAGATTCACCTTCCGAACCTGAGACCGATGCTTCTGACTCGTGACGGGAGTGTTCATCTTGGTGTCTCCCATGGTGCAGAAAATCTCTAAGATATCCCAAGTTGTTTACAGGAGGCCTTATTGGGTTTGGGTGACGGTTGCGAGCTTGGTTTCCTTGGCCTCGGCCCCTATATCCTCTACCTACGGCTCCTCGGCCTCTATTCCCTTCTTCCTCGTTTCTGCGAGATCTATTCCTATCTCCTTCATTTCTACGAGCCCTATTTCCTTCGTTTACATTTCCTCGGCCTCTGTCTTCCTCACCATCCCCATGTGGGGGGTGTGCCTGGTTGTTGTTTGGCCGAGCCTGGTTAGGCTGGGAGTCAGGGAAAGGTTCGGTGTCAGCAAATTCTTCGCCCTCTTGGAGAATCGGGTCATTTTCCTCAACAACATTTGCGAGGTCTTCTAACATGAGGTTTACGAGCTCGGGTATGGTACTTGCAAGGGCACCGTTTCGGGTGATGTTCTCGGGAGGATTTCTAGTATGTGCAAGGTATTCCATGATTGGAGTAAACCGTAAGTTGTTGATAAGATCGTGGGCAGCTGGGCGCAAGGCTCTCAACTGTGCCCTAGTGATTTCAAAATATCGAGTCTCCCTCTCTGGAATATCTTCTAGAGGAGGAGGGACAATTTCGTTGTTTATGACCTCCCCTAGGGGAGTTTGTGATGGGATGTTCATTGTGTGCTGGGAGGCTGCCATTCAGGCCCTCCTTCTAGTGCCAATTCTGTTGACGGGAAAATTTGTCCAGCCAACAGTAGGGGATCTCCCCGGTAGAAAGTCCCAATTAGACCTTAAACCGTTTGGAGTAGGGATCCTGTTCGGGGTGTGGGTCCGGCTACCACTTAAGATGAATTCCCTTCGGTCTCAAAAGAACCTGTTTGGACTTGCGGACATACACTTATTCACATAATACAGAATACATGATTGATGCATTAAACACGAATCAAACACTATGCGTAGCAAGATTATAGATAAAGCACGTACACCTCAAGAGATGTCATTAGCAACACATCTTTTGGGGGTAATGCTTATAAGGTAGTCTGATCACAAGAGAAATAGTTCTTAATGATAAGATACCCCTTTACTTCCTGAAAGATAAAACGAGATGCTAACAAAATAGTTCATTAACATTCATTAATAAAACGGATGACAAAATGAACATCATTGATACAACACAGATAGCCATGACGCATAAATGATGACATAAAAGGTGCAGCTTCATTAATCATAGCATGTTCTGAAACTGTCCAAGGAATACGCACAGTGTTCACACAGCAAAACACATCACAACCATAGGGTGTTTTAACAAGAATCTATATTCATATGTTCAAGTGTATGATATTTCAATACAATGACATGTAGCTATTGAGTTTCCAAAACAGAAAAGCCCATAATACAAGCTCCCGTAGGAGTATTTATAATGCCAAAACTGCCCGTTGGGTTTCCTTGACTGTTCACCTTCTTGACCGTTAGGTTACCTTGCGACCCATTCTTTCTGCGACCTGACTAGTATGCGCGACCTGTGACCTGGGTAGGTGATGCGACGTGCGACCTGCCCTGTTGGTGCGACTTGCGACCTAGCTCTACTTGCTGCTCATGACTTTCTGCTGCCAGGCTGTGGAGATGGACGCGAAATGTTAATGTCAGGGACGTCAACCTGTTGCTCCTTGAGAAAATCCTGCCATGTCCGGTACTCTGCCGTTATGGGGGAAACCAGAGGTACCTCCTCCTTCAATCGATGCACACATTCCAAAGTATTTGGTACTAAGGTTTCCCTTTTCCGTCCGATCTGATTTGAAAGTGAGGCAAGCTTGGTATAAATCCGCACAGGAGTGGCAATAAATTGACTCAGATGTTCTTGAGATGCTGAGGGCTCTGGATCAGCAGCGGCTTGCTTGATAGGTTGCAAAAATGATTGGATGTCCTGGTCCACTTGTTCCCAGGTTCTCTCTTCGTCTAATGCCCCAAGCGATGGAATGTGGTGCAACGTATGCATTGAGTCGATACCACTAATAAGGTGGTTGTACGAGGACATTACTTTGTCCAGGTCCTTAGACAGTTTGTCTCCAGATTGTATCGCCATGCGAAGTTGAACCTTTGCATCCTGCGTGTGAATCCAGTCCCTCTTAGGCAAATTTTCAGGTGCCTGAGGGTACTGTATTGTCCAACCCATCATCCTGTCTAAGGCCTGTGAAGCCTCTCTAAGTTGCTCTTGTCTTTGCCTGGTTTCCGTTCGTGCTCTTACCAGTGGAGCGACTGTTTGTTTGATGGTGAACATTTCACCATATACCTGCCTCATAGTCACTTCCAACACCTCACACTCCTTGAAGATGGCAAGCGAGACTTCATTTACTGGTAGAGCCTGGTTTCGAAGTTGCTGGACTTCTGCTTGCAATTCTGCTTTCTCTTGCTCTGCTCTCTTCTCGCTTTGCTCAGCTGCGTGCAGTCTATTTTGTAGAGATACTATTTCTCTACTCATTCGGGTTACATTCTCTTCCGTAGCCGCGGCAAAAGCAGTACCCGCTGATGCTATCATTACAGGATTATTCCTGGTATCGAGGACTATGTCTTTGCCTGTTGATACTGTGGATGTGGCAGAGGGACTTTGCGCCAATGACCTCCTCTTCTCTTGCCGGATTTTGAACGAAAACTGATCGAATGTGAGTCTGGTCAGGTCAAACACGTCTTCTTCCTATCCCCGGGGCAATCGAACGTCAGGGAGTTTGGTACGGCCCAGAGGTATATCGAGGGGAGTTACCTCAAGGTCGTCTAGCATGTCATCCTCCCTTTCCTCTGTGTTCTTTTCTTCTTCTTCCTTCCGCCGGCGTTCAGCTTCTGCTGCTTCTTCTATTTCGGCCTTCTTCTTCTGCTCAGCTGCAGCAGCCTGTTCATCTTTCTTTTGGCGTTCAGCCTCTGCTTTGTCCAGCTCTGCCTTAAGTGCCCGTTCTGCTGCGGCCTGTGCCTCCTTGCCCTCTTTTTCTTTCCTGGCCTCTTTGGCCTGCTTCTTCTTTTGTGTTGCTGTTGCACTCTTTTGGCGTGCTTCCTCATCCTCTTTTAGCTTCTTCTCCCTTTCTTGCTGGGCTTTTTCCTCTGCTTCCTTTTGTTTGATTGATGGAATAAGCCCTGTGTTGGTTCGAGATTTCTTGGGTAAAGAGGAAGAGGAACCTCCTAACTAACGACTTCTGTCTTCTAAACTCTGATCATCTGGGTCTTCTTGGACCACGTCTGCTTCCGGGGCACTTTGTCTTTCATCATTATACCAGTTTCTTCTCTCATCTTCTGCCGGGTGCTCAAGATGCTGATAAGTCCACTAGAATTTAGCTCTCAAGTAGTGTCGAGGAACTATTTTCTCTGGGTCATAGGTTCGGTGTTCAAGCGCCCCGAGCTGATAACTTCTCATTGCTTCTGCTTCTGCTGCTACTTCCCTGAAGTCTTTAACCGTGAATGCACCAATGGTGAGGGGTAGCGTGGGCCAGGGCTTCTTTTTGCCTTTAGACAGGATGCTGGAGAATCCGTGTGACATTTGAAAACATACCTCCTGGATAAGAATCTTGTCTGTCACAAAGCGAGGCATAGCATGTGGCGCCTTGTAAGTTCCGAAGAATCGGATGAAGGTGTATCCAGGGAAAGTGAACCAGTGTGCCACTTTGACTAGAGTCTCCTTGGCCCGCCACAACATGGAGGGGCCGTCTTGGCCAAATAAATGTCTGTACAGAGAGGGGATAAATACTTGGGAAATATGATCTGTATCCTGTTTGTATTTGGACTCCAAAAATACCTTGAGTTGTAGATTAATTGCACGCGACTGCTCGGAATCCCAGTTGTGCGCCCATCCCTCAAACTGTACTCTGGCGCAGACAACATCTAGTAGGTAGGATGCCATGTAAAATTCGGTAGGCATTCCTTCATCTAGGGCCAATGCCGCGTTCAAGTTGGTCTGCATCGAATGCATCAGTATGCCAGCCCAGTTGAAATGGGTGCCATATGTTGTCACATACTCCATGATAGTAGCCCAACTGCCGCTGAAGGTGGAGCAATCTGGGCGCCCGTAAAGTCTGCAGAGCATGGCGGCAGCCAATTTGTAAACCTTCCTCAGGCTCGCCACTGGGTACTCTTGATCCTTCTTGACCTTGAACTTCTCAGGCTCCTCCCACCATTGTCTAATAGTATCAACTGTTGGAACGGCGTGAGCAACAGCCCATTCTGGAGAGAAATGCTCATCTGGGCGAGGTAGTGAGTAATAAATGTGCGCATCCGCGCCTACCAGTGTAGCGAAAGCTCTGCCTTGGTTGTCCCTGATCACAAACTTCTCGGGGTCCGTCTTTTGTATGATCCAATCTATGACTTCCGGACATGGGAATATGGCTGGATGCGCGCCTGCCAGATGTAGTTTAGACCTCTTTACCGCCAAGTATACTTCCCGGTCTGGGAGATCTTCTGGAAATTCCTCCTCTGGTATGGCGAACTCATGATAAACTTGGTACCATCTCATGCTGTTATCTTTTGTAAAAGTACATAGTGTATCTCTGTATATTGGGGGTGGGGACACCACCTCCAGCTCATCAATCTCTTCCACTATTTTCTTGTCCTTCCTCCGTGATAGCGGGGGCACCATGTCACTAGAATCTGATAACACAGGTATGCACTCTATGTCTTCTTGAATTTCACCTTTCAAATTCATAAAGGAATCCCATGATAAGAACGACATGGTGATAAAAACCAGTTACAATTTAGTGATGAAATTTAGCTGCGCCACATGCAAAACTGGGCTACTGGGTCGCTGGTCACTTGACAAGAACAGTCCGGCGTTAACCTTGCGACTCGCGACTGTGTCGCCGGGTCGTAGTCTGCATCTCTATAAAATTTGAAATATACATCTCATGCACTCCTCGCGACCAGGCTGGTCGCAAATTAAATCCGGTAAATTGAGAAAATGTGACTTTATACCCGCGACTAGGTCGTCGGGTCTGTGCCGCAATACATTGTCGGGGTTTACGCGCGTGCGGCCTTGAACCTCCTTTTCTCCCTCCTCTTGAGGATTTAAAAGTTAGCTGGGTCCAGGCGGAGCTGTGGCAGGATTTTAATAGCAAGGGATGATGCCATGAAGGTGTTAATCAGAAAAACAGTGAGGTTTGGACAATTATGTAGAAAACAGATTCCTAAAACCCTCAGAAATATAAAAGCTCAGTCAAAAGACAATTTAAATGCCTAAGGGGAGATGGGTTTGGTAAGAAATGCATCATAATGGAAACAACAGGAAGAAATGGCAACTTACCCAGGAAAAACACGCCAGTCGAGCTGTCAGAGGCGTTTTCTTACAAATCGCTGAATGTGTAAAATGCGACCTGCGACCTCCCTTATATAGAAAGTCGCACGTGCGAGCAATAAATGCAGGTCGCTGGGTCGCAAGCTGATTAGTTTCGGAGTTTTGCGACCTTGCGACCTTGCGACCTGGCGACCTGGGGTCGCTGGGTCGCGCTTTTCATGAAAATTGTATAATTGCGACCTTGCGACCTGGCGACTTGGCAACCTGGGGTCGCTGGGTCGCTGGGTCGCATTTTCCATTAAATTTGGGGATTTGCGACCTGGCGACCTGAGGTCGCGAGGTCGCAAAGTCGCTAGGTCGCGGTTTTCATCAACTGTTTAACTTTGCGACTTGGCGACTTAGCAATTTCTCTTTAGTTTTAGGGGGCTCCAAAAATTTGAAATGGTGGTATTTTTTAGAGGGTGTTGTAGGGGCTACAACAGAACACTTACAAGTTCTTCAAGGATGGGGTACATCATACATTGATACCCATGGAAGAAGGAGAGCCATCCAGCAGAGTGATTGATCCAAAGACCTTGTTGCTGAGCGGGAAGGAATATCTGCAGCAGATAGAAGAAGAAGAGGTAAGTTTTTCTTTAGTTTGCAAGCCTAAGGTAGTTCTTACTTCTACAAATATTTTTGATTTTCCAGTAGAAAGCCAAGATATGTTAGACAATTATTGTGACATTATTGTGGATGATTTACCCGATGAGCTGCCACCTGTGAGAAAGATCAACCATTAGATAGATTTTATCCCTGGTTCAAATCTGCCAAATAAGGCAGCCTATAGAATGACTCCCAAGGAAAATGAGGAAATCAGGAGACAAGTATAGGAGTTGGTGGACAAGGGGCTGATTAGAGAAAGTTTGAGTCCATGTGCAGTACCAGCAGTATTGAGCCCAAAGAAAGATGGAGGCTGGAGGATGTGTACTGATTCCAGAGAAATCAATAAGATCACAATCAGGTACAGATTCCCTTTTCCCAGAGTTGAGGATTTGATGGACTGTTTGAGTGGTGCTAAATATTTTTCAAAGATAGATTTGAAAAGTGGATACCATCAGATTAGAATAAGAGAGGGTGATGAGTGGAAAACTGCTTTTAAAACAAATGAAGGACTGTATGAATGGATGGTAATGCCTTTTGGGTTGTCAAATGCACCTAGCACTTTTATGAGACTTATGAATGAAGTATTGAAAGAATTCATTGGTAAATTTGTGATAGTATATTTGGATGATATATTAGTTTTCAGCAAGACTAAAGAAGAACATTTAAGACATCTTAATTATGTCTTGAAGAAATTGCACAAAGAGAAACTGCTGAAAAATTTGAAGAAATGCTCATTCATGAAGGAAGAGTTGATGTATTTGGGATTTTTTGTTTCTGCAGAAGGATTGAAGATGGACCCAGAAAAGGTTAAGGAAATTGTGGAGTGGCCTTCACCCAGGAATGTTTTTGAGGTAAGAAGTTTCCATGGACTTGGTAGTTTTTATAGGAAATTCATAAGAAACTTCAGTAAGATTAATGCACCCATAATTGAGATAATAAAGAAGAGAAAACAACCATTTAAGTGGACTGCTGAAGCAGAAAGAAACTTCAAACTTTTGAAGCAAAAGATAACTGAGAAGCCTGTTTTGATCCTGCCTGATTTTACTAAACCATTTCAAGTGAAGTGTGATGCCAGTGGAGAGGCCATTGGAGTTGTGTTGAGTCAGGATGATAGGCTTGTAGCCTATTTCAGTGAAAAGCTAAATGACACCAGAAGAAAATATTCCTCTTATGATAAGGAATTCTATGCAATTGTTCAGGCATTGAAAAAGTGGAGACATTATTTGATGTCCAGGGAATTTGTATTCTATTTAGACAATCATGCTTTGCAGTATATTGTACAGCAACCCAAGTTGAATCATAAGCATGCCAAATGGGTTGAGTATCTCCAAGGTTTTAATTTTGTTTTGAAACATATAAGTGGCCAAGCAAATAAAGTAGCTGATGCTTTGAGTAGGAGGCACATGCCTGTTCAAGAAACCAATTTTGAAGTTGTAGGATTTAATTTTCTCAAAGAATTGTATAAAATAGATCCAGATTTTAAGGAAGCATTTGAGGCATGTTGTAACCCTGTTTTAACAGATAGAATCCAGTGGTTGGATTATTTCTTGCAGGAGGATTTGTTATTCAGAAGAAACCAACTGTGTGTACCAAAATGTTCCATGAGAGAAAACTTGATTAAGGAGAAGCATAGTGGAGGACTTGTTGGACACTTTGGTATTGATAAAAATTATGAACAGCTGAGTCACTTCTATTACTGGCCCAAGATGAGAGCAGAAGTGGACAAGTTTGTGAAGAATTGCAAAATCTGTCAATATGCCAAAGGAAGGAGCCAGAATGCAGGATTGTACACTCCCTTGCCTATTCCAGACAAACCTTGGGACATGGTGAGTATGGATTTTGTTCTAGGATTTCCCAAGACTCAGAGAGGGAATGATGCAGCCTTTTTGGTAGTGGACAGATTCTCCAAAATGGCACATTTTATTCCATGATATAAAACTAGTGATGCCACCCATGTTGCTAATTTTTTTTCAAAGAAGTTATTAGATTGCATGGGTTGCCCAAGAGTATTGTTTCAGACAGAGACACCAGATTTGTGGGTCATTTTTGGAGGACACTATGGAAGAAACTTGGTACCAAACTGAGTTTCAGCTCAGCTTATCATCCCCAGACTGATGGACAAACTGTGGTAGTGAATAGGAGTCTGGGAAATTTGTTGAGAAGTCTTGCAGGAGAGCATCCCAAGCAGTGGGACCATATTTTTCCCCAGGCAGAATATGCATATAATGACTCACCAAACAGGAGCACAGGGCAGAGCCCATTCCATATTTTCTATGGAATGCACCCCAGGGGAATATCAGAGTTAAGAAATTTGGGAAGGGAAGAGATGAGAAGTGCTGATGGTGAAGAATTTGCTTCAGAGATCCAGGCCATACATGAACAAGTGAAACAACAACTACAAGGTAGCAACATCAAATACAAAAGCAGAGCAGACTTGAGCAGAAAAGAAGTTCATTTTGAAGTAGGAGATTTGGTTTTGGCACACTTGAGAAAGGAGAGATTCCCAAAGAAGCAGTATAACAAATTGAAGTTCAAAAGGATTGGGCCATGCAAGATACTTAGAAAGTTTTTTGCAAATGCTTATGAGATTGAATTTCCTCTTGATGTTGGAATATCTCCCATTTTTAATGTTGCAGATTTGTACAAGTATGAAGATGATGGTGCAGAAGAAAGATCAGTAGACAAGGAACAGATTGAGTGGAAAGAGCAGCTACCTCTAGCACAACCATTGCAACCAGAGAAGATATTGGACAAAAGAGTGTTCAGGAAGACCAGAGGACAAGAGTAATTTCAGTACTTAATCAAATGGAAGGACAAGCCAGAGGAAGATTCCACTTGGATGATTGAAGGAATGTTGCAGAAGATAGGCAGATCAGTGGAAGAGCTCATGGACAGGAGCCCATGAAGAAAATTTCCCTCGGGAGTCTGTTGCAGGGGCATTAGACACTAGCCAAAAATGTAGGAGGTTTTGTCCACATGTTGTGGCTAGGAGGGTTCAAAATCATCGAATTGTAATAGCTAGGTGTCAATACCTCAGCTGCCTGTTTCATTTAGATTAGTTAGAATTTTCAGAATTCGAATAGTTAGGTTCAGTCCATCTGTCATGTTCCAGTTAGTTGAATAATTGTAATTAGGCTTTCGATTTTCTAAATGGTCCTCACCGAGGAACCAAAGAGACACACTGTGATGTATATAAATTGTATCCCTCGGATGTATTGAGAGAGAGTTTTTTGCAATAAAACTTGTGTGTTAACAATTGCTTCTAGTTAAATAATTTCAGTGCTCATTGGCCATCGAATGGTCTCAAATCCTTATTTGTGAAGAAATTGTTTAATTGTGAGGCGATTGAACACTGGTCTATGTGAAATCATTGATTAGGGTTGTTGCATAACTTCCGCATTTCTCTGATTATTATTTTTTCGTGAATTACTCGAACAAGCTCTGTTGAATTAATTCCACTCATAGAAGAAGTTTGTGTAAAATTGTGGTCGACTAACTCTATCCTAATGATAGTGGAAATCCCGTCGGAAGAGAATTACATTTGTTTGTTGTTAATTGGAAACCATGCCGATGATAGACCTGAGTTAGTGAATACCGGGGATAGTGTAACCTGACTTAACCTTTGGTTCAACACTATTTCAAAACCGTGAGTGGATTAGAAAACCCGGATTTCCCATATCGCATCGCTTTTGTGGAGCAAGCGGTATTCTCCAATTGCGAGCGATTCCATAGAACAGTCGACACGTGGCGTTGGGCGAAGTTCCAAAACCGCCTTTTCGCGTTACCATCACGCATTAATGTTCGACCAAGGAGGCCGCGCGATATTTTTGAGCACCGTCGATCTGGAGGGGAGCCATCAGACGGTGGTCGTATGAGGAAGATGCGCGAAGGTTAACCTAAGGTACGACGCGAACGTTTGATTGGACTATTGATCATAGATGTGGGGCCCGGAGCCGAGGGTCTATTACAAAGTCATTTATTTAAAAAGTATTGGGCTATTTATATAAAGTTCGGAGATATAATTTAATTTCAAGGTTTGCAGAGTATTTTTTTATTTGTCAATTTCTTCGAAATTGATAAATAAAATTCCGAGAAGAGAAGGAAGACCAGGTGGAGGAAAACTAAGTTAATGGAAGGGAAATGCTGACAGAGCCACGAGAAGAGACCAGCTCTCCTTAGGGGCCAACTTTCAGTTTTGTTGCCGTCAGTTTTCCAGCAAAACAAAGTTGAGATAGTTAAGACCTCGGGTCTTCTGCAACCTTTATCCATTCCAAGTCAACGTTGGGAGAAGATTTCAATGGATTTTATCATAGGTTTACCTAAGTATGAAGGAAAGAGTGTCATCATGGTGGTAGTCGATAGACTTACCAAGTATGCACACTTTTGTGCATTATCTCATCCATTTAAAGTAAGTACATTTGCTACTGCATTTATGGAAACAATTCAAAAGCTACATGGAAACCTAAAGATTATGGTAAGTGACAGAGATCCCATTTTTACTGGAAATTTTTGGACAGAATTATTTTCTTGTTTGGGTACTCAACTAGCTCATAGCTCATCTTATAATCCTCAATCCGATGGTCAAACTGAGATAGTGAAAAAAAAATTGGAAGGATATCTTTGTTGATTTGTATCTGATAAACAAACACAATGGGTCAAGTGGTTACCTTTGGAAGAATGGTGGTATAACACTTCCTTCTATACTGTAGCAAAAATGACCCCATTTATGGCACTTTATGGATATCATCCACCATCCATCATATCATCTTCAAGAGAAAATTCTAAGGTGCAAGCAATGGAAGTTCACATCGAGCATCAACAAAAAGTTCTCCAACTCTTAAAGGATAACCTCAATTTGGCACAAAATCGAATTAAACAACATGCAGATCAACATCGCAGCGAGAGAATTTTTGATGTAGGAGACTGGGTATTTTTACGGCTACAACCATACAAACAAATGTCCCTCAATCAAGATAAGAAGGATAATAAATGATCTCCAAAATACTATGGTCCTTATAAGGTGTTGCAAAATATTGGTACTATGGCATACGAATTGGAGCTTCCTTCTTCTTCGCGAGTGCATCCAGTTTTCCATGTTTCATGCTTAAAGAAGGTTATAGGTGACAAAATTCCAATTCAAAAAATATTTCTAGAACTTGATGAGGAAGGAAAAATCATATTGGAACATGGAACAATCACGGAAACAAGAACTCGAAAACTACGAAATCAATCAATTTTAGAGTATCTCATCAAGTGGAAGAACTTACCCACTAAAGATTCTATATGGAAGGATAAGAATTTTATAAAGAATCATCCAAAGCTACTCAAGCGTCGATGAGAACACTTTTTGAAGGAGAGGGGCATGTTAGGTCCCCATATTACTAGTGTAGTCCCTTATTTTTATTAGTGTAGCCCCCTTATTGTTATTGTTGTGCCCCTGTAACCCCCATATTGTTATTATTGTTCCCTTACATTATTATTGTTAGGTTGGCTAGGATTATATTGTAATCCCATGGACCCCTATATATAGAAGGAGGTTTTCTCATTTCTATCATCCAAGAATTGTTCAATTATGTAATGTATTGGAGGTTTCCCCCTCGAAATAGTTGATTTCTAAGACGTTGATCTCTCTTCTCTTCGATTTTTGGAGCTGGTTTCATAACAAGCACATTCCATTTCAGTAGTTTTTCTAATGTATTAAATCATTATTGTAGTAATATAATCAGTCCATTCCACTACAATGAGTATTCTTTAGGGTCTAATTGTAAATAAGTGTTGCATAAAAGTACAGTCATTGTTTGTATTTATTAAGTATTTTTCAATTTCAATAAGGTTAGGAATTTGTGGAGTATAATGAATCCAATTCTATATAAGATATTATTACAATGTTCAATTAGGAATGTTATAAACATTGTATACTTGTCTCAAGTTTACTTTGGGTCTTAGGGTAGTGTGAAAGTGACTGTTATATAGTTGTAAGTCAAAGTTGAAGGTTGTATTCTCATAGATTTGTCATATTAATTGTTTAAAGTCTGTCAAAATAAGTTTGTTTTTGTAAGGATCTTTTGTGATTTTTCTTTAGCCAATTGTTAGACCAACCTATAAAATAGGTAGTAACGTGTCCTATAGTTGTTTCATACTTGACAGTCGGTCTGGTCCTAGGTCGATGGTAAAGTTGGTGGCAAAGTCAAGAGACAACATAAGGGAAATACAGAAGGCACACGCTCACTTCAGGTATGTATCACTGTAATTTAATCTATAAGCCTTGCATGTTCATTGTTTTTTACTAAAAAGTGTATTGTAGGAAGAGGTAAGTGTCATTGAAGTGTGTTTTGTTTTATATTTTGGATTGGGTCTCGTCTAGGAAATATTTGTTTGGAGGTGGAAAAAGGTCCAAGGGTATATGTATTGAACTATCAAGGACTTGAAGTTACAATAAAAAAGAATTCATCATCACCTCTTGAAGGAGTCATTACAACAAGGAAAATTACACATTCCTTGAAGGAAGAGAAAACATCATTGTCACATCATAAATAATTGTCCTATGTATTGAGAAGCACTGTCAAAGGTTAAGAGTCAAGTCATTGTAACTGGACCATTATCCCTGGTGCGGGAGCCCATAGTTTTTAAAGAGTCAAGTTTCCTAAGATTTTTAAAAGGAATTGTTGGAGAGTTAGTTATATTGTTAGTTTCTATTTGGATAAGGGTATGGTCCTAGTGTTGTTTGTCATTTCCTGAAAATCATTGTAATGTGGATCATTGTCCCTGGTACAAGAGTCCAGATATTTTATTTTATTTTCTATTTCTACGGTGGTAGGGTGGTGTTAGGTAGGTGAATGAAGTCACCTTTAGGTTGGGGCCTGTAAATACTTTAGGGTGGTATAGTGGTGCTAGGCGAGTTGTGCCTCAATAAAGTGTTGGGGTATCCTCTCAGCTAACTATTGATAAAACCAGGGCATTGGGGTGTCCTTCCAGTGCGATATGAAAAGAATTATTTTATAGAGTTCTAGGAAGTTGTAGCTTTTTTTTCTTTTTAGTTGCAGCTGGAGATTAAAGAACTTATTAGAAAAGTGTTTGGTGGTTTTTGACTCGGAGGGGGTTTTCCACCTACAAATATTGTGACTAGTATCTCTAACTTTTGCATTATTTATTACTTATTTTATTAGATAATTATAATAAATAAATAATAACAAAATTCTCTGAAAAATATTAATAAGTGTTAATTTTTAAGAAATATTGATTCACCCCTACCTCCCCCCCCCCCCCAATATTTCTAACAATTGGTATCGGAGCTTAGTTCCTCAATAGAATTTCAAAAACTGGAAGGAGATCATGGAGTACACAAAGAATAATGTTCCTTTATTTAATGAAGATAATTATGCATTATGGAGTGGAAGGAGGCAGGTTCATTTACTTTCGCAAGGACATGAAGTTTGTGAAATAGCAAAAAAGGCTATAAAGAAAGAACATATTAACAAGGAAATAAAAGTGTCGTAAATGATTAAAAAGAAAAGGATCTTATTGTAATTGGACTCAATCAAACTGCCTATGTTAAGGTATTGGGTTATGTTATCACTCCAATGGATCTATAAGGCTAAGAAAGAGTCCAAACAGAGGTAACCATAGACCAATCTTTTATCTTGGTAGCTAGCCCTACCAAACTGGAGAGGGCTCTCTCCACAAAAATCACATCCAAGAGGGCTGGATGAATCAGGTTTGTAGGCTTTGTATGAGTACATGGTATTTTTTGTTTGAATTGGTTTATTGGATGGGTGAATTACGCAAAATAGGCTAGGTCATGAAAAATAAGATTAGGATTGAAGTCCATTCAATGGGGCAAGGTAGGTAGGAAGGCTAACACTTTATGGTTTCAAGGTGAGATGGATCGGATTGATGAGGTGCTAGAAAGAGAAAGACAATGCTTATATTCTTTCTAAACTAAAGAGATGAGATAAACTATGAATATTTTCCCAAAACAGAGCATAGAATATGTATTCTGCTTATCAACTTGAAAATTAGCATATAATAGAGATGAAATGGATCATGAAGACAAAACATTCTTACATATGTAACAAATGAAATGGATCATTCATTTCATAGAGATGAAATGGATCATGAAGACAAAACATTCATACATATGTAATGGAGGAAAAAACTATGCTAAATTTCCATACCACAAGTATCCCAAAGAAATAGTTGCAACTCTTTCATTAATTTCCTACCAATACTGATTACACTAAAGTCTCTGATCAATGCAACAACATCCAACAAAGTTAATCTATGGAACAATTCTCAAATTCTGCCTCACCTTGGAGAAATTTATTTACCTGCTTATCATCCCAGAAAATCTTCCAATACCGGAAGTTATTGGGAACAGTGGGTCGATGTTTGACATGAATCTCAAACTTCCTTTTTGAAAACATGGGGATCTTAAAATTTCTTGCAGCTTTAGCCAATGAATCTACCATGAGATTTCAATTCCTTGGCACCACTATAAGTATACACTCCTGAAACATCTTCAAAATATCTAGTACAACATTCCTATATTGTCTCATTCGAGGATGGTTAGCTTGATATTCACCTTTAACTTGCTTGATCACAAGTTCTGAATCACTATACACAACAATCCTTCTTGTTCACAGTTTCCTTAAGATCTTTAGGCCAATAATCAGTGCTTCATACTTCACCTCATTATTAGTGCAATCAAAAGCTAACTTCTAAGAGCACAATATAACATTTGTAGGGACCTTATTTTGGTGATGAAAAGGGCCATAGACCCATATTCCAATACCTGCCCCATATTTCCCCAAGGCACCATCAAATTCCATGGACCATAGACCATTTTCATCCTCCAAGTGCTGAAACTCTAATTTTTGTTTTGGCTCAATTTTCTGAACTGTTTCTTCATGCTTTTCTGGAGTTTCTTCCACTTTATCTAATGGTTGTTATGATTTTTTCTCTGCTTCATCTGATGGTTGTTTTGATGAGCTCGACAAATTCTTTTTTTCCTTTTTTTTATAACTTCGATGCAATTATGAATCTCCAAATATCTTCCGCATCTATAATATGGTTATATACATAATTTAAGACATTATCGTTAAACAAAATGAATGACTTAAATTTGTATGTACAACATTTATCGCATGATCGTTGGGCTTTTCTTTGCTTGTGATCATATATTTGCATCTTTGTTTCACGACAAAATTTTCTCAATTGTCCAAAAACAAGGATAGTTGCACAAGAAAAGTCTAATTTCAATGTGCCTCTCAATTTTCCTCCCGAGATCTCGACAACAACATGCCAAATCATGGTGGTATGTTAGCTGCCTACCACCATCCATTAGAACATTATTTGCCGTAACATGATTTAGGGAGACTACAAAATATTTAATAAGGCCAATACAATGGACCTCTACCTCGACCCAAGGGAGCATAAGTCATGGTAAGGACGAGTGATGTCAAGACCCAACCTTCCATAATGGCTTTTGCATTAGATCGTGGGAGGCTCTCAGAAAGTCTAACATGGAATTTTGTAAATCTATTGGTGAATTCGTAGAATCAAGTAGAAAAATGAGGAACCTCACTATCTTCTAATTGACCATCATAGCAGGACCAAAAATGAGTTCGGGGCCGATTATCTTCAACATTCACCATGTCTCAAAAAGGGATCATTTTAACAATCTTGGAAACATGGGACTTATACCGGTTATTCTTAACAAGCTAGTTAAAGGAATAAACACTTTTAATTTTTAAATTTTAGTTTCTAGGTTGAAGGGAGTGGTTTTTCTACCTTCTTAATGACGATGTCTCGTTGTCCAACATGGTCCTTTGATGGGAGCTTCTTTTTCCGACCTGTCCTTTTTCTGCTTCTTGAACTTGTGGATGGGCTGAATTACTTTGTTTTGATTTGTGACCGCATGCTCTTTTTCCTTTACTTCCGTCAAGCTACTTGGAGGATTCTACCTTACCCTGAGTATCTTCTACCAGATGCTCTTTTCAAATGGGATTAACCGACACATCTCTCGCTCCTCAATGATAGCTTCCTATTTTGTGAACTAAGTTCATTCAAGTACCCCGCCGATAAACATCCGATTTGGTTTCTAATTCATGATCATTGGTAAGGATGCGATAATCATTATCCTTAGGCTGATCTTTCTTTTCAAAATACCCTTCATCTTCGGTAAAAACATAGTAGATCATTAACCTTGAAAATGAGATTTTCTCAAAAAAAAATTATTTATCTTCTTCTCTCCTCGATCATAGTTCCCTCGCAAGGGTGTCCTAGTTTCATTGCCACCGCTATGGTGGTTTCCCATGAGCCTTTTGTTCTCTATGCTTGATCCTTAACTCGAGGCTTTTTTATTTGCCTCTATAGTTAGGATTTTCACATCAAGTTGTCTTTCATTGATGGAAATCCTATCAACCATCCTTTCAATATTTATTATCAATGTGTCCATCTTAGCATCAAGATAAGGGGACGGTGGTTCATCTTTAATGGTGACTTTCCTCTCATTTCCTTCTAGCTCTTAGCTCTTTTCATTAACAAGATTTTATTCAACGTTGACCGTGTTTCTTTGCATATCTTCCAATGTAGCTATATTTATTTCCTTCGTTGGTAAGCCACACGGATCAAACGTATCCGGATAATGTATGAGAGCTAACCTTGGAAGAGTTTGATCTGGCCAGAATTTCATTATAAATTATATTGAAGCAAGCATTGAAATCTTGGATTGATTCATTGAGACATCTTCTTTAATTTCATACTCGTAAAGAAACTATAAAATTGGCCTTATTTACCTCCCACCGGGCTATAAATGCATCAATCAACTAGTTTGGATTGGAAATGGAATTAGCGATCAAGGATCTAAACCAAAATTTGAAATTCCGCAGAAGCTAAGGGCTATAATCCTCATTTTGGCATTTTCAACATCAACTTCTTCTCAAATCTACATGAAGTTAGTGACCTTAACAATGTGTTGTCTTGCAGATATGGTAGAATTTTTCATCAAACATGGGGAGTATTTGGCCATAACCCTAAGGTAAATCATTCAACCGAGCAGTAGGATATAAAAATCCAAACATGATTCCCGTTGGAGGAAGTGCGATTGACAACAAGAGGGATCGTCGAATAGGTAGTATCAATAGTTTTAGGTGCGAAAGTAGTAGGTATAAATGATGTAGTCGAAGGTGCAGATGAAAAGCTATAATTTATCGTAGGTTGAGTCGAGACAAAGATTGATTCTGGATGTAGAATTGGATTCAATTCTTGATGTCAAGGTCTCCATTCAAAGCTAATATCTTCAAAGAACCAATATTTCAAAGGACTAGGATCTAATTCAGATATTGAATTGACTCTGCAGAGTCTTAAAGGATCGAAGACCGTGTCGATAAAGAGGTTTCAGCTTTAGATTTAAACAATGAAAATTCGAATTTCGTATCATACGTATATTTCTTCAAGAGGGAGTACGTAGTAGTAAGGGTATGAAGTAGATCTTACCAATGAATTGTCCCGACCGAATCTTTTTATTTGACATTCATGCCCCTCCGAAAAATATTCGGGATCTTCTATTAACGGGATTAGCTAGACTGGGACTTCTAGATTTTTCATGGCATATCTTCTCGAAGTCACTCTACAATCTTGGTAGTGCAATTATTGAATCAACATTTTTTGGAATTCTACCGCTATCATCCAAAGGATCAAATTCTTACGTATCTTGTCACACACCTAGGGAAAACAAAACTTTCATTCCCTTGGAAATGGTGCGTATGTTATCACTCCACCTGGACCTCTAAGGCCGAGAAAGAGTCAAAATAGAGAACTACGTACCAATCTTTTAGCTTTGTAGTTAGCCCTACCAAAAACTCGATAGGATTCCTCCACAATGTCACAACCAGGAGGGTTGGATGAATTAGAGTTTTAGTCTAGGTATGAGTACAGGGGTTTGTTTGTTTGAATTGGGCTTGCTGATGGGGAAAATTAGGTCCAAGAGGCTTGTCGTGGAAAATAAAAGATTAGGGTTGGGAGATTCAATCAAAAGGCAGAAAACCTAGCACTTAGGGTTTGAGGTGAGATGGATTCTGGACGATGAGGAGCTAGTGAAAGAAAAGGCTAAGCATGAATTCTTTCTAAACTAAGAAGGTGAACAAACTATGAATATTTTCTCAAACAAGAGCATGAGAGATGCATTTTTCTTTATCAACTTGAAATGTATATAATAGAGATGAAATGGACCTACGAATACAAACATTCATACATAATGAGACACAAGAAAAAAATGCTAAATTTCCATACCACTAGTATCCCAAAGAAATAGTCAAGTAACCTTTCATTAATTTCCTTCCAAATACCGATTACACTAGAGTCTCCGATCAATGCAAAAATATCAAAAAAAATTTAATTCTCGATAAATGATTCAAGAAGTGAAAGATATAGAGATAAAAAAAATTCTACCAACCTCGTGGGTCGAATCCCTAAGTTGAGGAGTCACTGTCGCACCAAAATGAACTACATACCTGGGAGTGTAGAGTACAACCGACCATCCCTCACTTTTTTGGAAATTGATTCATTACATATCATCAAGAGTTTTTACCTAATGAATTTAACCTAGGTAACTTAAGAACATGATTATTACATTTACATCCTTGAATTACACTCAGAAAAACATCATTTTCCAAGGTGAAACTCGATAAAACCGGGAAAATTTTCAAATTTCGTAAACACAAAAAATCGGGGAAAAGCGCAAGGGTAGTGTAAAAAAGCAACGCAATCACCACTTAAGGGTTTAATCGTTATTAAAATTGGAGCTCGTGATTTCGCCATTGGAAATCTTGTTATATCTAGTTTATATGTATGTTCTTATTTTCCAAAATGACGTTGATTTGACCCTCCAAAACTTCATTTCAAGACCGGGTCACAGCGTACGCCAACCTAAAAAAATGGTGACGTCGAAACATGTTTTTTGAGGTGTTTTTTACTTTGATCAATTTTAAAGGCTCAAAAAGCTTAGAAAAGTTTCTAAAGTGACTGTATTTGGCTCTCTAAACCAATGATGTACTATTGGCTGATGTCCCTAGAAAAAGCACAAATTTCAGGGCGCTGTATTTTCGGTAGTGCAACTATGTCAAAATTCTAAATTTTTCCGGGAAAATTGGCCTCCAAGATGAAGAAATATCTCACTAACCATGAGGTTTGTTGCAAAAATGAGAGAGGTATTTTATTATTTGGCATGTTAAACAAAAACTCCTCCCATGTCTCAAAATTCATTTTTATTTTTCCACACCCCTTCTCCTCGAAAAAGGTGTCTCAAACTGTGATTTTGCAAGTTAAAAAAGTTAAAAAACAGGGATGTGAAGATGTGAATGACATTCTATTCCGTAACACTGTGGTAGAAAGTGAGATAGGTTTTTTTACTTTTTGATATCTTAGGAAAAACTCTCCTCCATTTTCCCAAAATCATTTATTTTTGGGCTGCTAACATGTTTTGCAAAGGGTGACCAAACAGACACATTTATGAAAATGTACCTTCGAAGAGTTTTTAAAAATTTCCTCAAAATTTCTTCAAATTTCCTCAAAAATTGCTTCAAAATTACCTATGGGGACCGATATGGTACGCTATACTATCATGAATGCATCAATGAGAAAATCCAACTTACCCTTCTCTTTCTTCTCGATTAGGCTTGAAGTTTTGGGACCAATTCGCTTAAATCAAAGCGTGCCTCACATGTTTGAAGAAAGTGGTTGTCATGGGTGAGGCCATTAATTCTCTAAAGGTTTGCAGGCTCAAGTATACAGAATCATTCCTCCCTTGTGTGGCCTTATTTCTTCCCTCTCTTCTTCCTCCATGTTGTCTTTGTTTTCCTCCTCCATGGTATTTTGTTCTGGTAGACCCTAGGGATGAGGAAATGGGAGTGGGGATAGGTATAGGGAGGAGGATAGGTCTAGGAAAAATTATGGAGATGGGGGAAGGGTTTTTTGAACTTATGGAGGTGATAGGGGATCAAAAATTTTAAGGGACTGGGAATTATAATTTTATTACGAAAAGTTTTGTATGGGTGCCTAGGAATTTGAACACTAGGACTTAGGTTTAGAAACGTGGGATTTAGGAAAGGGATATAGTGTTGTAGGGTATGATGAAGCCATAGTGATGTATAAGGAATGTAGGTTTTATGGGTACCCAAATCTGAAATAAGGAGATGGGATTAGGTTTTCAACTAAAGAAACTTACTTTTTCATGAAGACTCAAACACCATGAAAATGCTCTTTGAAAAAATGCAAGGGAGGGGGAAAATATGTCTTAATTAGTTGATAAGAGGTGATAAAAATATTTGGTGGAGGTTAGAGCAATCTTCATTAGTTTTGGAGTCATAGGAAAAATCGGAAAAAGCGCAATGCTCACTCATAAGCACAATGCCCTTCAACAAAAAATTCAGCGCTGACTTCCAAAAGCACAATGCTTATCTAAAAAGCACATCGCTACCTTTCTAGAAGTGTAGCGCCACCAAAAATTCAAAATTTGACCCCCGTAAATTGGTTTTTTGCGTCGAGGGAGTGCGAGCTCGATGTTTGAAATGGAAAATGAGCTTCTTATTTATCTTATGGTGGTCGTTAAACATTGATGAATTTGATTTTTGGGACTTGGGGCCCACTCTCTTTTCTTCTTTCAATTAACACTTTGGAACTTTACCATTTTCTCTTTTTGTCTTCCTTATTTACACATTGATCATTTTATGATTTGAGAACTTTAAATTTAACTTTTGATGCCTTTTTGGCATGGAACTCTAAGTTGGGAGCTTGGGAATCATGTAAACTTATTTAAAATTGAGGACATGAAATTACATAATGGAAAAAATAAAAATTACATTTTGAAATAAAAAGTACATTCCCAGGTGTCATCTTTACATGGTAAAGATAAAGATTTGATCACTTACTTTGCTCTTATGCACGGAAATGGTTTATTATTGGACCTTGAAAACCCTAGAAACCTAATGAAACCTTGAAAACACTAAAGACCTAATGAGAGCCGTGAATGAATAAAATTCACTATGACATGACCGAACAAGTGATAAAAACTCATGAATGATGGTCACGTTTCTAAAATTATGACAATGAGTCACAAGCAATGGAAATTTAGGAAAAAGTGAAATTTTTTTATTTTAGGGTTACCATTAGTGAGTAAATTTTGGAATGATGACCTATTGAAATGAAGAAATTTTGTAGAATGAGACCCTAATATGATATGAAAAGAGGATTTCCAGATCATCGATGGCAGTGATGCAGCACTGGGAGCACTAGCATAGGTTGTAAAACAATTGTTGGGGAATTCAGGACAAGCTTCAAAATGTATATACTCTGAAGGTCAAGGAAGCAAAACTTTAAATTTACAAAGCTCAATTTGAACAACTAAGGATGAAAGAAGATGATAACATTGCATCTTATTTTTAATGTGTAGATGAAATAACAAATTTCTTTGGGAAGGATTAGGAGAAGTAGCTGACAAAGATTTCATTGTTTGGAAATTTCTTTGAACTCTTCTAGCAAAGATTTAATCCTAAGGTTTATATCCTAGATGTAGGATAGCCTATGATTTAAGAAACCCGAGTATGGATGAACTAAATGGGATACTTACCGTTTATGAACGAGGATTGAAGATGAACACCAAACCAAGACCTAGTTGTTGCAAAGAGGAGGAAGAAGAAGAATTATTTTCATATGAAGAACTTTCTTATCTTACGAGAAGATTAAAAGAGGAACAAGTACGTACAAAGGAAAAAATCCCATTAGTATGTTTCTAATGTGTTCATATTGCTCATTTCATGTGGGCCTAATTTCCTAATAAGAATGAATCATTTATGAAAGGAAAGAAGGTCAAAGAAATTTTAATACAAGGTAAGAAGAAAGGTTTAAGAAAAAACTTGTTCTCCAAGGAATATAGTCTCTCATATAAAGAAGAAAGTGACAAAGTAGGAAAAAAACAAAGAAATAGTATTATTTATGAATAATCATAATAAGAAGGAAGCACTCGATGAAGAAGAATAAATTACTAAAAATGGAATTTCAAAACGAAGTTGTCAAAATAGTAAAAGAGCTCAAAACATAAAGGAAAAATTTTAATTCTTCGGAAGCTAAATTGAAGGAGGCAAAAGAACACGCCAAGAACCTCAAAAAAAGAATGAAGAATAAATCATCAACCTTAGATTAAAGTTTGAATGATCCAACATAATTGAAGAATCATCACAGAATGAGTTAAAACAAAGAAATGGGGCAAGGGAAGAACTATAGTAGAAATAATCTTTCTATGAAAGGAAGAAAAAAAGGGAAATGTTCTACAAAAATTTGCAAGCGCCTATAGAACCTTGGGTGAGCTCATTAGAAACCAAAGGCCATATAGTGATAAGACTGGTCTAGGTGAGAAGAAACATTTGAAAAGGGTTCAAGCTCCTCGTGACAAAAAGGCAAATGGACAGTAAAACCTATGCATAAATTGTTAAGGATCTCTTACAAAGAAGCTTCCCAAATTTAACCAAAAAGTTAAGATATGTAAGAAGGCTCCCGCAAAACGATTCCACAAAGAAGCTTTCAGGTATCAACCCATTTTTCTCATGGCTTTTGTTATTCATGTAGAAATTTTGGGCATAAAGCTATAGGTTTTCATAATTGTCGTTAGAACATAAGTAACTTCTTTGAGATCCTTTAGAATGGTTATTCCATAAATTCACAGGAAAACTTCATGGAAAAGTTACAACATATTTTCTTATTTAAGAAAATGAAGTAGAATGCTAGCAATCTACAATTTTGGACATTTGGTTAAAGATTGTGATTTCAAGCCCCCCCCCAAGGAATCAAATAACAGAATCATAAATGAACAATTTTCAAAGAAGAAAACTAAAAGCAAGTAATCTCCTTTTCCCTAAATGCTCAAAGTAAAAGGAATGTCAGTACACCATATAGGATTTTTCAGCACACATAACCAGAGACGAACAATTTATATCTGAATTATAGTAGGAATACAAAATCAGCTAATTCAGGGGAAGCAAGGATGTTATAGAAAAATATGTGCGTCTTGTTGAAAATGATAATAATATTCGCTAAGTGTAGGCAAAATGTGTGATCAGGACATATACCTTGCCTTAACTCAAAGAAATGTGAAATAAGAAGAAAAAAATATAGTCAACTAGTGGCCACTACTATTAGAGCTCGAAAAGACATATACAACTTGGATTAGGTTGTTAAAGGATGCTTATTGGCAAAGACGAGAGTTGGCTCGTGCGTAGATGAATGGTGCATATAAAGTTTGGAAAACCTTTTTAGAATTAAAAGAGGTTGTGAGACAAATTCCATTACACCAAAACAACCAACAACAAAGGAACATTGCGTGCACGGAGAAAAAGCGACGTAAGACAAAATAACACTTCACAATACAACTATTGAATTAGTACATATTGATCTATATGGATCAATGAAGACTGAAGTATTGAATGGAGAATTATATTTTATGTTAATTATTGATGATTATACCAGGATGACGGTAGTTAAATTTTGAAGAAAAAGTTTAAAGCTTTCAAATGTTTCAAGATCTAAAAGGAAATGGTAGAGAATGAAATTGGTTTGAAGATTAAAATGTTTGAGATTCGATAACGAAGAAATATTACTCCAAATAATTTCCAACATTTTTTTTAAGATCATGGAATAAAATGTAAATTTCAATAGCTAGGACATCACAACAAAATGGAGTTATTGAAAGGAAGAACAGAATTGTAAAAGAAATGGCCAAAATAACGTTATATGATTCAAAATTTGATGACAATTTTAATGAAGTTGATATATTATTTATTTTAAGAAAAGTTATCAAGAAATTAGAATTTTATATAATCTACAAGTGAAATTTGAAAGGAATATAAATGTTAAACATTTAACACAGAAGCAAATACACATTAAAAGGGGAAGATAAAAAAAACTTGGAAAAAGTTTGATTTCTTATAGACGAATACCTTTGTTGGTTATTCACACAAAATAAAAGCTTATGCAAATGTTATAACTTAGGACTCAAACAAATAGTTGAAAGAATCAAGTGTAATATTCTGAATAATATTTTTTCCCAAATGTTAATGAATAAATATCCACTTAAAGCAAAATAAAAATAACATGAAATATAAGATACAGTACCACTGAATAAGTTCTAAAGAGTAAGTACAATTCAATAAGAAACATATACTAACCAATAATATCAAAGAAGTGAAATTTATTCATCTAAGGTAATATTTATCTCCTTTGGAGCAGAGCTATTGTATCAAACTGAAGGGTTTTTGGAATTCTCTAAGTGATGGAAGAGAAAGGTAAAACTATCATTGCATATACACATGGAATGAAAAAGGAAACATGGTATGAAGGAACCGTTGAGTATCCTATACATCTTTAGCATGATTGGGAAATTCCTAATCCATTTGGAAAGGTTTTTTCCCATAGCAATATTGCCTGATAAATACATTTAATACAGAAAAAATCAGCACTACACAAAAGAAAGGAGGGATATGATCTTTCTTATTAAGAATATTTTCCCTCCTTCATCTAAGAATTTTGGAAAACAGAACATGTGGATAGGCTTCCAAAGGTCAACATATTCTCACGGGAAATATTCCATGAAAATACTTCAACAACCTAAAACCCTAAAAAAGGTGAACATAGCAGGGTCTCTCTCATCATATCCATTTTGGCCAGGAGGAGGAAACTACTTTACATCTCTTCTATCCACAACAATTCTCCAGGAAACCTAGAGAATTTCCCTTTATTCCACTCCTAATTCTTTTGTCTTCGGGAGTGAATGATATGTTTATCTTTTGGCAGCAATGAAAATGCAATTAATCTGTGAAATTCAAGTCACTAACTATGCTAGATGGTTGTTCCTAAATATATTTGTTGGAAGATTTGTTGTTGAACTAGGAGACATTTTCCAAGACAAAATATTCTCACTTGAAATTATAGCTATTAAAGGAACACACTTTATTTATGTGGCTATTTATTCCATGGGATATGATGCCACAATTTTGAATGATCTAATAATAAATTAAAAAATGGTTTGGAATATCCAATCACAAAATCATGCTCTCGGTTCCAAAAATTATAAAGCTTCATCAGCTTTTATATGGAAGGGGGTCGATTTGAAGAATGGAAAAAGAATTTTGGGATGAAAGAGAAGCTATTTTAATGGTGCATTGAAAGGCAACCTGGTGAGCAAGAGCGGGAGGGGTGATTACAACACTAACAGAAAATAAAAGTGTTTTGGGGATTAAAAGTTCGAACTATATAAAGAAGAGTTATCACTATGGAAAGGCTAAAGACTATATCCACAGTACAAGGAAAATTGGTTATTGTCATGATTCAAAGGTGTTTATTTAAAAGTGCTCAAGGATCTCTAGAAATAGGCCCTGACAGAATCTGAACTTTCTTTGATTATATGATTATATGATACTTCAAAAGAATCAGGGGCAACGAGTCATCATGTTGCTTATAGGAGAATAAACTGTTATGCGTACTATCAAGTCAATTTAAAAATTACCATGTAACAAGGAGACGATCATTGATCACTCAACCATATATTTCATGTCCCTTAATTACTGATTAAGTAATTTCTTATTTCAAGACAGTTGGAAAATGGAAATATTTAAAGAACAGGCAGTGATGCCTGCTTTGTCTCAGATGGAAGGAACTTCCACAGCAATAGTCAAAAGCCAGGGAGAATTAATTAATAGTTGTAGTTGTTTCTCGAAACCCATGATGAGAAATGTGGAATCACTCTCCTTCATTATTAATTGTGAAGGTGAAGGTGTTGGAACATATCTTCAGTAGACTTTATGGGCATCTCATTCCTAAAGACAATTAAGTGTGACAAGACGGAGTGATTCCGCTTGTCTCAGCTTCATATGAAGGAAAATGAAATGCAGTGCTTAAGGTGGTATTTACCTGGGTAGGAGGGTATGAACTATATATAGGAATTGGGGATGCAGATTAAACCATAGAGAATTATTCATATGCAGCAAGGATAAAAAAGAAGACTTTCACCAAACAATATTGCATGGTAATATGTAGAGGAATAAGGAAACCCTAGGAAATGGAATATGGTGTCATGATTGAAAGTCAGTAAGGAAGCAAGTTATTCAAAGAAATTCAGATCAAATGAAGGTGAGTTCTAACTCAAATTATAGGCCTAATGATATGGAGTTGCTCTAGAACATATGGATAATTTTAATACTAGAATGATTAGTATAAAATGCAAGGTGGAGAGAATACGGAGGTCAAAGTAGATGCTACACAATGTTGCACAAAGGCGTATACTGTTAAGAGACACGACCACTCCTTTCCCAAGTAACAAGTATGTTTGGGTCTGATTCGGAACCTAGTTGAAGAGATGGATCCTGATAACACAGTGAAGTGACTTATACAAAGCACTAAAAATTGAAAGAAGTGCAGTCAAATACCCTCAACTTATGTGTTTTTCCATACTATTAAGCTATGTGTATTTTAAATACATAGTTAAAATGTTGTAAGAATAATAGCCATAAATAAAGAGGTATATTAGGTACTATCTAGAATTATTCTACAAATTTATGAAATAGAGATGAAATTGAATGTATGGGACTGTCCATTTCCAATTTTGATTATAAAAATGCTTACCCGTTTCTTTAAAAAAACATGGAAGAGATAAGAGATGAAAGGTAAATTAATACATGTCACACTTTTAAATACTCTTAAATAATGGTATCAAAAGAATCATCCAAAATCAATTCATTAGGATCTCATGAATTTATAAGAACTAGAATAAGTTTTTAGTTTGTACCATAAACAACCATATATTTATCTTTAGCCACATTTGAAATTTAACAATTTTTGAAGAAGAAGCTAGTCAAGATGAACATTTAGTAATAATAAAGAATGAAGAATAAGATCAACTAAGAATAAAACTTGGGAATTTGTCCCACAACCAAAAGATAAAAATTACATTGGAACAAAATGGTTGTGAACAAGCTAAATAAGGTTGGACATGTTACAAGGAACAAGGAAACTTGGTCAAAAGGATATGTATGTTGAAGGAATCAATTTCGAAGAGACATTTTCTCATGTTGCAAGAATGTGTTTATCATGATGTTCTTATTACATGTTCACAGGATCATGTCGTATCAATGGATGCAACCATCTTTCAACTGTGACCAGAATACATACAGAACAACCCTAATGATTTGTCTACCCACAATAAATATTATACTGGTGTTACCACATGGGCAGTATGGTCTCAAACAATCTCAGGCTTTTATATGCAATGCCTGGATGTATTTGCAACAACAATTATTCAACAAGGGAATTTTGACAGAAACCTTTATGTAAGAGTTGAACATGATAGATTGATGATTATTGAAGTCTATGGTGATATAATATTTGGGAGTGACAGATGACAAGTTAAGTAAGAAGTTTTCACAAATATGGAGAGTGAGCCTGAGATGTCATTACTTAGTGAGTTGAAATATTTTTGGAATTTTATTATCCTAACAAGAGGAAGGAGAGACATTATCCTTTAAACCAAATATATTAAGGAAATGTTAAAAAGGTTTCCATGGAGGATTTCAAGCCATTTTCACCTAATGGTGATAGGCTTTCCAAGTTAGAGGCATATATGACCTAATTTTGAAGATGTATCAAAGGATTTATATATAATTTGTTGATTCGAGACAGGCATTTCATATGCACACATCTCAGGCATGGCTTTTTATGAAGTTGGACAAGTTTAAAAGATTCAAGAAGAACCAAAATAATCTTGCATTGCCTGGGGAAAAGACTTTGGATACCCTAAGGGAACTGAATATGGACTATGGTATCCCAAAGGAAATTACTCAACCACTCAAGCTTATACCGATGCATATTGGGCATCAAGGTTGATGACTTCATGAAGTAATTATGACAAACTCTATCTGTGGTTGTCTTGTTTCATGCTTTGTGGAAGAAGCAATATTCAATATCCTTGTTCACAATAAAATCATAATACATAGCAGATATACATAGTATGTATGTCCTCTAGATGAAACAAACTTACAAGATCTTCAAGTGAAGTTCGATGAGTTCATTCTAATATTCTGTGATAACACTAGTTCCATTAGTATCTCTCAACAATATTGTGATGGCATAAAAAAATACGATTTTCACTTGCTACTTTGTTAGAGAAAAATTTCATATAGTGGAACATAAAAGTTTAATACATTGGGATCAAAGAAAAAAATCACGACATCAAAACCAAACCACTACCCCAAGAAACTCTATATTTCCTCACAAAAAATCCTGGGATTCTCCCAAGCTCCCCATTAGACTATTATTTTATCTCATTAAGTAGATAAGGGGGATTTGAGGTGGGTTATAGGTCCTAAGAAGAGAAGAGTCAATAGCTACTTTGCTGCTGATGTCACAGAGAGAAAGCTTAGGAATGTTAGAAGTATGATGTCATGGGGAGTTATGATTGTTGTGAGTACTTGTGTTGGCATCAATGCCAAAGGGGGTGATTGTTGATGTGTGGTTGCTGAACATGCTTAACCCAAGAATCACTAGGAGATACTCGATCTTTCTATGGAAAATTAGTATGGAAATTCATGTTTTCTTGTGTCTTAGTCAATCACAGATTCTTATCAAAAAATGTTTCCATTTATGTGTATACCCACACGTCTTTGTATTGAAATATATTTGTATTTTTAACTTGAGACCTACTGTGGGCTAAAACCCTAACGGTATATACATACCTATTCACCAAATGGTTGTAAATATATGACATGATTTCACTAAAATTCCGTCATAGGACCATAATGAGATTTCAAGACCAAGAAAATAAACCAATCACTAATCACAAATTATGTAGGACCACATGCATGTTTTATCATTGATTTCAAAATTCTAGTGGAATTAATAAAAAATCTAGACAAATATTAATAAGGATTATAATTAATGAAATTATATAAGCATTGATAAAAATTTCTACAAAATTATAATAAGAAATACTATCAAATGTGCTTTCACCCATAGGACACATAATATATGTATGGGCCCTCATTATAAAAAATCAACATAATACCTATCTTATAAATAACTATGCAACTATGTAAAATTCTACTTTGGACAACTCATTTGATGGATATGATTATTGCATTAAATTCATATTTTCTAGATAATTAAAATTAATATAAATATCATCAAATTTGGACAAGTAAAAAATGAATTTATGAGGAAAATCCACATATGAAAAGGTCGGCCCCAACAGAAATTGATCACCCTTGTAAGCCTATAAACAAAAGAACCAAGCTGATTTAGACATCACCAAGAATCTTCTTCTTCTTCATTGATTATTTTGAACATGTCCGTAGGTTAAATGATAAAATAAGTTTTGAAAAGGTCCTAAATTACAAGGTCTATGGCTGCATATACAGTTCAGGGTTTTGGGTCACTTCGCCATTGGCTTTCCACAAGAAAAATTCAACCATAGTCACAAAATCGTTAGAAAAAAGCTCAAGAGAGTGACCTGAACTTCTTTGCTTACACACATGTTTCTCCTTTATCTATGCGACGAGAAGTTTGGGACCATTTTTATGCCTGACCGCATACAAGAAAATGTCTCTGTACTTTCACATTATAAACATATTTTCCGAATGTTATTGCTGTTGAATGATATTTTGTCAGACTACTGTACTTTCCTAGTGAATTTTTTTTGAAAATCTAATAAAAGAATAATTTTCAAAGTGTTTTCACTTTCTATGGTTTTTTCCCTCGGTCTTCGACCACCTCCGGTGTCTCTCGTTGATGTGTTGATTGTCTCTTTGTCATTGTATTTATTAATTTACCTTCAATTATTGTGGTTTAAAATATTAATTGATTTTGAAAATATTTCTAATTGTAAGTATTAATTGGGCTAAGGCATTTATACAACACAGAACAATCTAAAATGATGACATACTAATAAGGTGATTGAAAATCCCAAAAGAGATAACAAGACCTGGGAGCAATTCATTTAAAGTTGAATATTCAAAATACTAGGGGAGGAAGTGAATCAATATTTATTACTGACTACTTTTAAATATTTTCATAGCATTAGTTATCTTTCAATTACTAATGTATGTTTTATCTAGCAACAACATATCCACAGGCTACAATAGCATGAATTTTAAGTGGAAAACTCCCTCTCAAGAAAACCAGCACACTTTTCTAATAAATTCTTTAATATTCATGTCCCAACTGAAATGAAAGGCACAATTATGAATTTACAAAATCACTTTCCAGCCTCATCAGAAGGGACGCCCAACACCCCAGTTTTCAGTTAAATCGAATGAATGCTCAGACTTAGACCCAGTCATCACCTCGAAGTGTTCATGCTCCAGTCCTCGTAGGTACTTGACACACTGACCTAGCACCTCCCTTCCACCCTATAATGATCATAACAAGACAAGAGTGTGTTGAGGTATTGCTGTGCTTGTTTCTGCTAATGGAATAATGTATTTTCCTTTCATATGTGTGTATGAGTTGTCCCATTGTGTCCTCTCTTCCCCACATATTAATGAAAAAGATTCAAATTCAATATACAAACAAAACACTAGCACTATCCAGCAAACCATATGTTTTAAAATATTTAAAATCGAAATAAAATATGTTCAACATTTATAACAAAACCAATCAAACATACATAAAAAATACTTTCTACATTGCTTGAAAACACATGTTTGAGATGATATCTCAAAATTAAAATTCAAAATAGTAATCATACATACCTTATTGTAGTAGATTTAACCTTGATTGTTGATGTGTTGTCACCGGCAGTTGATCCTTGCATGCATATTATTTTTCTTTGCCTTCTAGAAGCTCAATATTGAACATGTTGTATCTATGTACTCTGGATCTCAAAGGTCTGAAATTGTAATCATGGTAGCCCTCTCGAGTCATACTCTCCAAACTCAAATGAAATCGATCAATATTGATCTTTCTGCCATAGTCATGTCTAATCTCCTACGATGACCTAATTATATATTGGTTCGTAGAGTGAACTTGTACGAAGTGCTACGTGTTACTATTTCAACCTTAGGTCCTCGGGAAATGGCATTTAACAACCACATTTTGTCCTCTTTTCTTTCAATTTTTACGAAATTTGAACTAATGCTTAGAGTATAGTTTAATACCTCTCGCGTCCCTTGCTTGAAAATTAAATTTTGAGCCTACAAAACTATACAGGCATCAAATCATATCTCCAAAACATAGCAAACCAATATCCTAACTACCATTGCTTCATTAGGATTTGGCTTATATGGCTTTTTTTTTCACCATCCTAAGCTTCATAGAAAAATAAAATAAAAACATAACGATAATGTCACGATGACCTATTTTAAGTAGTGAAATACTTCACCGGGAGGATACAGAGGGTCACAATTTATATAAATGCTTAGGCTGAGAGGGTCTTCAATAAGTGAACATTGGAATGATTAAAGAGTTTAAAAATTATTAATTATTTAATATTAAATAACCACAACTAATGATTAGTATCATGCCACAACCCTGCTTAGGATTTTAGCCACTAAATGAGGCTACTAATCATAAATACAAATATCTCTCAAACCGTGAAGAATTACGTGACGTGCTATACACTAATGGAAACATATCGACAATTAGAAACCATCCAAAATATTCTACCTTACTAGAGTAATTTGTCAAGTCAAAATTCCCATGCAAGATTAGGTAGCCCCCGGTGTTGCTTTAGTTGACATCAATGACAACCGATCAACAATATCCCCTTTGGCATTGATGGCAACACAATTTAATCCCCCCATCATGACACACTTTCCCAAAACATTCTCTCTTTTTCAACAATGGCAAAGGGTAACTCACCCTAAAAAAGTCATCCCGCGGACCAGGACACACCTCAAATATTTTTTTTTTTTACTTAGTTAGATAAGAGAAAGAGTCTAATGAGAACTTGGGAGAATACCAAGCTTTAGGTGAAGACATCAAATACCATGAGGTAATGGTTTGGTAAAGATGTCAAAAATTTGTTCCTTTGTGCACATGTATTTAAGTGTGATGTTATTTTCAGGACCTTTCTCTCTAACGAAATGACATTTGATTGGAATGTGCTTTGTTTTGGAATGCATCACAGGATTATTGGAGACACTAATGGCACTAGTGTTATTGGAAAATATGGGAATAGCTCATCAAACTTGACTTGAAGATCTTGGCAAATTTTTCTTCATCCGCAGAACCTTGAAAATAAACAAGTTGTTTGCCTCGACATATTCTTCTTCCGTTGTGTGATAACGAGATTGAAGAATCTTTACTTAATCATTAAATAAAGAAACCACCTAGATAGAATCTTGCTCCACCGGTACCTTTCGATCATCAACACTTCTTTCCCAATTCACATCTGTATAAGTCGTATAAATAGATTATTTATGTTTTTCCCTTAACATATCGTAGAATTATTTTGATGACAATAACAGAGATTCTTTATGTCACAATATTGCTACTTGTCCAACCTCCTACATTATGTTTGGCTTAGAAGTTATTCACATATAGAAGATCGCCAATCATAGATCTATGCAACCTAGTCCACATCCTTTCGATGAATCTTCTAAAATTAACTTGCAACATGTTACCATCAGTAAGGACAAGCTTGCACCTCTCCATCTTGAATTTATTGAAAGTACTTCGATGTACTTGGTTTGATATATAAATAATTTTTTATCCTTATAAGATATTTGAAGCCCTAAAAGTATGTCAGCTCGCCAAGTAGAGACATTTTAAACTCACTTTGCATCTTTAGGAAATTTTTTTACTTAATTTTTCATCATTGCTTCCAAACATTAGTATCGTCCACGTATACCTCGACAATTTTTAGGTTATCTTGATCCACTTTCATACAGAGACTTTTTCCGCAGCCTTTCTGAATCCTTGTTGATGTAGATATCCATCAAGACGAGCATACCAAGCTCTAGGGGAGCTTTCTTGAGACCATATACCCTTCTTTAATCTACACATGGTCTTCCTTTTTAGAGAGCAATAAACCTTCGGTCGTTTCAATGTAAACTTTTCCTCTAATTCACCACTAAACACCGACTTAACATCCATTTGGTATAATTTTGATTTTTCTTGAGCATGCATAAGCGAGAAACATTCTAAAAGCTTCCATTATAAGGTGATAAATTTTTTCTTCAAAATAAATTCCTTAAACTTGTCCACATATCCTTTTACAGTATCAATCTTTCCTTATTCGGTAACTTGTCCATTCTCATTCAATTTGTTTTGGCAAATACCTAGTCAGTCCACACATTTTATCCTTTGCTCATGGAACCTATTCCCAAGTTTTCTTCTCAATTTGATTCAGCTTTTATTCATAATCACATCAATATTCATGTTGACTAGCTTCTCAAAATTGCTAGGTCAAAGTTGCTAAAAAATAAAGGTTTGATTACAGGGATGAATTTGTTGTCACTTTCTTTTCCGTTCTTACTGTCATTTACGTTTTCGATTATTTGATTTGACGGATGATTCTTTTGACTCCATTATTTTAAATCTTTTCGGGATAATTTTCTCTACATCCTACCGATCATTTCTTATTTCCTCTTGGTTGATTATTGTTTCTTATTTGATCGGTATTGTTTTGGAGCTTCTTCTTCATCTCATACTTCTCCTCGCATCCCTCGTATTTTCTTGAAGGGAAAATCTCATCGTCATCCCTTGTAACACAATCTTCATCAAAAGTAACATTTATGTTTTCCAATATTTGTATTTGACCTGCATTGTAGGCATTCATAAGCCTTCCTTTGCGTGAATAACCAACGAAAATACCTTCTGTCGACACAGAATCTAACTTGCCCAATTCTTTTTTATCTTCTCTTTCGATGTAACATTTTCTTCCAAATATTTCCATATTTGACATTATCCCATTTTCCTTTCCATAATTTGTATGGAGTCATGTTATAATTGTTCCTTAGAAAACCTCGATTTATAATGAATACAACCGTATCGATTTCCCCGAACCCCCATAATTTATCATCTAATTTTGAGTCATTTAACATTGTTCGGCCATTTCTTGCATGTTTTGTTTTTCTTTCAAAGAATCTATTTTGTCATAGGAATGTAGTTGTTGAGAATTTCTTTCTATTCCATTTTCATCACAATATTGCTGAAATACCTTGGAAGTAAATTTCTTTCCATTATTTGATCTAGACATTTTATCTTCAAATTAGTTTCATTTTTGACCGATTCCTTTTAGATTCTAAAACACTTCGAATACCTCAATACTAAGAAGTCAAGGACTCATTCTAGTGTAATCATCTATCATTAGCATAAAATATAATTCTCCATACAAACCATTTTTCTCATATGACCACATAGATCAAGATGTAGTAATTCCAATGGACGCAATGCAAAGTGTTCTTCTCTCTTGAATTCAACTTTGACCGCTTTCTTTGTCGACAAGATTCACATATCAGGACACATGTTTTGAAATTTTAGGCATTTCTCTTATTGCTTTCCCTTCTTTGTTGATCCTGACCAAATTGTTTAAATTTATATGTCCCATTTGTTTATGCCAAAACCAACTTTCATCCTCTTTCGCTAAAAAGCACCATTTAGGTGTCTCATCCAAAATATATATGTCATTTAGAGTTCTACTTGTTGTAGCCACAATTTTACCGAACTTGCATTTCCTTGATTTCTCTACATTTCATAGAGTTAAATAGCATCATGTGACCTCGATCGCACATTTGTTCAATACTTAGCAAACATTGTGGTTCATATTTCAACCAAAAAAATATCTTTCGCTAATGCATTATTGCTTCCAAGAGAGGATCAGACGTACTCCTACGAAATTTGAAGACCCATCATTTCCAAAAGACATTGTTCCATCCTTATTTTCCTTCAAGGATATGAATTTATTCCTATCTCTAGTCATATGAGTTAAGCAACCACTATCAACATAAAAAATGTTTTGGCTGCTTTGAGCCTTGAGAGTGATAACATGTTTTTCGCACTTTTTTCCACATGTGTTCATTTTGATTTTTTGCGATAATTCCTTTTTAAGAACTTCAAATCGCAATCTTTAGCTAGGGTGTCCAAAATTGTTACATTTGTAACATTCGACATCATCTCTCAAATGATCAAATCGTTATAAATATTTTGCTGATTTTTGAATATCCATTTCAAAGATCTCCCAAAACTCGTATTTATTCCAAATCTACTTGGCGAAATTTATACCATGTCGAACCTTCCACATGAATAACAATGGCCATAGAAGTTAGGTTGATACATGGGAGGAAATATTCTTCAAGGAATTGTCTTCCATGGTTCTTCCGTGAGCCCCCGATTCCCATTGGCTAGGAGGTCTACCTTCTTGTTAGATTTTGCATATCCATCTTCTTCTCCGTTGTCATAGAAGGACTTGGCTCCGTTTCAGATTTTTCTTTGAATCCAAGACCAGTTTTGTCATTTTTTGATCGTTGATTGTTGATGATTTCTTCTAATGCCTCGAGCCGTTACTATAGTTTTGAACATTTTTCCATTTTTTACTTTCTTTTGTAGAGAAACTATTTCAAAATTTTCTAATGCTTCTATTTCCTTTTTTGATTTCCTTTAATTCTTCCCTAAGTGATTCTTCAACTTGTTTGTATTCTCTCAACCTTGATTTTAAGATTTAAGACATGTTCCCTTTCTATCTTTAATTAACCAAGAGTGTCGATACGTTTCTTCTCGACCTTGAGCTCTTTGATAACCCCAATCACTTCGTTTAAAATTCAACCTCAATCATCTCTTCTTCTTCGTCTCCTTCTTCGTCGATGCTTCTTGCTTATTATTCTTGGCCATAAAAATACTCTTCCATTGATTTTCTCTTCATTATCATTTTCTTCATCAAATCAAGAGCTATTCTTTGTAGAAGAAACTCTTCTTAAACCATTTCTTTCTTCTTCGTTGAACTTCCTCAAACCTTCTCGTCCTTTGTATCAATCTCATTTTTTTTAGGACACTTGGTTGCAAACAACCTCACCAAAATTGGAACATAGCAATGGAATTTTACCTTTTGCATTTCCCTATAACTATTCTCATTTTTCTCATGAAGTAGGCAAAATTATTTATCTAAAAATTATTCTTCATCTTCTTCCTTACGTACCACAAGTTTTCGCTTTCGGAATATGCTTGTTCTTACTAAATTTTCCTTGGATGCGTTAAAATGCTCTTCTAGGTGAGATGTGTCATCCTCTTTCTCTTCATTCCTCATTTCATATGTTGTAAGAACTCCATGAAACGATCTTTGTTGATATTGTTTAGATTCAAACTATATTCCAAGACAGACACTTTGGGTTTAATCTTGTCAAGCAAGGTTCAAGGATCTTTTGACCATACTGACTATAGTTCTCCCAAACCTTCCAATGAATTGTTATTTCATCAACATGCTCTAACCATGCATTAATATTTTTATCCGCCTTCATTTTGAGTGGCTCAAATTTTTCCCTATATATTTGAATCTTGTTTTTTTCACGTTTGAGTCACCTCGTATATTTTCAAGCTTCTCTATACTTATTTAGCGCTGCAACTCAAACACCTTAATATAGATAAATTAAACCCACTTATAATGAGATCTTTATCCTTTGAATCATATACCATATTTTTCTTACCTTGTTCATCTTGGGTCAGCCGAAAGCCTTTTTCAACAATTTCCCATACTTCGTATCATTGTGCCAACAAATGAACCCGCATTCTCCACCTAAAGTGTGTAGTTATTTCCATTTAATAGAGGAAATATATTCTTATTATATTCCATGATCTCTTCCATTTTTTAGATCGCTATTGAAGGAATCAAGCTGATTCGTCTGTTGGAAATATCGAGGGAGGGGGGGGGTGAATCAATATTTCTTATCAATTATCACTTTTAAATATTTTCGCAGCATTAGTTAATTCTTCAATTATTATCGATGTTTATCTAGTAAAAACAAGAAACAATAGCAATAAAAATAGGCACACAAAGTTTAGGTGAAAACCCCTCTGGTAAAAACCATCAGTATTTTTCTAATAAATTCCTTAATCTTTAGCCCTAATTAAAATGAAAGGTACAAATTCCTATAATTCTAGAAAAATAATTATTCTCCACCCCACCCAAGGATGCCCTAATGCCCTAGTTTCTTCAAAAGTCAATCGAATGTGGATGCCCGAAATCCTAGACCAACCTACCATCCCGAAGTGTTCACAAGCTCCAATTTGTAGGTGACTTCATGCACCAACCTAGCACCTCCCTACCACCCTATAATGATTAGAAATAAGACAAGCGTGTGGCCGAGGTATTTTTGTGCTTGCTTCAGTAATGGTACTTTGGCATTGAATTGTATTTATGGGTGATGTGTCTCAGCTTGTCCTATCGTGTCCTCCTTCCCCGCACATGCATTAACAAGACCCCAAACTAATATACAAAAAAAATACTTACATTGTCCTACAAACCGTATTTCGGTAGAAATTTTCAAAATCCAAAATGTAAATACATTCAACATTTATGAACAAATCCCAAACAAACACACATACAAAACACTCTACAATGTCCCGAAAAAAACCATGTCGCAGATGATATTCAAATTAAAATTCAAACACTATTCATACATACCTTTTTGTAGCGTACTTACCCTTGACTATTGATGTGTTTTCCTTACCGTAAAGACTATTGAATGCAATATTTTTTCTGCATTCTAGAAGCTCAATATTGAATCCACCATATTCATGAAATTTCAGATCTCCAAGATCTAAAATTGCACCCCGTGGTATCCTTGTGAGTCCTATTTCCAACCTCGCAGTTCAATCGTTATTGGATCCTTCAAGAAATATTTATGCCCAATCTCCTACGATGACCCGATTATAGACCTGCTCCGCAGATCAAACTTGTACCATGCAACGTGTCAATGTTTTAGCCTTCGACCCTGAAAATGATATCCAAAAACGCGTATGTCCTATTTCTCGTCACTTTACGAAATTTGAATCCAATGCTCGTAGAGAAAGTTATGATGATTTTTCCAAGGTCACCTGCTTGCTGAAATTTGGAGCCTCGCAAAAACCCTAACTTTCCTTAGATCATATCTCTCCAAAAAATATAGTTGTTCAATATCCGAAATTCGATCACACACTTCATTATGACTTTCGGGTCACTGGGTTTTTTTTTTAGCATCCTAAGCTTTGCAAAAAAAAATTATAGTGATAATGCCACAATGACCTATTTTAAGTAGTAAAATCATTGTATCAGGAGGGATAACAAGTGTAGGGTCACAATTTATAAATTCTTAGGGTCGAGAGTGTCTTCAACAAGTGAACAATGGAGGGATTTCTGTGGAGTTTAAAAAATTATTAATTATTGAATATTCAATAACCACAACCAATGATTAGTGTCATGCCACAACCCCAAGGGTTTATCCCACCGATCGAGGTTACTAACTTCAAAACAAGAATATCTCTCAAAATGCGAAGAATTACGTGTGTGCTATATGTCAACGAAAACATTCCTAAAATTAGAAACTACATCCAAAATATCCTTGAATATGAATAGAGACCACAAGTCAAAACTCCCATGGAAGATCGAGGTAGCCCCTATGCCGCGAGTTGACATCAATGACAACCACTAATCAACACCGACCTAGTCAAATCAATATGTCTTCCTTCTTCTTAGAAGGAAAATGAAAATTTTGGTGACTTACAATCGTAAAATTTTCTAAATGGGTTCATATTGAGATCATACGATAACAATGATGTCTTGATTAATCAAGGAAAGGCACCTCGAACCTCCAAATAATTATTTCGTTTTTGTCAAGAAAAATACAGTGAGTTAAAAGAAAAGATAAATTATAGTTTATGGTTTATAAGATAATTTACTTGTGTATGTTTGATAAGGTCTAAATATATGTACCATAATATCATTGTTAAATGTACTAAGTCAAAAATTGAATGAATGCTATATTTTAAATTGTGTGGTCTTATTTTGGAGAAAGATTACTTGGATCTTCCACAATATTTCATTCATTCATTGTCCTAATGATGGATCCTCTAGATTCCAAACGTTGATAATATTCATGCAATACTATGGAATATCCTAAGTATATTTCTCCAAACTTGGTAATTTGAATTCATTCCTTGAAAATAATAACTCAAACACATGAAGATGGAAAAGGGAGGGTCAGTAATCCCACATCATGAGGATATCTATCCTTAGAGACTAACCGAAAGAGTTGGGGAAATTGTGCCCATATGGAATTGGTGACCGTAAATTTAAGAGGTTTCCCTCCTATTTGGTAAACCTTCATTACTACCAACACACCAAAATTAAACTTCGCATTTAATGAAATTGTTGGAAATCTCATTCAAGAAGTTGAATAATTGACAATATCAACATGAAGGATTCAAAAGCATGAAGAGGGGAGCATGTTGCATTCATCACACAAAACAAGAAGAAGAAAGGAAAAGGATATTATCAAATTCAAGAAAGCTCTCCACTATGAGATAGAAAGAGAAGGAATGATAAACCATTATCTCACCTTGAATGCCAAGTATCACAAGAAAGGTCATTATGGTTTTCATATTTCCTCGAGAAGAACAATGGTCCAAGCTAAAACACTATAAGCAATAATAACAAGTTTAATGATCGAATGAGAAGAGACGAATGAAGGAATAGATCGAAATGGAAGAGATGTAAATAAGAAGAAGAGATACTCCAAGTGATCATGAATAATTTAATCATCCTCAAAAGAACTCAAGATAATCCGGGTATGAAACTAATGTTGGTAAAAAATTCAAATACATTCTTATTTCCACCCTTACTAGTTCCTCTCCTCCAAATTTGTGGGATAGTTGGTTGGTTGATAATTGGGGCCACTCATCACTGGTATACAATTTTCCCCCACTTTCAGAGGAGTCAAATTGAAAATTATTCTTGGAGAGAACTCCACCATCCCGTGAAAGGATTTGGGTCCATCAAATTTCATTCGAGTCCGGGGGAATTTATTGTACCCCATGATGTGATATATGTGCCGTGTTTAAAGAAGAATTTGGTATCGTATCTACTTTGGAAGACAAAGGATGAGGGTTTTTCATCAAAGGTAAATTTATAACTTGACTTTACAATATTCCTAAATATAAAAGTGGGAATATAGAAAAAAATGCTAGAATAGCAGCCTAAACACTTCCACATAAAAAAGTATGAGACCAATATGAGCTCTTACCATTAATAATAATAGTGTAACAAATATGTATAAAGAAGGTCACAAAAATATATAACAAGATACAACAAGCCTCCAAAGAGAAATCCATCAAGAATGAGGTGCTACTACTATATCAAACAAGCCAAAGATCAAGCATAATGTAGTCACAGGCACCACACAAGAAATGAATACGTACAAGATAAATAATCTCCGTTATATGACTCAATAGATAACCTAAAATGAATATAAAGGTTTCCATACAACCTCCAACAAGATACCAAGTGGTTTTCGTAAAACACATCAATATACAAGATATGAACCAAAGCCTCAGGCTAAAGATTCACCTCCAACAATAAACCGGAAAGGTGTGGCTGATCTAATATGCCAAATAATGTAGCCTCCTCCAATGTATCCTCTAGATGAAAATGGTTGATCCCTCACTAGAAAACCTCCTCTCAAAATGGTGTATTGAAACCACCGCAACCTCCTAGAATATCCTACCCAAGACCAAAATGTGACCGTAGGGGCAAATGATAAAGTGGTCCGATTCCAAATGCCACAATAAGGCCTCCCGAAGGGCCTTCCTCACCGCCCAATGGAAGGACACCTCTCCTCTAGTGAAAAAAAGATCGCAAAATACCCAAACGTATTGTCCACTAATACACCTCTCGCAACTTAGCACATCCTCTCAATACGAAACCTTGTACCACACCGAAAATTTGGTTTACGTTCGAATGCTCAATGTATCAGAATGATCTTCCCAGATAGCCACTTAAGGGAATAGGTGGATTCTCGCCGTGAACACCCCCGTGCTAAACAACACCGCAATATTAGCTAAATAGATGAAGAGAGCAACAAGACTAAATAGACCATAAATCAAAATATCAAATACATAAACATAATAATCTATGCTTTCCATCATCTTCCTTATATAAGTGGTGAGCTTCTCTACCCTCTTTGTCCCCACCATTAAAGCCACTATCTCAATGCATGAGATATCCCTCCAAACTCGCATTGTCCCTCAACAAATGTCCACTCCTCCATAACAACATTGTTGATTTGGTCGAAGTTGACCCAAATATTCATGCTCCAACACCTTTTCATACATAAGGGTGCTTTATTAAGTCACAGATGTCCTCCTTTCACATTAGGAGTTATTTTATTCTATTAAGGATATTTATGGGTCCCCATACCTCTGTCCATCAAAAAAGAAAAACAAAAATTAATATCTCAACCAGTCATGGCCAATTAACAACATATACCATGGGATCACTATGAGAGGTTAATTTACATTGGGATCAAGATCAAGGAATATATAAGGTTACTAAAGACATATCCCAGGAATTGGTCCATGATTCAGATCATATATGAACTATGGTGCCGAATATTGCTCTACTTACATTATGATGCTCTTCAGAATTAAAGAAATTGGTATCTAGTGTTCTAATACCTGCTTCAACATGATGGAGTATATCCGTGATGTGCTGGGAAGAATAAAAGTGGGACCATTCCCCTCCAAAGAGAACAAGAAAATGGCATCGTCCATTTCTATTCACTCTCTAATCTCTGATGGCAGTCATGCCGTTCATTATCTTGGTGTCTACATTCATTACATCACCTTTATCACGACTTTTCAAGAAAAAAAATATATTATTTAAACATAAGGATGAAGCCTCTCAAAATGTTCAAGGATTTTAAACCTTGATAAAAATAAAAATAGGAATAAAAAGATATTCATGTCTGAAAATGGTGGAGAGCACACTTGAATAAGTCTACTACGCTGCAAGAAGGTATCAAGAAATAGACAATCGGGGTACATACTCCCGAACAAAATGAGTACAGGAAAGGAAAATAGGTCTAGTCAGAGAATTATTCGATGCCATGCCTCATGATCAAAATTCTATTGAATTTCCTTTTGGGAGAAGCACAAATATTTCAAGAGCATGTTCAAAACATGGTGCCTCAACAAGCATTGACAAAAATACTCCCCGAAGAATTATTCATGGTGTCAAGCCCAATGTTGGGGCCATTTTTGCATATTTGGCTTCCCATATACTTTCAAGTCAAGGAAAGGAAAAGAATGAGGAAGCCATGAAGAAAAAGGCATTTGATTGATATTGTTAGAATGCTAAAGGTTTTATAATATATATTATTGTTCAAAGGAAGGCTGGAAATTATTAGGGATGGAACATTCGATGAAGATGGTGCCCTTGGAAAAGCAAGGGACTCTTCCTCCACCTCCTCCACTTGAGAAGAAGAATCATGATATGGATATTTTAGATGGTAATTGTCCCTAATCCGAGACAGATATTTTTGATGGTCCCATTAAACCCGTGTATCCCTTAGATGCTCCTCCATGTGATCCTCCCACTCGAAGGATGCCACTTTGGCTTCAAGACACATTACGTATCATGATAGGATAAGCTCTCATTCAAAGGTGATTTAGATAAAATAATAAGCCATATAGGTACCAGGGATATGTTGCAACCATGAGCACCGTGATTCAATCCAAACCTCCCACATTTGAAGAAGTCATAACAATAGGTGTGGAAATATGTTATGGTCGAAGAATATGAATTGATTATGAAGAACAATATGGGATGTTGTACCAAGACCAAAGGGGAAATCATGTAGACTTCAAAATGGCTCTTCATCATCAAGCATGGATTTGAAGGTAGCGATTGAGAAATATAAATCAAGGTTTTTTTTCTCGAGGATTCTCCAAAAAAAGGGGGAGAAGATTATGACTATATATTCTTCTATCGTTATCAACCTACTTTGCTACCCTTGGATAAATTCAATCCCTTAGCCTTGTCAGATGATTTTTCTGACATGAGGAGCCCTTTTGAGCCATTTTGACCCCTAGCCGCAAGAAGGCAGTTTTTCCGCGGGCTAGGTCCCCATGGGGCCATGCTCAGGCCCTCTGTTCCTACTTCGCTAGGGCCTCTTTAGTCACATGTGCCCCGCAATCAAGGGAATGTTCTAAAGTAACTTAGTCCCTAGGATATCATGTTGATTCCTCATCTAGAGTTTTAATTAGAAGCTTTTAACTTCTCATCGTTGTAAGCTTCCATATTCATCCTCCTTGGGACCCATCTTCACCTATTTACATCGGATCATTTATAGTCAAGCTAGTTTTGGAGAGTTGTATTGTTTTTGGATAACTAATATCTTTATCATATGCTACCATTTCTTGCTTTCATTTAGATAGAGATATTGTGAGGTCTTTGGTTATATGTGTGTGCTCTTCATAATCATTTATTATCCGTATTAGGGAAACTATGACCGATCGAGGAAACATGGACAGAAGGTATAACAGCTTGTTCATTTTATATGATTAATGAATATTTACTTTCCCCACATGATTATTTTTCAGATAATATTGTGATTAGTTTGTATCGTTGTTGATTTAACGATCTTCCGAGGAAGATCACTTGTCATCCTTGAGTGGTTATTTTCCGTAGGTGTTGAGATCGAGTGCGTATGAAGAAAATCGCTTGAGTGGGAGTGGTTGATTGTGTTAAGAAGAATCGAGGATATTTGCTAACTGTGAAGAGGTAAGGTGTCATTTCTCTTCCTCATAGTGTAAAATTGATCGCATGATGCTTGATGATCATAAGGGATTGGGATTTTTTTGTCTTCTTAGTCTTGTCTCTATTTGTCTAGTGATCCAATCAAACACTAGATCATGGAGTAACATCTCCTTGTAATTTATAATGCAAATTCAAATGAGTGTTTTCAATTAGAGCACACTCTCTTGGTGTCCTCTTTTCCTCCGATCTTGGGACATTCTCTTTTCTCGATTTGTTGATTTTTCTCTAGGATTTTTCTCGACTTTTTTCGGCCTATTTTCGTGTCTATTACCTCCTGCTTTGATTTCGGCCACTACGTGAGTTTGTAGGGCTCCGGTAGTTTTTTCCCCTAGCCACTACCCGCGGTGCTCGCGCTGCCTATGACCAAGGACCTTAGCCACTATTTGGAAAGCTCCGTGCCTGGGCAAAACTAAGTTCCTTTTAGCCCCCAAGACCCTCTATCTCTCAATTCTGAAAACTTTTGTATCCGTGTTTACATGGGCCCAGGTTTCCGTGTGCACGTCGGATCCGGTTCGCACCTCATCTTGTTCAATAATTTTTCTTCGTATTGGTTAAGTGCTCTCTTAGAGGACTTATTCTATTTTATTGAAGAACAATCTCGTCATTGTTTTCTGATCTATTGAATACGTATTTGGGTTATCATTTGTTGTAGTTGATCATCTATTGTATATCCGATCCGATTTGTTTTGATCAATCTATTAGAGGTCTTTCTAATACTCTTTGTTGTTCGATTGGTTCTCGAATTTGGATTAGGTGCCTTCGATTGGGTTTTGAGTTTTGTCTCTTAACTTCTATTATCGTGGCTTTTGCTGGGCTATATTCAACAATTGTTTAGACATGATTTGCATATTGCCTTCATATTTTGTGGCTTTTTATCATTTTTGTTCTCTCTTGTTGAGCGATATATTTGATCTTTGGACAGGACTGTGTTAGGAACGATGGTGTTGTGACCTAGTTAAGGTCTTATATTTTATAGGATAAATTGATAATTATATGTTTATTTGTGTATAAAGATGTTGTAAATAATATTTAATCTTGAAAACTATTTCCAAGAAAATAAAAAATAAAAAAGAAACGAAAAGGGGACATACAAAATATATATTTGTGAAATAAAAAAATGAAAGAAAAGAAATAAAAGTAAAAAATAAAAAGAGAAAAACCTCAACAGTGAGCTAATCTAAATGCCACTCAATAAAAAATAAAAAATGATGGTATAAACTTAGAAAAAATACAAGCCACATAGTCAAAAGATTAGAAATAAAGTAAGCAGGTTTAAATAATTAGTCATTTAAGCGCAATTAGGTAAGTTGTAATAAAGTGAGTTTTCATTAGTTTTTTTAATTATTTTAATTAATTTAATCGCGTTGTATAAATGTGATTAATTAATTTGTAATAATTTTTTGGATACGACATTTTTACGTCTTGTAATAAATTTTCACAAGATGATCCAATGGAAGTCATTCAACCCTCCCAATCCAACGACAGACATCAAGTTTGAAACCCTCCAACCTCTCCGACCCATAGTCGTGGGGGGGGGGGTGGGGTGGGGGGGGGAGCCGGGGTCTGAAAATCATATTTACCCTTTTCCCTATTTTTACTACATGGTGCCTTCTCGTCCTATTCACACCCCTCTCTCTCCCGCACAAAATCAAGCATCGCCCCACCCCCTCCTCGAAATCCATTCCATACCTCTCCCCGCAAAAAAATCCTCGACCGTCGAACTTCATTTCCTCGCTCCATCACTTTCCGCCATGTATCCTTACCTCCACTCCTTATTCTTTGTATGTTTCATGCTCGCCCTTGCTCTTCTACCGTTACACTCTATCCAACCTACTCCCACCACGTGCCTACTCACTCGATCAATGAATCTCGATCCACTAACGTCTAAACCCCAACGATGTTTACTTTATAAAACAACCATTGTCCCACCGATGGGCTCCTCCTACACATTGTTCCGACTGTTGAACAAACCAATTTTCCATAGTGAACTGGGCTGTATTTGAACATGTCATTACGACCCCACAAGCAAATCTAACCCTGTACATCGTCTATTCATGAAGATTACTATTCACAGCTGCAATTATCAAGCCACCAAGCTTCGCCTGATCTAATTTATGGGTACTTGGTCAGCCATGTTCTTTTATTTTTTCATTGTGGCCCCTAATGGAAAATTCAAGAAAACAAATGAAAACCCCACGTTACCTCCTATCATAGACCTAGACCACCTCGCTCGGTAGATCGTATGCATAAATACTTCGAAACCAAAGGTTTAGTTCGATCTTTATGAACTTCGTAATCGGGTTAAAATAAAACTTCATTTATCGCAGTGATGAATTGGGTTTGTGTGACCTCGCTACCCTCATCTATCTTTCCCCAAACCCATCACTTTCCGAGTTTGTGGCATGGTGCCATTATAGATATATACCTAGAAAATAGCCATCGTAGCCTAGAATGGTGACATTATTTTCAACACAACCCCCGAGTTAATAAATCAAATGTTGCAAAATCCAAATATCGACTCTAAAATAATTTTTGAAGAGTCCTCTTATGATCTCTACAAGAACCTTACCTTCCCCAACAGCCAAATTTTGATATTTTCTTACCCGAGGATGCCCAATTACCTAAGAAAATTCCTCCCTATCCATCCTCCATGTTCCCCCGAAATGACAAAGAAAATCATCTCCATAGTTTCTTGTTTACCAGGCTATCAATCCAATCGTTAGTTGATGAAGCCACTGTGGGATTTTTTTCAATGTTCTCAAAGGATGAAAATCCCTCAATTATCTTCAAGTACAATGAGTTCTTATCTCCGTGCCATTCATGAAAAATTCCTAAATTCTTCTGCCGCAGGGGGGTTTCAAGTATGCTTCGCCTTAGAGTATTTATTTTTATTCCATCATGTAGAACGATTTAATCTTTAATATTGCTGCAAATTAAAATGAGCAAGGAGATGCCCAACCGCAATTATTCGACTTTCGCAAGGATATACCAAATAATTGACCCACAATGACTATGTTGACCAATTATTATATGCAACTTTGAATCCTCTTTGAATAGTGATGTTGAACCAAGGAGAGGGCCAAGGATAAAAGATATTTCTATATCTTACCGAGAAGACTATGGACTGTGACCTGTACCTATACCAAAAATACATCGAAATCGTAGAGTGGTATGGATGTAAAAACCTCCATACAAGTTACCTAAGTTTAACCCTATGAGGATCTTTTTCATTAGAGTATATACGTACATATGATTAATATGGATGATCTTATTTTGTTGCGAGCAAAGAAGCTCTATTTAAAACCAAACTGGTTGGACCCTTTATTGGTAAACACTAGGCCAAGAGGAAAGGAAGTTGATTTTGATTCTACAAAATGAATTTTAAACTAAGCTTCACCGGTCACATGACCCCTTTGGCATCATTTAAAATCCTATATTAGAACAAAAGAGTATTCCTTATACTCACACTCAAGTCCCGAGATAGAAAATCATAATCTGTATCAATGGGAGTGCTAATACTTTTACATGTGGAAGAATATTACGTAATATCTACAACAATTTCTCAATACCCAAAACCATAAGAGAAATAGGACAAGAGTGTCAAGACAATATTTTTTTCTTTAGTCACAAATATTGGAGTGAAAGAATTACAAATCTATAAGAAGAAGTTGCATCACCAATCCAACATTGGATCTTTAACATGATATATGTTACTCACTATAGTTCAATAGGTTTTTGTTTTTCTATTTTTCCAGAACCCGAAAATATTTTTAAAGAATCTCCATCCTCCTCGCCTCCCAAGAGCCTATACACATCTCAAACAATATATTGGTTCATGACCAGCCTAAAGCAAACATATTTTCCAAGCAAAATGGCTTAAGAAGAGAAATGAGATAAGCCTAAGTTCACCACCTATTCCAAATTTTGGAAACAGTATTAAAACCTCACATAATAGGCTTTCCTCCTTTAACACACAAAGAAAGGACATATGCAGACTATTTCTCAAAGTTGCGCTCCTTTTCTTCAAAATCGTATATGACTACAAGAAGTCCATTTTTTCCTTTGATGTTGATCGTATCTCACCTCATTGATCAAATGGACACACACAAAAAAATAGGTGAGATGCTATATTAAACTTCGACAAACAAGGCAATGAAAGCTTCAACAAAAACATTCATTCTCATTTAAAACTTCTAAGATATCCTCTTTGCTGTATGACAAACAAATTAAATCTTTGGAGAGGATCTAGTGATAAAACTTGGATATGATCCTAAATATGTAAATTTTATTGAAGAAATTGTTAAAAGAAAGAATGCAAACATTGCACATTATGAAGCAAGTCAATATTCCATCAACGAATCGGCGACCTTAAGAAAAAGAAGTTGGACAGCTAGAGAAATATAAATAATATATGTTCAAGATCACCATTGAACAAATTGTTCAAATTAAAAACAAATAGAGATTGAAAAGGATAATTTGTTAAAGGAAAAGGAACATTCCTCTCAAATACATTCATTCCACTCAAAACACTTCCTATCACAGGCATTGCCCTATCAGAGACACATCAATAGTAGAAGCATCCACTTCAACATCCATCACAACAAGGATACAACAAAAGATACATCAGAAGAATTAACTGAAGGCCATGGAATAAATGTCCATCAAAAGGCATTCTAAACTGAAAACATGAAATATTAGCTTAAAAACATTCAAAGAAAAAGAAGTTAAAAATCGACAATAACATAGTAGCTTCCAAAAGAGCTTTAACGTACCCGTAGAATTGAACAACCAGGAAAATGAGTCCGTTATGGCTCAAAGAATTACATAGGATAAGGAATATGGGTGGAAATAAATGAAGATATCACCCAAATCTTGCCTTTTATTGAGATACACTTTGAGAAGGAGGAATTAGTACAGATCAAAGGAGATCGTGGAAAAGGTAAAAGAAAGATCGTATTTATTGTGAAGTCAATACATTGATAAAGCTTCTAAATTCAAAAACTAAGGATGATGATGAATCTTTATATTGCGTAAAGGCACAAACCATCCTTGAAATCAAGAGAGTCCTTACCAAAACAATCTAATGTTTCAATTAGAAAATAAATGTCATATCTCGGAGGGCAAACATTCGTAAATTCTGCGTAAAATTCAATGTGTTGCATCAAAAGGGGCTTCCGGGCTAAAAGGAATTGGAGACAAATTATTTAAATTGGAGTATTATCAATAGAAATTGTACACCATAGCAAAGGACAAGTCAAAATTCTCCACCATAAAAGGAACCATCACAGAAAAGCTCTTCATGGAGGGTTTGGAATTCGACCTTCTCATTAAACATGAAGTAAAACATTTGCCTCTAATCAAACCAAATTTCCAAAAATATACCGAGGTGGATGAAACTTATATCAATTTAGCTAAATTATTCATCCCAAGTGAGAATAGATGGGATAAGTTGTGTTGAATTCTCGGAGAAAATCTAAGTATAACTTCAAAACAATGGGCATGTATCAGCTTTTTCTGTGCCCAGTCATCACTAGTAATCGTCGAAGATAGTGCCAACAATTTCTTCAACAGCTTTTACAGTTTCATATTTTTGTACTATTTTTATAAATATTTTTCGAGATATTTTAAAATAACCCGATATTTTCAATCAATATATTTTGTTAAGAATTGTATAAATACTTCATACTGCCATTATGGGTTGAACTTGTGTGAATAAATTTTTTGGATGTAAATTTTTTTCAATGGGCTAAAGGCGATAATTTTTAGTAACACAAAAATTTGTCTCCAGGATTCAACACAGTACAAATTGGTGATGTTTTTCTCTTATGTAATTGTTATTTCTCCTTTTTTCCATATGTTATTCTTATATGTATTGTTTAAAGAAAATTTGCGGTTGAATTTGTTTAATTACACTCATTTCAGATTACAAACAATATCTATGTTTTTGTATCAAAATTGAATATAGAATTCATTTTTAATTGCTCTCCATGTTTAATTGAATCTAAATCTTTCCTCCAATTCACTCCACAAAGCTCCAAAGATCTAATAATATGTCTACCTTTCCCTTTCTACACTTCATTTTCTATTTTTGCACTTGTTTCTACTTAAGTTTTATGAATCCATTACCCAATGGCTCATTCTTGAAGTTTCAACCAAATCTTTTCAAAATCAACTCCCTAAACTCAATAACTAGCCTAATACCTCTAATCAAACAAATCTAAATCATCAATAGAGATCCCTCTCCGCAAATGTAAGTGCTAGATCCCACTTTTACAAGTGGTTTTGTGGTTACCTTTGGTTTTCCTTCTCGCACTTAGGAATTATGAGTGCTAACATAGTGGTGACCATATCGGGAATTCGAACACATCGTATTTAAAATCAAATTTTCCCCCGGTAATATTTATTTTTATGCCTAAATCTATTTCAAAGTGTGTGGCTTAGAAATATATATTTTTAAGGTTGTTTTCCACTTAAAAATTGTTCATAGTTTACATTTGGAATACATATTATTCTAGATCCGGCTCCAAAAAGGATATATACCGTATCTAATCCGTATCCTAACCTTCAAAAACTCGTTGAAGATCTTGAAAAGTTGTTAAGAAAAATGAATCCCACAGAATTCAAGCTAGTAGTAGTTCCTTATGAAGAACAAATTATTTGCAAGAAAGTCTTGTAACAATCAAAGATATTCAGTTCTCAATTTTGGCAAAATTTGAGAATAGTCTTTTCGTATCCAACCGTAAATTTTTACACCTCGAAACTATTTTGGATGAAGCTCAATTGAAACCTTTTCACAAGTCCAAAAGTCACATGTTTCACAATCAGACAAAGATAGTGTAGAAAATTTTGAAAAACTTCGAAGATATGGTTAGAATATTAAATAATACCATTGAATGTGTTGGTAAACATTCTTCTTTATTACATCTTCTTCATTAATTCCTACATTTATTCCACCTTCATCTACCACTCCATTTTCATTCACCCTTTTTTCAGCCTTTCCCCCAACTCTTATTCCTAACATACCAATTGTACATACTACAATATTCCCATCTTCTTCACAACCCCCACACCTCCTTCATCAACCACTAGTGTAAGATCGTCCAAAACTCTGAGGCTATTTGCACAAAGTTTAATGAGAAGTAAAGAAATGCATATAACATTACCAACTCAAAGCATTGTAGATCTCAGTCAGCTTTATCATATTTTTCTTGCTAGATGGGAAGTTAAAGAACCCTCCAAATTCTCGTAGAATATGAAGGTTTAAAGAGGGACCCAAATGAAAATTGCCTAGGATTACTACACTAGATTTAACAATGTTTACGACTATATCTCAAATCGCAATAAAATCCCCCACCGGATTGTCCCTAATCCATTTTCCGTAAAGATTTGATGTTGATATGGCTTATCATTTGAGAGAAAGAAACCAAACCACACTTGATGAGATTCAAAATAATGATGTTAGTGTATTGTGCTAATTTATTAGCCAAAAGAGCTAAGATAAGAACCGAAATAAGGGTCACTATTAAAGAATAACCTTCTTTTTTCACTCTATTACAAACTCTGGGTAGTCTAGTTAAAATTGTTAGATGATCCAATTATCATAATGTAAAGTAGGATAAAATATTTATTAAATTAGAATATTTAATAAATATTAGAGACTTTTAGAAATGTATTATCGTTGTAAAAGATATGACCTCTCGTAACAGAGTCGTATCTTAGGCCTAAAATAAAGAAAGTTAAGAGATTGATAGAAGATCGTGCTTATTGTACTGTGACACCACAGTTGATTAAGTGGTCCATAACTCAACCAATAGACAGCACTATAAATAGTTGTTTTCTCCTAATTTCAAATTAGTGGAAGTTTATGTTTGTAAACTTTTGGTAATTTTTTACAAAATTTCTTTTCCATTATCATTAAAATTACGTGTATGAGGACACTTATGTATTATTGTGGCACGTAGTCATACTAACATACCGACAAAGGAAAAGGAGATTCTGTACTTCTGCTGCACTCATGAAAACTCAGCAAATTGTTCATCAATTAAATTGGTATGTGCATATTTATCAATTTGTTTTTCATGGAAAAGAAATTTAATTGTTATTTCGTTTATCTTCGGATTTTAAAATCGAACATCATTGTTTAAGATTCTTTCTTTTCTTTTCTTTTTCATTTTTTTTTTTTTTTTGAAATACTATGTCGCTCTAACGTCTCTATGCTCATTAGCTAAAACCGCTCACAAAGATCAAATTTGTTATCCAGCCTTCGTCCCTATCGTTTCTTAAGAATTTTAGAGCACGAAGGTGCAACTTCCCGAATCCTCCTTCACCGTTATTCTCCTTCATCACCTACCATTGTTGTTTTCAACTTGTCCCAAGTATACGAGTTGTCCAGATGGTGGCAATGACCGTATTTTCTTCATATTCGTAGGCCCTTTGGATACCCACATACGACTGTACCGCACTCGCATGAAATTGTACGGCAAGCGCTCTGTTCGTGTTCAACAGTATTCATTCATACAAGACATATACCCAGCTAAGTCTGGGAGTGACCGTATTGTTTCTGGTAAGCCAAGCCCTGCATCATGAAAGAACTATTTATCAATTCCTTCCACACACTTTTCGTCGAGGACGTTGCCTCGCTCCTTACTCGGTCCCTATTACGCCACCCTCAGGGTCAAAAGTTAAGATGAGGTCAGTACTGTAAGGTCCATATAGAAATAATAATCATCTAAACACAACTCGAAATGCATAGCCTATCTACATCTTGAAGAACAGCCTCTAGGCTCATCTTCTAATTTGCTGGAAGAGACGGCAGTGTTGTTTTTGAGGGATGCTACTTCCAAGAAATATTGGAATTGTTCGCATTCTGAGAAATTTCTTTGTAGTTAATAAATAATTTTGAAGGTTTGTTATATTGAAATCCTACGTTTAACACAAAATTTGAATTATTGAGAGAGAAATTATTGGCAACATTGAAGAGAAAGTTGCGTTGAGTCAAGGCATAAGATGAGAAATGACAGTTATAAATATTAGCAACAGGAGAAACACCTGAAGGTCAAGTAGAAACAATTAGGTATGGATAGTGTGTGCAATCAAAGTCTTTTTATCTAAAAGATATCTCCAGAAAGTAGAATTGATCTACATCAAAATAAAAAGAGATATAGAATAATAGGAGCAAATTGCAAAAGTAAAAGTAAAATTTAGACTTGTTATTTAACTTTATATCGAGAAAAATAGAAAATAAAATGTTTCTATTTGAAAATTGGGAAAGTAAAATATTTCTATTTGAAAAATTGGAAAAATAAAATGTTTCTACTTGAAAATTGGAAAATATAACCAAATACTTTTTCTATAAAGTGAAAAAGTAATAAGTTGGGAAATTAAAGTGATTTTTTTTTATAAATCACTTTTATAAAGTGATTTTAAATTTTATAAGTCACATGGAGAGATAAGGTATATAATTTTATGTAATTTTTTTATTATTGAGTAATAAGGATTTTGTAATTTTTGAGTAATAAGGAGATTTTATTGTGATTTTTTATATGGAGAGATAAGAGTGATATTGTAGCTCACACTTTTTTTTGCTTTGAGGGGGTAGATTTTTTTAAGGAGATTTGTAAAGGCATTTTTCAAGCGGTCAACTTTGAAAGGATTTTCATTGTAAAAAATCAATGAGAAATTGATTAGAGCCAAGGCAAAGCTCGCCCTTATTTTTTTCCTTTTTTCAACGACTATACGAGGGTCAAGGCCAAGTCCCAATAGATCGTTTTGCGTGCATGTGTAGTTTTTTTGTACATTTTCGTGGTGACGAGTTGCTCATTTTTTCTTGTGCTTGGATTCCTTTGGTGTGCTGCTTCAACATCACAATGTCAAAGTAATTAACTGTTTTCCATTCTCGATAAGCTATAAGGGGTGAAATCTTATAAGACATGGAAACGCCCAATTGAAATCACTCTCACATATAATGAATTCGTGGCATGAAACATGTGATGGAAACATTAAGCCTAATAACCAATGATGCGCCTACCTACAAAAATGGGAAATCAAAATGCCAAGGCATTAACCTAAAGGCTTCTATTAATAATGAAATGTACATTCATATTGGAAATGCCTCAAAAGCATGGACCTGCTTTGCGCACATTCAAAGATCTCATTGATGCACAACCCAAATCAAAGAAGGTTGATCTTCAATTAAAATTGCTTCAACAAAAATTAACCGAAGGTGGTGATGTTATTGAATATATTTCTATGGCTTAAAAACATCAAGAAAGAAATAATAAATGCTTGAATTCAAGTCACGTAGATGAAAGTTTTTTGACTACAATTTTAATTGTTTGGATTTGCATCATCTTACACACATTTTTTGAAAACTTTGCAAGTCACTAGAAAGTTAGAGAAGATAAATTTTGATGAATTGAGTGATATGCTAGCCCAACATGACAAAAAATTTGGGAAGAATAAATAAATTGGGGTTAGATGTCTTTCACAGGCTAGCACAAGTAACTTCTCAACCGATAGTTCAAGAATCAGGAAGAGGAAATTTTATTAAAATTCAAGCAAATTTCACAATGTACAAGGTCATGGTCGCGTTCAAAGTAGAGGAAAAAATTTCAACAAGGGCTACAGCTCAAGCAGACAATTTTCTGGCGCAGGAAACAATCAAGGCAAGAGGATATAATCAAGGAAGAGTGACAAAAGTCCAAAGAGGACAAACTCGTAACATAGGCCAAAGCAAAGGTATAGGACAATATCACAAGCAAAGAGACAAGATTGGAGCAAGAAGATAAGTATAGATTTAAGTCAAACTGTTTGTAGGACATGTAACAAAGTTGGGCATCATGTTGAAGATTGTATAACTTCTATTGATAAAATTCCCAAGTTTCATCCAAACTCCGAACAATTTGAAAATGATGAAGATGATTCCGATGGTTCAATATGTCTTCACCAACACATAATCAACACCATAGGTTTCAACCTTTCTAGAAGTGATTATGAAGATGGTTGGATTATCGACATATGAGAAACTCAACACATGACTTTTCAACGTGACTTCTTTTGGACTTTCCAACAATGTCATCTAAATTCAATCTATCTTGCCGATAAAATAAAACATACTTCCCTTACGGAAAAGGTGTGGTTAAATTTTTTTTCACTCGGCATTGAGAAAGAATGATTTCAAATGTATGGTATAACCCAACATTTAAGCAAAATTTTCTATCTTTAGTCATGATTCGACAAGGTGACATATGGTTGATGTATGGGAATATGGCTTAGTTAAAATTAACCCAACAACAGTAATGATGAAAACAAAGGATGACAAGTTATGAAGATGGAAAATCATATGATGAAAGGGATAGTTATTCCAAGAAATTTTAACTTTGTAGGAGCAACAAGACATACATCTCACCGACCGATCGTGGGCATGTAAGATATGGCCATCTCAACTTCGAAGCTCTCGCTTACAAAAAAAGGGAATAGTTAAATGGATTCCAACCTTCAAAAAGGAAAATGAAAATGTGAAGCTTGCATTTATGGAAAACAACATCGAGAAAATTTTCCCCACAAGTTCATGGCATGTGAATATGCGTTTGTAAATGGTTCGTGATATTTGTGGAACCTTACAAACTTCGTTGTGAGGATGCGTACATTTCTTACTCTTTGTTGATGATTTTAGTAGGGTGACTTGGGTAGTATTTTTAAAGAAAAATTCAAAAGCATTCGAAAAGTTCAAAACTTTTCGCCAACTTATTGAAAATGAAGTAAAGGAGAATATCACACCTTAGAAATTCCACGATGGATAATTCACTTCAAATGAATTCAAATGTATTGCATGGATAATGGCATAAAATGAATATCTTACCAATGTCTACGCTCCACAACAAAATGGAGTAGTAGAAAGAATTAACTATACCTTGTTAGGAATGGTGAGATCTATGTTAAATTTCAAGGTTAAGTCCCATATATTAACAAGCAATTCATACCACCGCCTACGTAAGGAACAAGATTCTCCACCGTTTTAGATTTTAACCACACCTTATGAAGCATGGTATGGCTTCAAACTCCCAAGTTAAACATCTCAAAGTTTTTGACCGTATGTTATGCCTTGTGTTCCGAAGGAAAAATGGACTAAGTTTACACTCACAAAGCTTGGAAGTGCGTAATGACTAAGACTTCGATGAGAAGAAAAGGGTACCAAATTGTCACTTAATGGGAAATTTATTTTTTAAGCAAAGACGTGATTTTTGATGAAAATGAGAGAAGAGCAGAAGAAGCAAAAAATCTTCTTCGAAAAAGTTAGAAACAAAGGGTATAAAAGAAAAGGAAATCTACAATCAACCAAATTCACAAAATTGGTATGAACTTGATTTTCATTCATCCGAAAATGATTTATCTAGTCCGTCTTCTACGAGCATCGGTCTTCTAGCGCTCATCCAAATCTCCTCCATGTTAGTCAGCTTCTTCGATAATGACTTCTTCCGCCCCATAACCCACCTCTGCCGATCAAAAAACACCGCTTACATCAACCTCTTTACAATGATGGTGATTTTTCACAATCTCAACCAGTACCACCAATTTCCAACATGGGTAGTTCAACTTTTAAAAGATGTAAGGCCTAATGAACAAAATAAACAGAACAAGGGGATCACAAATAAGTGAAGAAAATGTTGCTTGATAGCAAATTATTTTACTGAACCTTCTATCATTGGAGAGGTAGTAAAACATAAAGAATGGAAATAGGCTGCGTGTCGTATGAATATTAGCTTCTATTACAACAACACTTGAAAACTTGTTGATTTTCCCTCAATGCTAAACCCATCAGATGAAAATGGGTTTACCTAATCAAGTACAAGAAAAATGGTGATATCAAAAAGTATAAAGAAAGAATTGTTGCTAAGGGTTTTTATTGCCATGAAGGGATAGATTATGAGGAAAAATTTTCCTACAATGAATGAACACCATCCAACTCACACTTTCCTTAGCAAATTTCAAAAGGCGGAAAGTTCATCGTACGGATGTAAAAAGTGCTTTCCACGAATATTTACAGGAAGAAGTGTATATGACACAACCACAAGGTTTTGAAATTGAAGGACAGAACTTAAAGTCCGCAAACCGATAAAGGCTTTATATGTATAAAACAAGCTCCCCGAGCTTGAAGTTAAATGGACGACCCCTTCGAAAATTTGGTTTTCAACGAAGTGAATCAATACGATGCCTTGTATGTATGCCAACAACAAAATCTAGTGACTCGGTTATGTATGTATATGGTTTTATTATCACCGGCAACAATGATGATCACATCGTTATTGTGGAAAAGGAGTTACATGCAGTTTTAAGATGATGATTTGGGATACCACTACTATCTTGGACTTGAAGTATTCCAATGTCCACATCATATCTTTGGCTTCCTCGTAGTAAGTATGCAAAGCAGAATTCTTTCAGCCGATTTGAATGCAGGATTGCAGCCTTTTTTACCCCCATAACAAAAATTGAAATTTTCAAAGTTTGAAGGAGGGGAAACGTTCGATAACACTACGATCACGCTGATTATAGCCTCGATTTATCCGACAACTACTCGACCATATCTTTCTTATTGCACCGCATTCTTCTCACTTTATGTAGAAACTATGAGACACCATTGGAATAACCCAGTGAATTATAAAGACAGTATTCAGTGGAATAAAATATTTTTAAGCCTTTATGAAAAGCCAAAAAATTTTTTAAGGACGAAGTGATTTTAGCCACTTTACGACCGTATTGATGAGGAAGCCCAACCCCAGAAATATTTATAAACAAAGGAATAACCGTAATGTTCCAGAGTTGCAGAAGAACACAGCACAATTTCTTCTGGTATAGAGTATTATACTGTCACAGGACGCAGGCACGTGAGCATTGTTTATTGCTAGAGTTTTATATGACTCAGAATTCTAAAGTCAGCTTGTTATTCATCACACCAATCACAAATAACTGCCCTAGTCCAAATTTCTTTATCACAGTAGTTATAATGTGGAAACCAAGCATCACCACACGTATCACTCATTGCAAAGATATCACTAAGCTAATTTATTGTCCTTTCTAAGATCGCACCTCCGATATCTTCCCGCCAAACTTCTCGTTAATAAAATTCTACGAAACCAGGGATAAACTTTGGTATGTTTTTTAATGTATCTTTGGACTTGTGGGGAATGTAGATGATCCAATATCATAATGTAAATTTAGGATAAAATATTTATTAAATTAGAATATTAATAAATATTAGAGACTCTTATAAATAGAATATTGTTAGAAAAGATAGGACTCCAGAATAGAGTCGTATCTTAGGCTCTAAAATAGGAAGAGAGTTAGTAGAATGGATAGAATATCTTTATTATAAATGGATACTTGTTCTTTTATAAGGTGGTCCATAACTAAATTAAGTTAGGACATGTAGCTTATAAATAGGTTGTTTCTTTCAATTGAAAATTAGTGGAAGTTTACATTTGCAAACTTCATAATTTTTTATGTAATTCATTTTCCATTATCAATAAAATTATGTGTTTGACATTTTTGTATTAAAAACTATGGAAAAAATTATGGAGCCACTGAATGTGGCGTATAGAACACCTCCTAGGGAACCTCATGAGGACCTCAAATTCAAAATCCAATGAATACCACAAACTCGTATTAAACAAGAGAAAAAAGAGGTAAAGTTGAGGTCACTGCATCAAACCTCCTTTTCAAGAAAATTTTGCTAAAGAAGAACTGTAAACTATGCAAGAACTAGAAGAAGATCAAATTGTTTGGAGAAGATGAAAAAACTCGTTTTTCTAAAAGGAAGAACAAGACCGTTTCAACCTTCATTACTAGATACATGCCTGAAATATCACCAGATTATCATCATGATATCAAAATGCTATTATGGAAGTACATAAGCAATACAACCTAAGAATAAAAGATACACTGCTTAAATTCCCCAAAATATACCCACCGATATACCTTCTACTAGTCAAACAAAGCAATTCAATCGTAAAGAAACCACTGGGAAAAGAAACCCTCATAAAACAAACTCCTAAAAAAAGAGGGTAAGTATTTATGAATACAACTAACAAGAAAACAACCACATACTAGTGGAATCAGCCTTCACACATTGGTGAGGAATTCAAATACACATTAGTGTTAAATGTAAGTACATAATTTAATTTTTCCCTTAAATAAATTGGACAATAAATTCTACCTTCATCTTACAAAACTCAGACTACTAACCAAGTCATGAACACCAAGTTAGCTCAATAATTTCATGTCGAGGGTCTAAGATGAGGCATGTAGAGTGATTCTATTTTGGGGGTCCAGCTTGTAGTTGTAGCACTAATGTGATGTGATTATAACTGCCAACTCAAAATTAATTGAGTTAAAATTGTTTAATTAGTTCTAACCTAGAAAACATAGAGAATTATAGAGGTCCATAATAAATTAAATTATATTTAATTCACAAGTAGTAATCAATCACATAATTGATGATTCAATACTATTAATATTTGCATGCATGTTACTTCCGAGGAAGACTCACTGAGATAGAGGTTATGGAATAGAATTAATGGGCCAGGCTATTAAAAATTTCAGTGCAATTATAAAGTCATGAGAAGGCCTCCTGGCGGATTGTGCTATCATTGAAGGCTTAATTTCATATTTAATGAAATTTATTTCTTTGTGACTACATAAAAAGGTAAGTTGTAGGAAGGCAAGGAATTGGCTAAGTGTTTTTCCAATTTTTCCTAGATTCATGGAGTACAATCGTAGAGTGCAAGAGATTATTGTAAGCAAAAATGCATTGCATTGTTTCATGATTCTGACCACAGAATATATGATAGCGGGGTTTTGAATAGTTTCTTTCCCAAATAATATATTTTTTGCACTGATTTACTTTCTCTTTACTGTGCATGATTATATGATCATGTTTTATATTCCACAATATTGGTATGATTCAATATCTTGTTTTAGTACATCACAATATTGAATTGAATCCATTGGTATAATTTCTACAAGGAACCGTAAAAGCCTTAAACCTCTTTCAATATGACCTTTCAAAAGTCAAAAATCATGGCCCATTAAGCTTGGAACTGAAAATTCATGTATATAAAAGTCAAGTCAGAAGGAACTACAAACGAGAAAGGAAATCGATAATGTTAATGTAATCGATGATCAACTCAAATTACTATTCATAACTAAAGTAGATGGTATCTCAAAAGATGGCAGTTGTCTTCCATTTTGATGTTAGTCTTTAACATCCATGATTTTATTTAGATTCAAATGCCCCACACAATCTTATGCTAAAAGAAATAATGGAAAAATTGGGTTTATATATAAAAGACCTTATAAAGACCTTTACTCCTTTGATTTGAACAGTAGCAAATGCTCGGGATTAATCAAACACCGTGTTACTTCTACTCAAATTCACTAAAAGTTTATGACAGGATATTTTTGTTGTGGCCTATATTCTGTCAAAGTATGGCATGCTCTTTTTTCAATATCATGGGGAGAAAAAATTGCAGTGGCACATTACAAATCGAATACTACATATGCCACAATTCTATTTTTGGCCCACAAAGAATATTGTTGTGTAGGAGACCCTAATGAAATATATGGTGAGAAAGCAGACAAACTCAATAATTATATCTCTATCTACTTTGTATCTACATATGGATTATTTTACCTTGCAAAACGATATTTGTTTGGAAAAATAATATCAAGTCGTAGACATCAAATCAAGAGAAATATGTTAAAGAAGAACTAATGGAAACTAAAGAAAAAGTAAAACAAGAGCGGCTATGGAACATGGATTTGGATGTACAAGTAAAGAAGGAGCCGTATTGGAGTATGGATTTCTAACACACAAATGTGCACAATAAAGAAATATTCTAAAACTAAATTTTGAGTGCATTAGTGAACAGCATGAACTTTCTATTAGGACTCAAATGCTGAAAAAAATGAGATAGTGTGTAGTCAATATTTCAATTCATGGATGTTCTTAATTGATCATAAAACAAATCAAAGGTGAATATTCACTCAAAATCCTAGAATGAGAGCATATATAAATGTTGTTTTATATATTTTTTATAGTGTTTTAACATCGCTATCATTAATTCCTAGAGACAAAAATGTTTTTACCGATGCATTAGCTAGTTCTCACAGCATTGCAAAATGACTTCTTAGAGCAAGCATAAAACATGAATGATGTCAAATATAGACCCTACATTTTGATAATATCAAATACCGGCAATTTTTTGATAATGAAAAATCTCGACAATTTCCTCGCAACTAAAAGAAGACATTGAAAATATGAACATTGACATAGGACAAGACAAAGGAAGAAAATGAAGAGGGAAAACATTTTCAATCAAACTAATGAAAACTTCAAGGAATATGAAATATCGTAATTAAATAATAATACAATTCCATATCTAGTAAGACCAAAAACCTTCATCCATCCATCCGGATCCGATAGAGGATTGCAATATACACCAAGAAATTCCTAAACTTGTTAATCTCTCCAAATCATTACTCGAAGAAAACAAAAAACATATGATTTGTTTAAATAATGCATATTTTTTGAATGGGGAGACTAAGATTTAAAGGTTTATGACAAAGCTAATTCGACATACCATACCCATCAATGAGGATCAAAAAATAAAAAATTGAGGAGAATGAATCTCATTCTACTTTCTTTGATAGATAAATAGGTTAAAAATTGTTTGATTCAAACATTATAGCCCACCTGACTTCTAAATTGGTGTCAACCGTACTAGTGAGGAAAAAAGTATGGTGAAATACATGTGTGGATTTTAAAAACTCGATTAAGGTCTTTCTAAGATAACAACCCCTTACCAAATATGGATCATATATCAAAGGGTAGTTGGATCAAGTAATATCATTACTAGATGGTTTTTCCGGTTATAACCATATTTTAGCAGCATTATGATGACCAAGATAAGATGACTTTTACAACAACTTGGGGAATTTCTTATGTATGTGAAAATGCATTTTGGATTGATGAATGCAGGGGATACTTTCCAAAGAGAAATGGATATAGCTTTGTATATTAAAGAGATCCTATCTATTTTGATATATTTAGATGACATAATTGTTTTCTCCAAAGTTGATGAGAATCATTTACATCACTTAAAAATGTTTTTGAAAGATGTAGAAAATATGGCATATATACCTTGGACAAGTGTGCAAGTATGAGTAAGGATCGATGGGGACGTCGCGCAAGGACGGGAGGCCACCTCGCCTTTCCTCTGGATCCTTAGCGCCCACCTCGAACACATTTATTACCTCCGCTGATCTTTATGTATGAGATATGGAGTCGATTCACTTCAATGCAACAGTTCGAGGCGTACTCAACGTCGCAACCGTACTACATTCATCGCAAAGCTATTGTCCAACGTTAGCAGGAAGGTGTGTTAATCGGTTTGTTATTTATCATGGAGCCGTCTCGCCCTTCGCCATTGTTGTCTAGTTGTAATCCTCGCTCGGATAAAGCTGCAGTCCGCACCCATTACCAGGTTGCGCAATGGCCACACATGATGTTTGGTACCGAGGACAATTCTCACATATCAATTGCGGTGTTCCCGGGGTCTGCGTAACCCAGGGCCTCGTCTCCTCCCCGAGCGGAATTCCTTCATCTCTCATTCGCCCACCTAGCTTCGTCTGCAATCATGCCTAGAGTTAGACAGTAGGATGCGTGCCGTTAGGATCCTCTCGTCTTCGCCGCGAAGGCATTCGCCATCCTTTCTACCCCTCCGCCGGGACCCTCCTCGCGACCCCTGCAGCTTGCCCTGTCTCCTCTCTGCGGCTGCCCCGCTCGCTTCCGGATTGCCTACCGACCGCCTTCTCGCGATGTTTCACGACCCCAATCCCACACTCGCCCTCTTTCTTTCGACCGTGTTTCTTCGTCGAACCCCGGTTACTCGTGGCCATCTCGGTCATCTTCCCCGGAGGAACCAATGCCACCGAGCCCCCCGCCCCGACGAGCATGCTCCGATGACGTTGCGCACTTGGACGTGAAGCAACAGGATATGAGGGGTTCGCTCTAAGAACCGGTGTCTTTGGCAGTCGGCCGGAGTCATTCCCGGCCATGTCGATGCAACCTCGCCTCGTTTTCCACTCCTCCGCCACTTCTGCTCTCCCACGCCCAAGGCGACCTGCAAGACCACAACCGCAAAATCGAGGAAATTGCGTCGATGAGTAACTCGGCCTCTCTCCTCGTCTTTTTTGTTATTTTCTTCACTCTCTTTTCGAGGGCTTCGTCGGGTCGCCTTGTTATTTCTTTTTTTGTAAAAGTCCATTCTCGTACACCACAGTTGTCCATCGTTAGAATCCAATGCGCAGACATAAATATACATGTGTGTCCAAAGGTTCATCAAAAAACATACGCTCGATCCCGCGTGATTTTTTCAGATTATGGCTCCTAAGGTCGGTTTCCTCCAATGGCGTACCAATATCGCCCCTCGAAGGCTAAAATTGCCTCCTAAGAGGGTAATCGGTTAAGTTTTTGCAGGTAATATTATTTTCCTTTGATTAATAGATTACTTCTAACTTAGAAAAAAAAATATGGCATATATACAAATCCAAAGAAATATTTGTTTGGTTTAGAAGAAGGAAAATTTCAGCTACATAATTTCAAAATAAGGTATTAAAATTGATCCTTTAGGATTGAAGCAATTATGAAAATTGATCCTCCAAGAAACATAAAAGAAGTGCAATCTTTCATTGGTAGATAAATTTCCTAAGGATATTTATACCCAATTTAGTTGTTTCTCAAGGTCTAGCAACTAATATTTTGAGAAAAGGCATTGAAGTAAATGAACCTAAAAAGAAAAAAGTCATTTGATGAAGTAAAAAAAATCATTGACATGAGCTACGGTTTTAATTAGACCTGCCTTTTACAATGATTTCATGATTTTTTACTTTTCATTTGAATACACCATCGCGTAGTTTTGTTGTAGAAAAACAATGAAGGATATGAAAAACTATTTCTTTATTCAACAAAGCTTTGAGGGATGCCTCAATTAAATAAAATATCATGGAGAAACAAGAATTTTCTTTAGTAAAATAAATCAAACATTTACATTTTACATTTTACCCAATATCATTGAATTTGTATCAAATAATGTGGTAAAAGATATCATTACAAAAAACTTATCCGTATGGAAAAAGAGGTAGATGTACGACAGTTATTCTAGAATATGACATTGGGAGATAAAATCCACTAAGCTCATCAAAATTCAAGGATTGGAAAAAATAATGGCCTAGCCAAATTTCCATGCCCTCGACATAAATTTTATAGTTGCGCTGATGAACAAGAAGAGCAAGCGACTCCACATGTATCACAAGCTTTTGGAAACCTCTCCTTTGGTATGCAGACATAATTTTTGTATTATAGAACTACAAGCTCTCCCGGTCAACTATATTAAAGCTATATTTCTTGCTAAAAGTTGGTGAAATTTTTCATTTTAGACCTAATGCATTGGAAAGATGTTGGAAGTATATTGCTAAATTTTTTTATTGAAGATGAAGCATAAATTCACAGGAATTCCATCAAGGGGCTTGTGGAGGACATTTATACTAGAAAAAAATAGCCAAAAATCAAAAGGGATGGTTTTTACTAGCCTACCATGTTGCATGTTCATAAGAGTGTTGCCACATGCTACTGCCAAATATTTGAAGGCGAGAGAAATTTGTTTCCCCTTGCCATTGAAACCAATTTCTGGCTGAGGTTCCTTTCCAACATTAAGTTAGGACACTATAACGATTATTATCCATAAGAAAATGGGTTAGCCGAGTCTTCCAATAAGCTTTTAGTCAACATCATAAAGAAACTATTCTGTGAAAATAGAAAATCCCGACATAAAAGGTTGATTAATGCCTTAGTGCCTAACAAAATTAGCACTAGGAAATCTATTGGAATGTCTCCTTTCTTCAATTGGTATATGGATTAGATACAATTTTTCATACCTCCCCGGAAACACATTTGCTAATATTGTTGCGGTAAATCACAAGCAGAATAAAATTACACACATAGAAGACAAATCAAACCATACAATTGCAGCAATCTAGGAGGAGGTCTACAACAAAACTCAAGTAATTTGGGAAAAAAATCAAGAAGACATATGACAAGGACTGGTGCTGTACCGATTTTAAATTGAATGATATAGTTTTGAAGTGATTCCGTAAATGAAGACAAAGGAAAGCATGGTAAATTTGATAAAGGACCCTACCAAATTGAAGCCTAGTGAGGTAATAATGAATTCTTTTTTGAAAGAATTGATCGAGTAAGAACTACCAAGTGTATGGAAAATTTTAGGCTAATATTCGTAGGTGGGCTAATTTTCCCATGTTTTTCCAAAAAAAAAGATTCACCAATTTCTATTTTTTTTTTATAAAATTGATTCGCCCAAATTTTACAATATAAAATTATTTTAACCTAAAAATCGTCAAAATTATATAGACATATTATATAGAAAATCATTATAAATTTGAATAATTTGACAAATATATCAATAAAAATTTTATAGTTTTCATATTAGGGACTAGTGAGATTCGCCAATGTTTTAAAATTCAAAATAATTTCCCATCCTTAAAATTTTCCGGCTAAGTGGACCCGTCAATGGAAGAATGCTCAAACACTATTTTTTGCAAGAATAGATAAGTTTTCATTCATTGTGAATACTGTTCTTATTTTTTCTACTACAAGTTAAAATAAATATAAAAAATCTGTCAAGAGAAGGTCCTAAGCTTATGATGAGTTGCTACCATATTTATAATATCAAAGTGAATCAATTCAACATAATAAGAACAACATGCCCAATGGATAAGCACATTGATCTACATCGTTCTTGACAACTCACAAGGAGGATGCCATTCCATTGGAGCTAATCGTTAGGTCCTATATTTTATAGGATAAATTGATAATTATCTCTTGATTTTTGTATAAATATGTTGTAAATAATATTTCATCTTGTAAATTGTTTCAAGAAAAGAAGAAAAACATAAAAATGGTATTTTTGAAAGAAAAAAAATAAAAATCTAAAAAAATAAAAGAGAAAAACCCCAATAAGTGAGCTAGTCTAAATGCCACTCAATAAAAAAATAAAAAATGATGTATAAACTTATAAAAATAAAAAATAATGCTTGGTCAGGTCAAAATACAACATTAGAGATAAAGTAAGTAGATTTAACTAATTATTTGCACCTTTAAGCGTGATTAGTTAACTTGTAATAAATTGAGTTTTCATTAGTTTTTTAATTACGTACAAGCTATAATTTAGTCGCATTGTATAAGCACAATTAATCGATTTGTAATAAATTTTTGGATACAAAGTTTTTTCTATCTTGTAATAAAGTTCGTGCACGATTCATCAGGCACTGATCAACCACCCACCAACTGCAAATACCAAAGTTCGGAATCCCTCAAATTTCCTCCGACAATTAATTATAGGGGGTTTGAAAGGCACTGTACCTTTCCCAATTTTTACCACGTGAGCTCTCTCGTCCTATTTTAATTTCTTTGTTGGCTTGAGGGATCTTGACCTAGGTTCATAGTTTTCACGCAACCAACACAACCCTACAACTATTGGCCTTTTCGATGCTGATCTGCCTCGCATAGACCAAAGTCTCACCTAAATAAATATGGGTTCTTGAACCACATTTCCACACCCCCGAGGGCTTATGATGTAAAATTAACCTCATTTATCAAATATACCTCATCATCTTGTGCAAGACTTCGCGTAAACCTACGTATCTAATTGCATATAAAACTCCACGTATATAAAGTAAACAGATTTTATCCTTCAAGAAATTCATTTTTAATGAGTTGCAACAATTTTAGGAAATCACATGGATAGTTCTTCAATAAAATATTTCATACGTATGTAACCCTTGCATAATTATGTAGATCCGTAACATATATTTAACTCGTATAAATGGACATTCAACTAGGATAGAAGAAAATATATAAGTTTCACTAATCAAAAATAATTAAACCAACATATTCATGTTAAAAACATAGAAACTTGCACGGAATAGAGTTCGCCAAATCTTCTTCTTTTTTAATAGATCTTCAATTCATTACAACTTTTCCGCTTACGCACACAATAGCAGTGGTCCTTTCACATAACCTATGACTAGGTCTCCGTGCACAAAGCGTAAGAGCCTTTCTAAACCATACTAACACAAACTTATATCAAATCATTAATCATAAGAAAATGTATCATGTATGACTTATCCTTACTCAACTCAACTCTTACATATTTATACGACTTAGATGCACACATACCATGGTCTCAAAACATGGTTTGAGACTCTCGGTTTTTGTTTTTACCCATTAAAGATGACTATCTTTGACCCACCCCAAATCCCCTTGACTTCTATGTGCGGTGCGTATTTACAAAATTTACCCAAAATTGTACCCAAAAATAACCCTAGGGGAACCTATCCCAATAGGGCACCAACACAATCTAGTGACTCGTACCAAATCACTTTGGTATAGGTTCCTTCATATTGTCTTTCGCGTTCAAACATAAGTATGAATGAGCTTGTGTACTCTTTCACATAAGGTGCTAAGTGCAATTTTCCTCGACCAATTTATCCGTCGTTGGCCCCTTTCGTTCCGTCGATGCTTCTTCCGAGTCGGATGCAGTTTTGGCGTACAATCGATGCGTTGGGGAAAGCTGTAAGGCCTCACCCAAGGTCGACTGGCTACAACTCGCTCCTCGTCGGTGCAGCAACGCATTTCGCCCCACGTCCGAATTTCTTACAACCCAAGCACCTCTCGAGATGGTACCAGTGGCTCGAGGCAACGACTTTAATATCGTTGAACTATTGCTCCTTCGTGCATAGATCCATCCTTAGTTTTTGAACCATGGGGTCATCCCGGATAAGAGGCTCCAGATTTCCATGGCATCCTAAAAAAGTGTATTGCATGCCTCTACAACCATCCCCGATACTTGCGCAAGGGCAATTCTTCCTTCAATCTACAATATTTTGTTCAACTCTAAGCATAGTGGTATTTTTTGACCTTGGAGCCTTCACCATGTCTCCTAAACTCTCTAATTTATAATGGCCACCATAGTAGAGGGTATTGTCAACTATGGATCCTGACACAATCGATCGATGACCGATTCTAATTGTGCACGCCGACTTCCGAAACATTTCTAGTTTTTTGAAAAAATGTTGCCCTTTATGCATTGTATCATCATGCTTCCGAGCTCAGAGAGTCCCCCACAACACCTTGTACTCCCTATATTGTAGCTCGTCTATAATCATGGTATGAATTCCATGTAGTTTTCCACTAGGGAATATGAACAAGTCAATCCCCATCCCCGGATCTCAAGGTGAATGGATGCGTGCAACTCGGGATTATCAATTTAGCATTGCGCCCAAAACTTGAAATACTTGGCTTTCCGAAGTAGATGGATATCGAACGAAAAATCACTTTCTTGTCCTGCGTTTTCTTGGAACAATGCTCGCTTGCACCGTGCTCACTTAGCCTTCCGAGCTTCTCGGAGTCCTTGTTTTACATCATCAAGGACCGATTTGTATCGACTCTACTTTGTTCCCAAGCAGCACCCCGTCACCGCTAGACCGTGTTACCAATATTTTCAAAATATTCCTTCCGTCGCATCAGTCAAGGTCTCTGCCCTAAAGGATTTCTTTTTGTGCTCGAACCTGGGGTTTGAGTGCACTCTTTGGTGCCTCATCCCGTAATCGCCCACGTTCACAATGCATCGGCATCGTTCTCCGTCCTTATCTTCCATCGCTGTTGCGCAGCCGAATCGCTATCTCCAATGGTTGGATCTCGTCATTCCGTGCACCGTCGGTCCGTCGACGTGTGCAGCTTCACAGAGTCTGTTGCTGATGACTTCGTCCACCACCAACCGTACTTGTTTCTAACCATAAGGTGGGCGAATTTTCCATAATTTGCACAATTTCATCCCTCCCGTAACCATACATGGAAGCTCATATTTCAGATAATCGCCATGTCCCCCTTTATGGGGACGGTACACATTGTGGAAAGGTGGCCTTGAATTCGCAATGTGTTTATCTTGTCTACACAAAGACAGGTGAAAATCGGTGCTTGACCCAGCAGAACTTTAAAACACCTCTCGTATCAAATAGAACTCAGAATATCTGCTTATTATCCTCGTAGGAAACTTTGAGTTCCACAATGATGCATATTTTTCGGCTTCAAAAGATTCCGGCTCAATCTCCGGAAATCGTGATTGTGTTGCGTCCGCAACCAATGAGTGACTAGCAGTAAATCAAGCATAATAAAAATGCTTACCATCCCCCTTATGCGCTTTCGGCGAATATTCTCCAAAAAACTAACGCAAAGGTACTTCGCCCAATTGTACCGCACCCCTTTCATGTATTTCCACTTAATTTAATCACAAGTGTAGGTACTATTTTCAGGCAACACTTCGATAATTTTGCATGCCGTGATCTATAGCAACTAACCGAAGCAAAGAATTAATATTTTGGACTACAAATCCTCTCGTATTCTTTTTCACCCCACATTTCTTCTAATATCATCATGGATATTTTTTCTTGTCCCTTCCTCCGATGTTGCCCCTCGATCTCTCATCAGTAATTTGTAATCCAATGAATCAAGATGTCATCAATCTAGATGGGATCTCCGAGTCACAAAATATTATCATGCACTGTGCAGTTTAAGGGTACCCCATAGAAAAATATTTATCTTCATATACCAAAATGCTAAACGTTTAGAAGGTTCAACAAATTTATACTGAATCCCAATGCCCATGTCTTTGGTTCAACCTTGATGACTCCTCCATCATAGGAACCCGCTCCAAGTGTTCCAATGACACAAGCTCGGGGAAATTCGCACGTAATCTAGGTCCCAATATTCCATTCCCGCAAAGATACTTTTGCAAACATGTCCCCTTCAAAAGGAATATTCTTCGAGAGCAACAATGTGTTGATATGATACTTGACCTTATCTGTGTCCTTCATTAATTCAACAACATGGATTGTGTGGGAAATATACTTGGGAAGCCACGACATTGGGTCTACTTCCTCGATAACAGCCTTCACTATCACTGTTCTTCATCCATGGAAGTCTCTTCTATCATCTCCGCTTTGGGTCGACCCCGAATTTGGGGTCTTCGTGTGGAGACTTTAGTCTCCGATGTTTGTCCTTTCTCTCGCTCTCGAGGTTGAGGTTCAAAGACAAGTGTTTCATCAACGTGTGTCATGTAGGGGGTAGGCTCTATGGCATGCCATACTCTCAAGGATTAAATTACCTAACCTTATTTTGCGCAAGATCTCAAAGAATTTTTTTTTGAGTACTTGTACATAAACTCAACTAAGCATGATGACAAGAATAAGCACAAATATTGGAAATGAAGGGAACTAATGCAACCCTTCCGTACATATTTATAGCAATGGTGTGGCCTAAAATGTACCGATATCTATTAATGCAACTCCATAAATGCTAAAATGGCTCCAAATATGGCATAATATCCTCCATAAACGGTGTTAACCACTCTCAAATGCAGAACAAATTGTCTTATCGAGATTAAATATTCCAAATACCGTATTTTGGTGCATTTGATACTTTTTTCAACCTCCTCGGTGTAGTTTCTACACGATTATCCCAAATACCTATGCTCAATATTTGTCGCACATAAATACTTCTCCAATGTCGATGTACTTCTTTATGATCCCGCGCTCTCTCACAACTATTCGGCACTAAGACACTTCTCCAACCATATAGTCATTTGGCACATGTAGGGATGGGATCATCCGTATATGGTTTCAATTGAAATTCCATTCACATACCTGTGAAGGACGTCACCACTTAAGGTAGCTAGACGTACCACACCTTTTGTGATCTCTTTAACAATATAAGGTCCAATACAATGCATTTGAACTTTCCTGGTGGCAAGCAAATCCTTTCCGTCATATAGAAACCAAATCATCCTCCTTAAAAAGTATTCTTCCCGATGTGCCTACCATTCCACGCCTTTTCGGTGTCTTGTTCACCTTTTGATGGAAACTAGCAATGAATCTTTCCTCCTCCAAAATGCTAGACCTAGTTGTGGACAGTCGCTCTTTCCACAATATCTTGATCAACCAAGTGTTAGTTACCAGCAACGCGCAATTAGGAAAAGACACCATCGATATATAGCCTCCTATCCATACACCAACCTAAAATGAGTGTATCCCGTCAATCCGTTGAATGTAGTCTTATATTCCCACAGAACCACATGTACACGCACACCCCAATTGCCGAAAAGGTCTTTCTGTGGAAATCGGTTTCTAAAGGTGCGCAGGTAACAACTTTTCTTTTACCCTCAAATATCCGACATTTATGACAAGCTACAAATTTTCAACATCGCAGAACAAAGTGGCCGCAAAGCTGCACTTTCAAAATTTTGTCACAGAGATTTCCAATAGAGATGTCCTCCACAATCCCCCTCGCATGAAATTCATTAAGCACTTTACTTCGCTTCATCTTTTAAGAGACAACGAACAAAATTCCTTCATGATTTTTCCAAAACAGAGTGCTATCTAAAATACAATATTTCAAAGATGTCATTTTTTAAAAATCTTTGTCTTGGACAACTCGGGAGGAGCTTGGGTGTTTAACAAAACATGAATTATATCAAGGTACCAGGGTGAATCTAAGAAAGTTTGACCCGATCCTCGAGAGTCGCCATCCCCCGCTCGTTATCCGCGCTCATTGATGTCTAAGGCTTGCAATCAAGCCTGCCATGAGTTGTGCGAAACCTGACCTTTATGTTTTGTTGGCTTAATATCAATATCATATTCCAAAATGTGGCTATCCACTTCACTTCCGTTTACCTTCAATGCCATCTTGAGTCAAAATATCTTTAACTACCGCATTAGGCACATAGGCTATCACATGAGAATATAATATGTAAACTTCCGGGAATCTTTGATTGCTTTTACCAATGCAAAAGCCTCGTTTTTCCATAATATTGTATTTTAGAGATGCATCCCTCAAGTTGCTTTACTAAAAAATGCTATTGGCTTTTCACATCCTGGTTTATCTTTGAAGTAAAAACAACTCGCAATAAAGATGTTCAAAATACAAATGAAAATAATAAAGTCTTTATCAAATTTAGGACTAGTCACGAATCGGGTGTCCTTGTTAAAGCCATTTTAATTTCCCGAATGATTGTTTGCCTTCTACAAACACCAAACAATGCTGAATCTTTTCTCAACATGTTAGTTAGTAATCTAAGTAATTCTCGCTAGACTAGAACAAACCTTCTCAAGAAATTTATTTTTCCTATGAATGCTTGCAACCTTTTTATGTTTCTCGGGTGGGTATTTGCAAAATTGCTTGAATTCTTTCTAGATCATCCCAATGCTATCTTTAGAAATAATGTGCCCTAAAGTTTCTTCTTCCAACCAAACAATGATTTCTTAGGTTTAAAGAGATTCCATATTTTCCGCACTTTATAAATACTTGTCTTAGGTGATCTAATGTTCTTTGATTCCGTTTTAGAAAAAAATAAATAAATCATCTAAGTAAATAAACTGTGTAAAATCGTTGTATCTCTTTAGAAAAGAATATCCATTGCCCTTTGAAATGTAGTTCTCGTATTCTTGAGCCCAATGTATTCTGACATATTTAAACGTACCCATGGTAGTGAATGTTGTTTTATCCCCGATCATCGTACAGAACCAGAATCGTTGTACCGAAAATCCATCCGTAGTGATATTCTCGAAGGATCCCATTACCTCAGCATTGGCGGTCCATTTTCTAGTAGGATAGTTGTCTTTAAAGAATTTATTCAAATTTCTCTTAAGTCGACAAGGCTTAATTTCTCCTCGTCTTTTTCTTGTTGCACGAAAGTTAGAAACCCATTCTCGAGAATCCTGTTGTGAGTTATAATCTCAGCCTAAAACATCCTTTGATTTCCTTTTCAATTATAATAAAATGGTGATTTATTCTCCTTCTAAGCTTTGTTTAAAAGTGTTTCTGTCCTGTTTCAAAGGTATAGAAGAATGGATGGATGTATCATAAGATTTGAGGTTCTCAGTAACTCAGCAAAACATCCTCGGGACCTCTTTTAGTCAGCTTCTAAATATACTAACCTTCTCAATGGAACAGACTGGAATAACTTGACCATTTTGGGATTTTATGGGGTTCCTAAGTTGTATTCTTCATATCAGCCTTCACAGTTCCGTATTTTAGGTCTAAATGGAATATCATTTGAGTCAAACATCTTTCCAAAGGAGTTAATCACAAATGATTATCTTTAAATTGAATGATTTCTGCTTCTCTATCTTTCATGATCTCAATGTATTCATGTTTCAAATTTGGTATGTCCTTTCAAAGAATGGTCGGACAATAAGCATCTGTATTTTCTCTTAAAATTTCTATTTTTGTCTTTTTCCTTGACTGTGTTCATCAATAGCCATATCCTCATCTATATTAGCGTCGAGAAAACCCATTTTGAAGTGTCAAAAATCATCGGGGTTTGATCGTTATTCACAAATACTGACCAAAAGATTGTCTAAGATAGTTAAAGCCCATGCCCACTTAACAAACCCACATTAGGCTCAAAGGCACTGCATGTACCAGCAAATACTGCTAAACTCATGGAGTGAGCAAATTTGTTTCCTTTAACCCTACAGTTAACAAACAAATGAGAATCTTCACAACTATCTCTCGTATTGTTTCAAACATGTCCTTTGTTGAATATTCTCTCTTAACATGTTGGATGATTAGTTCAATCTCCTATGATTGATACCCTAATAGCTCCTAACTTTCGACATGTTTAAGCCCCCATTAAAAGAGTTTACATCAACATGTTGTTAGTGCATTTGTTCAACCCATAAGCATGACCTCTCGCATAATTATTCTCATTATCATGTAACCAAACCTACCGCCTAGTCCGTTTACACGAGCCATCAAACTCTCAAATGCCATAATTTCATGTCTTTAATCATCAATTGCTCAAAGTGTTTCTGCTGTGAGGCCAGTTGTTTAGTTTTCTGTGTGTTTCTCGATCATCCGTGCTTTGTTTTCGCAGATTTCTTCAATTTTAACAATGGTTTTGTTTATATCGTACTGGGAGCTTATTTCCGTAGGGAGATCTAACCCTAAACATTGCATAAAATGTCAGTGAACCATATCGTAACGTGGGCTATAAATAAGTAAGTTGTGCCTCTGTCATCGACTAAGTACTTCAGTACTGTTGCCTTCATATAACCTTTTGTGCCCACCAACACCGAACAGTTGCATATATGCGTCTAGTTGAATAGACCCTCCAAGTTTAGCACCCCAACATCTAGACACAACATACCACATTAGGTGGAATATCAAAGAATTGATTAAAGGTCTATTAAAACGTACTTAGCAGTATTGTACCAAAGGACACACGTATCTTTAATCAAACCTAAACATTTTTACCTCGACTAGAATCAAATGAAAACAAATCTTTGCACGTCCGTGTTTATTCGTATCTAACGCCTACCATCGCTTTTGCATTTCAACTAGAGATGTCTCCGTAACAAGCATTGCATTATGGAGTATCGTGTCATGAACATTCAAAGAAGCAAAATGAGGTTCTTCCACTTTCCGGTTTGCCATTAACCTCGTGGCCAAAAAGAAGTTTGGGCCGATCATCAAGAATGTTTACCCAATCATCCAATCCAAAAGAATGTTACTGCTTAGGGACTTGGTAATCCGACTCAGACATCATGTTTAGCTGACCTGATAAAGGAAACATGTATCTTTAGTTTTCCTATTTCAGCCTCTAGATTAAAGCCTGCTTGTTTTATGTTTTGGCATGGGCTTGGCTTTTCTCCGTTTTTTGGCCTCAATATTTTTCTTTTCATGAATGAAATTTTGTTTTGAAGATGTCGACCAATCTCTATTGTTTCTTCTAGCATTTCCCTGCCAGAGTAGCAAGTATTAGACTTGTTGTTTATTGTTTGGTTGGTTGTCATAGGATACTTCCAATGGTTGGATTTGAAGGGTTGGGAGTTATCCCAGACAAAATTGTACTGGGGAATGTTTTTGTGGCCAGGGGGAATGTTTTGTTTACCTTTTGACATTTTGTTTTGTAGTTTTCTCGTTGTTTCTTCCTGCACATCAATCCTTCTACCAAATTATACCTGTTTATGGACCTTATAGATCATTGTCATAAATTTCTTCCTTAAAATCAAAAGTCTCTGCACTCAAATGAGTTTGGAATGTTTCTCAAGGATGTATCTTCTACCATTCCGGGATAGGAAGACTTCTCGGTTCATTTTTGTCACTTTCGGCTACATTGTTTATTTCTTTACATATCGTAGGTCTTTCGTAAGTTGAACTCTTCGAACAAAGTTTTCTTTGGAAAGGTGGCTCAATGTTTTCGATCAGGACATTTTTTCCACTATTTTGATTCGTATTCTAAAGCTCCGGTTTCTAGCAACATTCTCAATGTCAAGAGAAGACTTTTTCAATGGTTTCCACTCCTCCTGTTCTTTAACTTTCCATACCTTTAATGATTACATCCAGCCTTCTTTTCAAAAGTCAAGGTTCTTCATTCATAGGCATTCTTCTCTTCTCCGCCCCCAGTCTGCGGCTCGTTTTTCTAATGATTTGCTTCTTAACACTCACTATTATGCCTTGCATTTCCTCTTCTATGTTTGAGCAGGTTTTTTCCAAGGGAATAAGCTATATCAAAGTCAAAACCATCTCAGAAATTTAACCAACACAAGAACAAGAGGTATCCTTAGGTTTTGAGGAACTTACCATGATTCTATCGAATCTTATGATGTAATCTTGCACTTGCTTGCTTGGCCTTCTTCTTAATTTTTCAAATTCTCATAGATCTCGAGAGGATCCTCTTTTTCTCCCATCTCTGTTCAAAAATGCCTCATACAAAGCTTCTAAATCAGCAACATCGTTCGGTTAAGAGCCCTAAACCAAGTTCTAACTTCTCCCGCAAGACTCTCGAACGAAAATTCTCATTCGGATACGTACTGACCCCACAGAACCCTAAAGTAATCGCCTGGTCCTTTGGTGTGTTGTTGAGCCTACACCGATCCATCAAAAGGTGTGATCTTACTCGGTAATCCCGAGGTAAAGTCGGAGGGTTGGTCACAAATCGTAGCGGGGCATATCGATTAGCCATCGGAAGATAAAGTGGGGTAATAGAGTTGATGGTCTGCAGGAGGGAGATGGAGGATAGAAGGGATAATGTGTTTGAAAAGTTTGAGAAAAAGTGACCGAACTCGGAGATGCTTCAAAAGAATCACAGAAATGTTTGAACTTTCTTCGAAGGTTTGTTCTCAGATCGAATAGAGTTATGCACCCCTCATCAAGATGATGTGAAAACAACCGTATTGCAATCTTCAAAGAACAATGGATCCTGAACTAATCTAGATAATTCAAATAAAAATTCACAAACAAAGATGTTTCAAATCGCATCAAAAGGAATGTCATCAACAGATATAATTTTCTTACGTGTGACAAGATGCGAGTCCAGAAAGTGGTCTATAGAACTTCGTACTCTCCATCTTCTTCGTAATCCCTTTCGACTTCCTTGTCTTTCTAAGAATCCTAGGAATCGATTTTGATTTTCAAATATCATGGGTGATCAGTCGTGGTTTGACCTAGCATGTCGAATTCTTCTCGAAGTCGGGCTTTCTATACTATGTTTTTGGACTTTGATTTTAATTGGAAAAAAACAACAATAAACTTCTACAAATTCTTCAAGAAATAATGATGTATGATTAAAATTTTCTCAAAGATCTATTTAAAACTGAGGATCCGATTGAATATTTTGAACCTAAGATTCAACATATAAGCTAAATCAGAGATAGACCGAAGCAAGATTTATTTACTTTTGCAATTGCGTACAAAAGCAATTTCAAAGGCTACCCGTCGATTCTTCGTACTCCGTTTTCATAGCTTATAAATCAAACAATAATGTCAATAAAATGATTCGCATCCCCGTGATGGTCGCCAATTATGTTATCACCCGTGTTTTCCCTAGAAGTTGTGTAAGAGGAAAGTATACCCGAGGTAACCACAAACCAACCTTTAGATGCAAGAATCTAGCCAATCCGCATCCGCAGAGGGCTCTCTCTTTACGATTTATCTTTGTTCTTGGAAGGTTTTAGCTGCTATAGATTCAAAGTTTGTTTTGGGAAAATGGTGGAATCCACAAACGTAAGGGCAAGGTTGAGAGCTTTCATCCATTGGGCCATGTGGAGTCAAAGGATGGCTTTACCGGATTTTCATTTCCTAACACAAGATGGTATTATGCAGCAAGATGGGGCCCAGACAGAGAAAATCTCAAAATTTAAAGTGGATGGGATGATCTTGAAGGGATGAAAGGTACTAAGAATCTTTCACCATGTTCAAAAGAAAGAAGTGAGATGACTACAAACAAAGAGCAATGAAGGATTCTTTATTATAAAGAATCAACAATAAATTGAAGAAAACAAGTGAGCATTTAAGAATTCATGCTTATAACTAATTTAGAAGAAAACATTAAGAATAACCACATTTGAAAACCGTAGCACACCACAAATTTTACCATAATCCTTTGGTAAATTATTCAAATGGAATAAGGTAGTATTATAAACTAATATAAAATTTCGTACAAAAAAGTAGAAACACTTATCGAACCGTAGTCCAACACATGAATCCTCGCAACAAGTCCAAGGCTTTAAATCGTCATCCAAGAAGCCACAAGTAAATTTCTCCAAAAGCTTTTATCTCCGAAAATCTCAATGTTACAACAGAGAAGGAATCCACCGAATACCCCTTGAGGTTTATTTATACACAAAATAATCTTAAAACAATTCCACACTATTCAGCTAACAATCTAGGTCGATTTAAAGCATAATTTACAAACAAACAAGAGACAAATACCCTGTGATAATAGCCGTGGGTAACCGCCGATGTGTTGTTCTTCGTGGATGTGCTGGAGGGAAGTGCTGAAATAGGGCTCTCAGGTCAGTCTCTTGCGTATTTCTTTGGCTTGTTGGACACTCTTTTGTCTTACTTGATACTCTTTAACCTTTTCACCGATACTCTTCAAGCTAACCCGTTTTCCTCTTTTACTTTTCACATAATAGTATAAAATTCCCTTGCCATGTCAAGATAATTTTCAGTAAAATTTCCAACATTTCTCTCCACCATTGATCATCGGGTATCATAGTTCTTCGAGTTTCCTCAATGTTCCATATGCTTCGTGAGTTTGTACATGGGCTCATTAGAAACACACCTTATTTCATGTTCCGTATGAAATAAATTCCTTACTCTATCATAGATATTTTTCCCTCGTTGGTAATGTTGATTGAGGTAAACTAGGAGAACAAGCAATCGTATTCTAGAGTATTATATTTATTCTCTTTTTATAGGCTTCTAAGTCCATTATTCTGATCCCTTCCGTGAGCACAGGACTCGGTAATCCACTATCCAACAAAGCTTGCAATTCTCTCCGAAAATGTTGATATCTACCAAAATGTCCGTACACTTCCTCTCTAAATTCTCGCATGAAAGTTCTCTTGATGAAAACTCTCTTTATTTCCAACCGTACTCCGTCCCGTCATCAATCCCTAACCCCGCGTCGTTGCTTTGTCCTCGGTGTTCAAAATTGAATGAGTTGTTGGGCTCAAGCCAGTACCGCTCTTTAAGCTATTTTAACCAACTCATTTTGTTCAAAAATAGCTTGAATAGAGGGCCAGAAGACTCTTTATTAACTCAATGATGTTACCCCAAAGAATGTCATTTATTTCGTTTAAAGGCTTCTCCAATGAAAGATCTTTTCCAAAGCCCTAACCAATTTTTCTAACTCCTTTATTTCCCTACTGTCCAGAACTCCATTTTCAGAGTTATCATATTTCTCCTCCAATTTGGTTAACTCGTAATTTGGTAGTTTGAAGTTCAGGACCTCATTGTAAACTCTCCATTTGTTTTATTAAGTCATCGTAACTCAAACCGTATATTCACCCGAGATGGCCGTATCTACCGCCCGTTAATGGTGCACCGTTGTCGATGTCTCCGCTCGATAGTTTCTGCTCTCGCAAAGCTTTTTTCCAATTCCTTTCCGTTTCACTTAGTCGTCACCATATTTAGGAGCAACTCCTCCATTATTTCTTCCTCGTGAATTCCCTTTTAGAACTTCGGGTTTGAGGGTGCCTTGAGGTCATACCAGAATGCTTTCCAGTGCGCTATGTCATCCTATTTCTTCTTTATCAATGCCTCAATACCTTGATGTCTTTGGGATCGTGACCCAAACCAATGATTATCTCTCTTCTAAAGATTTTTATCCTATTATCTTTTGGCCTGTACAGTGTCTTTTCAATTTGCAATTGTGTTGTAGTGTTATTCAAAGAATCCCCGCAACAAGCATAGTCGCCATGCCTTGCTGGTGAGTAGAACAGACCCATTTCCCGCTTTTTCCGTGTAGCCTATTCGGTCCGCAGGATGGATATCCTTTGCCGTAACTTCAAAATTCTGTCCCGATAGCCACCGCTCGAAGTGGGCTTTGGCACCTTTGTCTTGAAGTGGCTCATCGCATTTTGCCTCGTGAAAGGTCAAATGCCGACATTAACTCTTCTTGATTATGGGGAGCCATCTTCACATAATCGATCATATACCTTCATTTTCAATGGATCATTCTTCGCTTTAATATTAATGAAGGTTCTTTAATATCTCCAAAGGTTCCGTTCTTGGTGGTCTCGAAAGAGGATACCTCGTTGCTTAATTGCTTTGCAGCTTCTCTGCTTAAGTTTGTTTCACTTGGTCAAAATAAATACGGGACTATCTTCCTTCCATCATCAAATACTTCATCTATAATTTCTACATCCTGAGGTGGATCCGATTTGTGTTTTTGTTTGATGTACCCGTGAGGCCCTTTGGAGTGTGTGTATCCGGAGTCGCCTTTCCTATTTCCACATTTAAAGGAGTTTGCAATTCGAACTTGTGTGTGCTTTGCCTCGTGGGAGAAACCCGTGATTGTTCGTGCTTCTTTAGAAGTCTCCGTGGTTTCTCTCGCCATGACCAAAGTTTCAATGACTTGGATTGGTGTTCCTTTTCCTTTGCCCTTTGACCGCCGCAACCGATAGACCTGCTTCCGGTGTATTACGTTGTAGAGCAAGCTGTCAAGAAGTGCCAATGTAGGGTACCCGCATTTGACCATGTTTCTAGGTCAAAGTTCTTCTCAACATCTTTCATAATTTTATTCATTTTGTCACTTTCCATTTCTTCTTCTCAATGTTGTCTTCAACCCATTCATCTTGATTTGCATACTGCTCTAGATCAGAATCTTGTAGTGTATATAAGGAGATGATTTATTCTTTAATCTTCTTTTCACAACAAAACCAATCGGGTCATAGGGAACCCAAATCTTAAAGATGTTTGAATTTTCCTCGCAATATATTTTCCGCCTCTCTCTTACCTTCTCTAGAGTCATGTATGAAAGGACCTAATTGGCTTTTGATCCTTAACCGAGCTTTCTTGAGCATTGCTGCAAAATGGATCACATCCGAATTGTTCATTTGCTCGACATTCCAAGGCAAAAATCCCTTACAGGCACACATCTCGGTAACCTCGAATGGATGTAATTCACATCCACAAATCCCCGATGAATCATGGTTTTGACACAAATACCAATCCCCAACTTTATAACTCTTTGACAAATAAAGGTCTTTAATTTCGACATCGAGTCTTGGGGGAGGAATTTCGTTAACAAAGTTGTTGCAGGATATACAAATTGGATTCAATTAGAATTCGTTGTGTAGGAGTAGGGAGAATCCTGAGGAAGAATGAATGATGGGGGACCAAAATATGACCGACTCGGGATTTCCCTTGGCATCGTTTTTGGAATGTGGAAAGGGAACCTTTCCGATCGATAGTAGATCATGAGATGACAGATAACCCGAGGAGTACTTAAAAACTTTTCGTACTCAGCTCATGAATTGATCATGGATCTTGTTGGCTATGAAGGAAGCAAAGTCATATTTAATCTCAGGAGGTTGTCTGTGAGTAAAATGGATAGCAAAGCCAAGGTTATCTCATCCACATATTCACTTACAAGTTGAATCCCTAAGACAAAGATATTATATTTACAATGAGCCTTCCCAATGCATTGAAATAGCAAAACCAAGGGGGGGAGGAGACCTTTTGGTCGATGCTCAGTAACATGAAATTTCGACACATGGATTTTAGCTCGGGGTTAATTGCCTGGTTTTCTCAATCAATCTCTTCCATGGACAATGGTGCTAATTTCAGTCCGGTTCAAAGTGTAACATGGCACGCATAGCCTCGGGGAGTGATGGGAAACAGTAACGCTTGATCGTAGCTATTACAGCCCTCCGCAAGTGACTGTAGTTTGAATGGCAATAATGGATGATTTCTTGGGAAACAACATCCGATGAACAAGATACCTTGGGAGATTGGATTCCCACAACCCTATAAGATCTTGCTCCCTTTGAGTATTCGTCTCTCATAGCCGACAATAACTCAATAGGGGACTTTCACTGCACACAAAGTTCAATTTTGGAAATCTTCATCTATCAAAGGTAAATATTCCAATCTTACTATGAGGAGCATTCAATGGAGTGATATTCAGAAATGCTGGACCTCCATTTTGGTTCTTGTGGATTCAAATGAGGTTTTGGTTTTCTTACAAAGCCAAGTGAATTTTCAGAAATGAAGGAAATTGGCACAACTTGTTGGCTCAGTGGAGCACCGTACGCTTAAAACCTCTCGGGGAAGACCCGTTGATGATTTTAATCACTATTTCAGCGAAAAACAAAGAGAACCGAGTTTTACCAGCCGGCTGAAAGGATAAATACCCGTTTTTTAGAAGGGTGTTGTTTCTTTACTGTGCATGTGATGGCGGACTCGTACTTGAACACTATGAAGGACCTCGGAGTGCGAATCAATCAACTACAGTGGAAATTTGAAAATCGCCATAGTGAGCAATCAATGTTTTCTTAATAAAGAAAATAACAGTGAAAACATGGAAAAATGGCTTTATTTACAAGTTAAAAGAGTTTTATTTTTCCGAGGAATGACGTCATCGACGTACTCGGTGACGTATGCAAAGGCGTAAGCGGTAAGTCCTCGCACCGCTTTTTGGTCGAGGGTGGTATTGACTGCGGGGAGCGATTCCACAAATTGATCGCCACGTGGATGGTGGACTATTCAAATACCGCTCGCTTCACGTTAACGTTTCCTGCTGTGCGATGTAGCGGCTCACGTGGATCGTTGATCCGTGAGGCTGATCCAACTACCGGGCGATGGGGGATAAGCCGAGGTTTCGTATGTGGGCCCGTCGGACTTTAACCTTTTTTAACGTTTTTTAATCACTCCGGGAATACGAATAAGTTGAAAGGTTACACTAGTCCCGATGACTAATTAATCACGTATGCGTAAGAAAGGGGTTGCGCGGGTTTGGTTAAGTGGAATGCTGTGGACAATCCACGTGGCACGAAACTCTTTCCGAATTAAAACTTTAGTTTTATTCAAATTTTTGCTTTTTAAACATACATATCGTATGTTTAAAGTTTTTTGCATATATATTTTTATTATATGGTAACCAATAAACATTATTTAATTACCATAAGGGTTACCAGAACATAAAGACATATTTAACCAAAGGGTTTGTAAAGTGGTTTTTAATGAATTTTTGGGAAAACAATTTTACTTTGGTTAAACTATATAATATGTTGCTTTTGGGATATTTATAAAAAGGAGTTATATACTTAGGATAAGGTATTTTATTAGGATTTAGTACAATAGAGTTAAATGTAAATATAGCAAAGGACAAGGAAACTCAAAATATTTTTGCACATCTAAGAAAGTGATAACTTCCGAAGTAAATTGCAATATCTTATCTTCAACACTTAAACTTAGAACAGCAAGTTATCTCGAGGGGATTTTTGCGTGAATTTTGCATGAGTTTCCTAAGTAAAATAGGATTTTACTTCTAGGACAAAGTTACAAGATAGAAGATTATAATGATGGATTATCTCAAGTACTTGTGTCTTTTTTATCATTAGGCCGAGGGTCCCATTCCCTCCGTGTCAAGGAAATGCCTGAGCCCTTTGATGTCCAAATACCTTAGTACTTTGGGGGAAATTAGTAAAACTAAGGAAAGTGATGAGGGTTAACGAGTTTGACTTTCATTATCGTGATTTTCCGCTGTATTTCGCTTAGTACTTGTGATGAAAGTAAAGGATCAAAAACATGTAGCAACACTCTCATTCACCGGGATAACACTTTGCAGCACCATCTACCTACCCTATCTACTTAACACTACCATTTTCTCTTCTTTTATTAGGGTGCATTTAGACTTGCAAACCCTTATCAATCTTTTCTTTTTTACAAGGCAAATCTATCTAACTCTACCCTTATTACATCCAAGGGCACATTGAACTGCTGAGCACTCCTTATTAACTCTACCTATCTATTTATCTCGCCAAGCATTAAACCGTTTGGTCGATATTTATTCTCTAATTTACAACATGAAATTGAAATATGAGTAAGCCAAGTTTAAAATGCTTGACTTATTCATGAATTCTGGCAAAGGTTTGACAAGTCGCACAATCGTTTTATTACAAAAATGAAATAGTAGTGGCATTTGGATTTGCACACTTTCCTTGGTCTATTTTTTTCTCTTGGGGTTCATTTCTTTCATTTTTTTTTTTGACCATTTTATTTGTCTTACCCTTTGATTTTTCTTTAGGTATACCCTCTTTACATTTTTTTTTTAAATTTTTGATTTTTGGTTTTTCAAGAATATGGAACACCTTGCTTCGACAGTGTTGCCTCTGAACATATTCCATAGTTCAATCAAGACAATCATGAAAGATACCTATTGGTATAGGAGGCTAATGACTGCTCCACTCTGGGGATGGCTTTTCCTTGTGGAAAGTCAAGAACAAACAGGTCGTATGCCTCGAAATGTCTTCAAACTGAAAGTATGAAATCTTCTCTTCTTCTCGGGTAGCTTTATTTTACATATGATAAAAGGTGAAACTTTTGGAACTTAGGGCCTTCACTTTTAAGCCCAATTCCAAGAAGTCACCATCCAATCCAAAACTGCATTAGAAAAAAGGATATATTATAAAAGGTTAGAAAATCAAACATTCTAGTAAATGGGATCAAAATAATGCTTGGAGCATTCGACCATCGACCGGTCCTTCTTCGGGCCTCTCGAATTATCCAACTCCTTCAAAAAGTAAGTGTTGTTTCCCCGCAAGGCATGAATGATATAAGCGTCTTTTCCACAAGAAATCAAACTTTCCATGTTTCCTTTTTCTTCTCTTCTAGAATCCCATCTCAGGACTTTATCACCTAGTTGAAAATCTTCTCGCTTTAGTCCTTTTATCAAACATTTTCTTTAGCTTTTCCCCAAGACTTGGGATCTTTGGTATACCTTTTCCTCGGTTTGTTGTAGGTGGATTGCTCGGATTAATTCTTCTTGAATGTCATTTGCCTCCACTCTGGAGCCTCCGAAGTACCTTGCATAACAGATTCCTAAAGATGATGGGAATCTTGCTTCAAGACCATAAACTAACTCATATGGACTAGTCCCAATTGATTTCTTAGTTGTAAGTCCGTCTACCCACAACAGTATCAAATAATTTCTTGTGCCAATTCTTTTTGTTTTCTTTCCAATAACTTTTTGATGATATTGATAAGGTTTTTATTAGAAGATTCTCATTAGTCCATTACCCCGGGGGTAATAGGTCACAGAATGGCCTAGAGTAATATGATATTTATGTTAAACTAATCATTTTCTTTGATTTAAATGTTACATTCGTTCGTTATAATCTTTCCTAGGCACTCAAATCTTGAAAGTATGTTTGTTTCTAAAACCCCATGATCACTAATCATTAGACTGCCTACATGGGATGGTCAATCCGTTTAGTGAAATAGTCCGTAGCAGCTTAAAATCCATCTGCTGCTCCTCGAAGAAGGGATGAATTTCTCCAATAAAATCCAATCCCCATTGTCGAAAAAGGTCTTTCGTGGAAATTGGTTTTAAAGGTAGAGGTAACAACTTTCTTTTACCCTCAACACCGACATTTATGACAAGTTGTTACAAATTTTTAACATCGCAGAACAAAGTTGGCCAAGAAAAGCCGTGCCTCAAAATTTTGTCTAATAGTGAGATTTCAAAGAGAATAGTCCTCCACAATCCCCTCGCATGAAATCTATTAAGCACTTTATCACTATCTTTTAAGAGACAATTCAACAAAATTCTTTCATGATTTTTCCAAAATAGAGTGTTATCTAAAATACCAATATTTCAAAGATATTATTTTTAAAAATCTTCTTTTGGTTCTCGGGATAACCCTGGAGGAGCTACAGGTTTAATAAAAACATGAATTATATCGTTGTACCAGGGTGAATCTAAGAAAGCTTGACCGTATCCGAGAGTCGCCATCTCCTCGCTCGTTATCCAAATACGATGTTCAAGGCTTGGCAATTGGTTTCCGTCATGAGTTGTGCTAAACCTTGACCTTTTATAAGTTTTTTTGTTTAACAATCTTCAATATCATATTCCAAAATGGTAGCTATCCACTTACCTCGTTTACCTTCAATGCCATCTTGAGTCAAAATATCTTTAATTCAATGTGATTAGGCACATAGGCTACTCGCATGGAGAACATGGAATATGTAACCTAAATCTTTGATTGCTTTTACCAATGCAAAAGCCTCGTTTTTCCATAACACCGTATTTTTAGAGATGCATCCCTCAAAGCAAGCTTTACTAAAAAATGTCATTGGCTTTTCACACCCTTGGTCATATTTTGAAGTAAAACAATGCAACAAAGATGTTCGAAGCAAATGAAAAAATAATAAAGCTCTTATCAAATGAAAGATCAGCTTAACCTGTGTCCTTGTTAAAGCCATTTTAATTTCCTCATCGACTTGTCATTTCTACAAATTAAAATGAACAAATATTTTCTCAACATGTTAGTTAGTAATCTACACTCGCTAGACTAGAAATAAACCTTCTCAAGAAATTTATTTTTCCCATGAATGCTTGCAACTCTTTTATGTTTCGGGTGGGGTATTTAAAAATTGCTTGAATTCTTTTCTGGATCAATCCTAATGCCATATTTAGAAATAATGTGCCTTAAAAGATTTCTTCTTCCAAACCAAACAATGATTTCTTAGGGCTTAAAGAGATTCCATATTTTCTCTCGCACTTTATAAATACTTGCCTTAGGTGGATCTAAATGTTCTGATCCTGCTTTTAGAAAAAATACCAAATCATCTAAGTAAATAACCGTAAAATCATGTATCTCTTTAGCAAAAGCAATATCCATTGCCCTTTGAAATGTAGCTCCCGCATTCTTGAGCCCAAATGGCATTTTGACACATTTAAACGTACCCCCATGGTGTAGGGAATGTCGTTTATCCCCGATCATCAGATGAACCCGTAATCCTGTTGTACCCCGAAATCCATCCAAGAGATATTCTCGAAGATCCCACTACCCCTAATATGGTCCATTTTCGGCAGAGGATAGTTGTCTTTTAAAGAAACTTTATTCAAATTTTCTTAAGTCGAATAATAATGCCTAATTTCTCCGTTTTTTTTCTTGTTACAATGTTAGAAACCCATTCGAGAATCCTGCTGTAGCCATAATCCTCAAGCCAAACATCCCTTGATTTCCTTTTCAATTGAGTGGCAATAAAGATTTATTCTTCTAAGCTTTTGTTTAAAAGGTTTCCGTCCGGTTTCAAAGGCATAGTGTGTTGAATGATGGATGTATCATAAGATTTGAGGCCCCCATAACCTGTGCAAAACATCCCCGGAATTCTTTAATAGTTCAACATATTTAACCTTCTGATCTTTGGAAGAGACTTGGACAACTTGACCATTTTGGGATTTTCTCAGTTCCCAAGTTGCATCTCTTCCACATCAGCCTTCAGCAAATGATTTTAGGTCTAAATGTGGAATATCATTTGAGTCACCAGATCTTCCTCCAAAGGAGTTAATCCTTTGGGAAAATGATTATCTTTTAAATTAATAATTTCTGCTTTCATCTTCTATGATCTCACTTATCTTCATGTGTTTCAAATTTTGCATGTCCTTTTCAAAGGAATGTGGTCGGATGTAGCATATGAATTTGCATTTTTCTGAAATTTCTATTTTTTGTTCTTTTCCTTGGATCAGATTCATCAGCTATATCCTCATCTATATTACGCTTAGAAAACTCATTTTGGGTGTCAAAAAAATTACCGATTTGATTGTTATTCACAAATACTTCACAATTCAAAAGATTGTCTGGCATAGTTATGCCTATGCCTAATTTTTTAAATTTAAAACCGATGATTAGGTCGAAAGGTAACTTTAAGCAGCCTACAAACATTGCTAAACCCAGGTGAGTTAAGCAAATTTTGTTTCTAATCTGGCAAGTTGGGCTTGTAAAAATGTGTTGAGAATATCTACAACTATCTCTACATTGTTTCGGCATTTTCATGTCCTTTGTTGAACATTCTCCTTTAATCTCGTTGGATGATTGTCTTAATCTCCTATGATTGATACCCTAATACCTCCTAACTTATCGACATGTTTAAGCCCTAATAAAAGAGCTTCATACTCTCATGTTGTTAGTGCATTTGAAATTCAACCTATAAGCATGACCGTACAATTATTCTCAACATTATGTAACCAAACTCTCCTACTGTCCGTTTACCTAGCCATCAAATCCCAAATGCCATAGAATTTCATGTTCATAATCTTCACCAATTGTTTTAAAGTGTTTCTCGACAGAGTTATTGTTTAGTTTCTTCTGTGTGTTTCTTGATCATCCTGGGTGTTTCCTTGTTTTCAGATTTCTTCAATTTTAACAAAGGTTTTGTTTATGGTTTCCGGGGCCTGGGAGCTTCTATTTCAAAATAGGGAGATCTAACCTTTAAGATTGTGACAAATAAAAGAATCCATACTTTAACGTAATATAAACAGAAGCTGTGCTTCTCATGGCTACCGACTAAGTACTTCATCAAGGTTTTCATATAACCTTTAGGGCCGACCAAATACCTAAATAGTTGCATATGACATGTCTAGTTGAATAGACCCTCCAAGTTTAAAGCACCTCAAGATCTAGACAATAACATACCATATTTAGGTGGAATATCAAGAATTACTATGTCCATTAAAACAGACCTAGCAGTATTGTACCAAAGTGACACACAGATCTTTAATCAAACCTAAACATTTTACCTCGACTAGAATCAAATGAAACAAATCTTCGTACGGTCCGGTAATATCTAGATTCAATTTTTCCACGTCGCTTTTATATCAAACGTAGATGTTCATAATCAAGCATTGCATTTTCATGGAGTATCTTGTCATGAACATTCGTGCTTACATAAAATGGAGGGGTTCCTTCACTTTCCGTTTGCCATTAACCTCAGTGGCCAAAAATAAGTTTGGGTTAATCATCAAGAACAAGGTTACCCCATCATCCAATCCGTTAATGTTAATGTTTATAGACTGTAATCTCGACCTCATAGACATCATGTTTAGCCAATTTTCGAGCAAAGTAATGAACAATTTTTGGCTTTATTTCGTCTTCTAGATTAAAAGGTTTTTCTGAAGCTAAGTTATAACAATGTTTGGCTTTTCTTCCGTTGGCCCTCAATATTTTTTCTTTCTATGAATGAAGTTTTGCTTTGAAGATGTTTCCTTGACTAATCATCGTTTCTTCACATTTCACATAAGATAAGTGCTATTGATTGTTGTTTATTGAAGTTATTGAAGCGGTTTGAGACATCTTCTACTATTGGGATTTGTATATTGTTAATCCCAGACAAATTTGTATCAGTATGTTTTTAGCATGGGAATGGTTTGTTTACTTTTTACATTTGTTTATAGTTTTTGTTGCTTCAAGAAATTGTCCTTCTACTTCTCAAATTATACTGTTTATGGACTCTGTAGATCGTCAAAGTCATATTTTCCTTAAAACTGCATGTTCCACCGAATGAGTTGAATGTTTTGTGATGCCGTATCTTCGATCAACCTTCCGGGCTGTGAAGACTTCGGGTTCATTTTTGTCATCGGCTACATTGTTTATTTCTACATCTTCCGTAGGTTCTTCGAAGTTGAACCTTCAACAAAGTTTTCGAAAATTCAATGTTTCATCGGTGGACATTCTTTCCACTATTTTGATTCGTATCTTCTCCTAAAGTTCGGTTTCTAGCAATATTCGATTGCTCTAGGAAGACTTTTCAATGGTTTCCACCGTTCCTAATCTTTCCATACCTTTAATGATTACATCCGTACTCTTCTTTTCAAAAGTCAAGGTTCTTCATTCATAGTACCTTCTTCTAGCTCGGCTCGTTTTTTCTATCGTACTTGCTTCACATCACTACTATGCTTTGCATTTCCTCTAGTGTTTGAGGAGCTCTTTCCCATGGGAATAAGCTATATCAGAAAGCAACCATCCGGAAATTTAACCAACACAAGAGTCGTGAGGGGCCCTAGGTTTTGAGGAACCGCATTATATGATTCATTGAATCTTATGATGTAATCTTGTAATGCTCGTTTTTGGCCTTCTTCTTAATTTTTCAACTCGATGTGGATCCGGAGAGGATCCTTCTTTTTTCTCCCCATCCGTTCAAAAATGCCCTATACAAAGCTTCTAAATCAAAGAATAATGTTCGTGTTAAGAGCCCTAAACCAAGTTCTAACTTCTCCAAGAAGACTCGAACGAAAATTCTCATTCCTGACATTATCGCATCAATCTCATAGAACTCAAAGTAATCATTCATCCTTTTGGTGTGTTGTTGAGCCGTGTATACCTGATCCATCAAAAGGGTGATCTTACTTCCCGTAATCCCGAGGTGTTTCTGGAGAGGTTGGTCGAAAATCGTAGAGGGCATATCTACTAGCCACTGGAAGATAAAGCAGTAATAGAGCCATGTCCGTTAAGGAGACGATATAGAAGGATGGGGTTGTGTGTTTGAAAAGTTTGAGAAAAGTGACCGAACTTGGAGATTCTTCAAAAGAATCGTTTAAATGTTTGAATCAAAGGTTTGTTCAATTTAACAGAGTTACAATTTTCATCAAGATGATGTGTAACAAATCTGGTATTGCAAAATCTTTAAAGAACAATGGATCCGGAACTAATCTAGATAATCTTACTAAAATTCACAAACAAAGAGCCCAACGGCATCAAAAGGAATGTCATCAATACATATACTGCCAGACAAGATGCGTATCTGTAGCGGGTTCAGAACTCGATCGACTTCCGCTAGAAATCTTCACTTCCTTGTCTTTCAAGAACTTAGGAATCAGACGGGATTTTCAAATATTGGTGGTGGATTGGGGCCGTGGTTTGACCTAGCATGTCGAATCCTTTCCTCAAGCCGCTTTCCGTACTATGTGTTTTTGGATTTTTGATTTTAATTGAAAAAAATAAATACAACTTCTACAAATTCTTCAAGAAATAATGATGTATGATTAAAATTTTCTCAAAGATCTCGTTTAAATCTGTAGGATCCGATTGAATATTTTGAACCTAAGATTCAATATATAAGCTAACCGTAGATAGACCGAAGCAAGATTATTTACTTTTGGGTAAATCGCAGCAAAAGAAATTTCAAAGGCTACCTGGCCGATTTTCTCACCGTCCATAGCTTATAAATCAAACAACAATGTCAATAAAATGATTCAGATCCTCAAGATATCGCCACTATGTTATCAAATGTGTTTTCTCAGAATTTGTAAGAGGAAAGTATGCCCGTAAATTCACAACCAACCTTTTAGATGCGTAATCTAGCCAATCCTCGCATCCGCAGAGGGCTCTCTCTTTACGATTTATCTTTGTTCTTGGAAGGTTTTAGGGCTAGTTATAGATTCAAAGTTTGTTTTGGGAAAAATGGTGGAATCTAACAAACTAAGGGCAAGGTTGGAGAGCTTTCATCTACTGGCCATGAGCGCTCAAGATGGCTTTAACGATTTTCTATTCTATAGTTGGCTGAAGATGGTATTGCCAGGCAAGATAGCCGTACGCAGAAAAATCCTTAAAATTTAAAGTGGATGGGATGATCTTAAGGGATGAAAGCAAATAAGAATCTTTCACCATGTTCAAAAGAAAGAAGTGAGATGACTACAAACAAAGAGTAATGAAGGATTCTTTATTATAGTAATCAACAATGTTTAAATTAGCAAAACAGAGCATTTAAGAATCTACGCCATAACTAATTTAGAAGAAAACATTAAGAATAACCACATTTGAAAATGTAGCACACTACAAATTATTTCAACTTTATGTAAATTATTCGTAAATGGATACGATGGTATTATAAACTAATATAAAATTTCAAACAAAGAGTAAACACTTATTGAAATCGTAGTCCAACACATGAATCCCGCAATGTCCAAAATATTTTTAAATCGTCATCCAAAGAAGTCACCAAGTAAATTTCTCCAAAAGCTTTTATTCCGAAAATCTCAATGTTACAGCAGAGTAATAGAATCCACCCTCAACACTCTCTTTGAGGGTTTATTTATACACAAAATAATCTTAAACAATCTTTCAATATCTTAGTCAATAATCTAGGCTGACTTAAAGCATAATTTACAAACAAACAAGAGACAAATGGTCTCGTGGATAGAATAATGGGCAACTGCCGATGTGTTGTTCCTTTCTTCGTGGATGCGCTAGAGGTAAGTGCTGAAATAGGGCTCTGTGCTGTCCCTTGCAGTATTTCTTTGGCTTGTTGGACACTCTTTATTCCCACGGATACTCTTTAACCTTTTCACCTGATACTCTTTCATCTGTTTTCCTTTTTACTTTTCACATAATAGTAAAAGATAAAATTCTCATGCTGAAGATAATTTTCATAAAATTTCCAACATTTCTCTCCACCATTGATCATCGGGTATCATAGTTCTTCTGAGTTTCCTCAATGTCTCATCTGCTTCTGTGAGTTTGTAGAAGGTTGGCTCATTAGGAAACAGATACCTTATTTCATGTTCCAGATGAAATAAATCCCTTACTCTATCATAGATATTTCTCCCTGTTGGTAATGTTGATTGTGGTAAACTAGGAGAACAAGCAACTGCATTCTGAGCATGAGTATTTATTCTCTTTATATAGGCTTCTAAGTCCATTATTTGATCCTCTGTGAGCATAGGACTTGGTAATCCACTATCCAACAAAGCTTGAATTTTTTCTCTGAAAATGTTGATATCAACGAAAATGTCTGTACACTTCCTCTCTAAATTCTGCATGAAAGTTCTCTTGATGAAAACTCTCTTTATTTCCAAAACTGTGCCTGTCCTATCATCAATCCCTAACCCTGCAAGCTGTTGCTTTGTCCTGGTGTTCAAAAATTGAATGAGTTGTTGGGCCTGCTCAGGCCTGCCTCTTAATTCATTTCTGGTTCTGTTTATTTCATCTTGAGCTATTTTAACCAACTCATTTTGTTCAAAAATAGCTTGAATAGAGGGCCAAATACCCTTTATTAACTCAATGATGTTACCCCAAAGAATGTCATTTATTTCATTTAAAGGCTTCTCCAATGAAAGATCTTTTTCCAAAGCCTGAACCAATTTTTCCAACCTTTTTATCTCCCTGGTGTTATCAGCAGCTGTCTTTTTAGATGTATCATATTTTTCCTCCAATTTTACTAATTGCAATTTTGTTTCTTGGAGTTCTGTGACCCTTAGTTGTAGACTTTCCATCTGCTTTATTAATTCATCAGAATTCAAACCAGAAGTGTTTACCTGGGATGGTTGTATCTGCTGCCCTGTTGTTGTAGTACCTGTTGTTGATGTCTGCCTGATGGTTTCCTGTTCCTGCAAAGCTTTTTCCAATTCCTTCTCCATTTCACTTAGTCGCTCAGTCATATTTAGGAGCAACTCCATTATTTCTTCCTGTGAATTCCCTTTTAGAACTTCTTGGGTCTGAGGGTGCCTTGAGGCTGGCAATTTTAGCTGCTTTCTGAGTGTAGCTATGTCATCATCTTTCTTCGTTATTAATGCCTCAATACTTTTAATGTCTTTGGGATTGTGACCCAAACCAATGATTATTTCTTCTAAAGACTTTATTCTATTATCTTTGGCCTGTGAAGAGGCCTTCTCAATTTGCAATTGTGCAGTAGTGTTATTCAAAGAATCCTGCAGCGTTATAGCTGCCATGGCCTTGTTGGTGAGAGTGGAATAGACCATTTCCCCAGTTTGTCTGTGTAGCTCTATCTGGTCCAGAGGATGGATATCCTTTGCCAAAACTTCAAAATTTGTTCTGATGTAATCTGCTGCTGAAGTGGGCTTTGGCACCTTTGCTTTGAAGTGGCTCATCAGCATTTTGCCTTGTGAAAGGTCAAACGCTGACATTAGCCTTTCTTGATTATGGGGAGCCATCTTCATATACTGATCATATACCTTCATTTTCAATGGATCATTTTTTGTTTTAATATTAATGAAGGTTCTTTTAATATCTCCAGTGTCTGTCTTTGGTGGTCTGAAAGAGGATACCTCAGTGCTTAATTTCTTTTGTATCCCTTTCTGGCTTATGTTTGTTTCACTTGCTGTGCCAGTTTGCTGACTATCTTCCCTTCCATCATCAAATACTTCATCTATAATTTCTACATCTGGAGGTGGATCTGATTTGTGTTTTTTAGTTTGATGTACCTGTGAGGCCCCTTTTGGAGGTGTGATATCTGGAGCCTGCCTCTTCTTCCCTATTTCCACATTTAATGGAGTTTGCAACTCTGGAACTTGGATGTGCTTTGCTTGTGTGGGAGAAACCTGTGATTGTTCAGATGCTTTGGAAGTCTGTGGTTTCTCCGCCATGACCAAAGTTTCAATGACCTGAATTGCAGGTTCTTTTCCTTTACCCTTGGGTTCTGCTGCTACTGATGGACTGCTTTCCTGTAACGTGTGCTGTAGAGTTGTTGCTGAAGAAGTGCCAATGTAGGGTACCTGCATTTGACCACACGTTTCTAGGTCAAAGTTCTTCTCAACATCTTTCATAATTTTATTCATTTTGTCTGCTTCACTTTCTTCCTCAACAAGTGTTCCTTCAACCCATTCATCTTGATTTGCATACTGTTCTAGATCAAGAATCTTGTGGTGTATATAAGGAGATGATTTATTCTTTAATCTCTTTTCACAAATAAAACCAAAGGGGTCATAAGGAACCCAACGGAAAGATGTTTGGAACTTTCTCTGTAATAGATTTTCTGCCTCTCTCTCAGCCTCCCTAGAATTGCAGATGAAGGGACCTAATTGACTTTTGATTCTTAATTGGGATTTCTTCTTTACATTACAAAAATGGATCACATCTGAATTGTTCATTTGCCTGAAGTATTCCAAGGCAAAAATCCTCATTGGTACATATCTGGGTAACCTGAATGGATGTAATTCACATCCATAAATCCTGATGACCGTATGGTTTTGATACAAATACCAATCCCCAACCTTATAACTCTTTGACAGTTGCAAGGTCTTTCTAATTTCATTACTGAGTCTTGGGGGAGGAATTCCTGTTAACAAAGTTGTTGCAAGATATACAAACTGATCAATGAATTCAGAGTAGGAGTAGGGAGAATCGGAGGAAGAATGAATGATGGGGGACCAAAATATGACTGACCTGGGATTTCCCTTGGCATCAAGTTTTTTAACAGGAAAAGGGAATCTTTCTGACTGATAATAGATCATGAGATGATAGATAACTGAGGAGTACTTAAAAACTTTTTCAGTATCTAGCCTTATGAATTGATCATGGATCTTGTTGGCTATGAAGGAAGCAAAATCATATTTAATCTCAGGAGGTTGCCTAGGAGTAAAAATGGATAGCAAAGCCAAGGTTATCTCATCCACATATTCACTGGTGTTGAATCCTAAGACAAAAGATATAATATTTACAATGAGCCTTCCCAATGTATTGAAAAAGTAAAAACCATAGGGAGGAGACCCTTTTGGATGATGCTCAGGTAACATGAAATGCTGACACATGGATTTTAGCTTTTCTGGGGTTAATTGCCTGGTTTTCTCAATCAATCCTTCTATGGACAATGGAGCTAATTCTTGGTCTGGTTCAAAGTGTAACATGGCATTGATAGCCTGGGGAGTGATGGGAAATAGAACACTTTGATCAGGAGATATTACAGCCCTCCGTGCAGGATCATAGTTTGAATGGAAAAAATGGATGATTTCTGGGAAATAAATGACTGAAGGAATGAGATACCTTGGGAGATTGGATTCCCATAACCCTATAAGATCTTGCCCCTTTGAATATTCGTCTCTGCAGCGACAATAGCTCAATAGGGGACTTTCATCAAAATGCAGGTCTTTAATTTGGAAATCTTCATCTATCAAGGGTAAATATTCCAATTCACGGTGGGGAGCATTCAGTGGAGTGATATTCAAAGCTGCCGGGGCCTCCATTTTGGTTCTTGTGGATTCAAAATGGAGGTTTTTGGTTTTCCTCGCAGGCCGGACGGGATTTCTAAAATGAAGGAAATTGGCGCAATTCGCTGGTTCAGGGAACAATTATACAGTTTTAAAACCTCTGGGGAAAACTCAGTGATGATTTATAATCACTATTTCAGCGAAAAACAACGAACACAGAGTTTTACTTGCAGTTGGGGTGGGAAAGGATAAATACTTGTTTTTTGAAGGAGGCTGGTTCTTTAACAGGTAACAGGCAATGGCGGAACTGTACTTGAACACGGGCGCAGCGGAATCTTGGAGGAAATCGGTCTATTACAGTGGAAATTCGAAAATCGCAGCGGGGAGCACTGTCGTTTTCAAATAACGAAAATAACAGAAAAACACGAAAAATGGCTTTATTTACAAGTTAAAAGGTTTTTTTATTTTTCCGAGGTGTGACGTCATCGACGTACGGGCTGACGTATGCAAGGTCGGGCGGTAAGCGGTAAGTGGTAACCCCGCACCGCTTTTGGTCGAGGGTGGTTTAAGTCGGGAGGGCAGCGATTCCACAAAGTGATCGCCACGTGGATGGTTGACTGTTCAAATACCGCCCGTTCCCCGCTCGTTAAAGTTCTCCCAAAGGATGGGTAGCGGGGTTCACGTGGATCGTTGATCTGCGAAGGGTTGATCCGACGGCTGAAACGATGGGGGAATAAGCGGAGGTTTCAGATGTGGGCCCGTCGGGCTTTAAACACTTTTTAACGTTTTTTAATCACTCCGGGGGATATCTAATAGGTGGATAAAAGGTTATTAATTAGTCCCGATGACTAATTAATCCCGTATGCGTAAGAAAGGGGTTATGGCGGGGTTTGGTTAAGTGGAATGCCAGGTGGACAATCCACGGTGGCACGAAATTTTCCGAAGTTTTATTTGGAATTAAAACTTTAGTTTTATTCAAATTTTTGTGTTTAAACATACATATCGCATGTTTAAAGTTTTTTGTATATATATTTTATTATATGGTAACCAATAAACATTATTTAATTACCATAAGGGCGGGATTATAATATAAAGATATATTTAACCAAAGGGTTTGTAAAGCGGGGTTTTTAATGAATACTTAGGAAAATTATTACTTTGGTTAAACTATATAATATAAGGGTTTTTGGGATATTTATGAAAAGGGAGTTATATACTTAGGATAAGGTATTTTATTAGGGATTTAGTACAATAGAGTTAAATGTAAATATGGCAAAGGACAAGGAAACTCAAAATATTTTTGCACATCTAAGAAAGTGAAAACTTTTGAAGTAAATTGCAATATCTTATCTTCAACACTTAAACTTAGAATAGCAAGTTATGATGAGGGATTTTTATGGAATTTTGCATGATTTTCCTAAGTAAAATGGGATTTTACTTAGGACAAGGTTAAAGATGGATGATTATAATGATGAATTATCTCAAGTACTTAGGTCTTTTTGATCATTAGGCCGAGGGTCCGGTCCCTCCAGAAGTCAAGGAAATGCCTTGAGCCCTTTTGACCTCCAAGTACCCTAGTACTTTGGGGCAGATTAGTAAAACTTTAAGGGAAAAAGTGATGAGGGAAGTTAATGATTTTGACTTTGCTCACTGTAATCTTCCAGTGTATTTCCTGCTTTAGTACTTGTGATGAAAGTAAAGGATCAAAACCATATAGCAGCATCATTCATCAGATAACACTTTGCAGCACCATCTACCTACCCTATCTACTTAACACTACCATTTTCTCTTCTTTATTAGGGTGCATTTAGACTTGCAAACCCTTATCAATCTTTTTCTTTTTTACAAGGCAAATCTATCTAATTCTACCCTTACTACATCCAGGGGCTCAGATTAAACTGTTGAGCACCTCTTATTCACTCTACCTATCTACTTATCTGCCAAGATTAAACTGTTTGGTTAGATATTTATTTTCTATTCTACAACATGAAATTGAAAAATGAACTAGCCAAGCTTAAGCAGTTTGTCTGTTCATGAATTGTGGCATAAAATACAAGTTGCACACAATTTGTTTATTACATCAGAGTAAAAAGTAGTGGCATTTGGATTTGCACACTTTCCTTGGTCTATTTTTGTTTGGGGTTCATTTCTTTCACTTTTTTGACCATTTTATTCTTTTTACCCTTTGATTTTTCTTTTAGGGTATACCCTCTTTACATTTTTTTAAATTTCTTGATTTTTTTGGTTTTTCAAGAATATGGAACACCTTTGCTTAAGAAAGAAGGTTTGAACATATTCCATGGTTTAATCAAGACAATCATGAAAGATGAAACCTATTGGTATAGGAGGCTAACACTGGCTCCACTTGGGGATGGCTTTTCCTTGTGAAAAGTCAAGAACAGCAGGTCAGATGCCTCAAAGTGTCTTCAAACTGGAAATATGAAGTCTTCCTTCTTCTGGTAGCTTTATTTTACATGTGATAGTGAAACTTTTGGAACTTAGGGCCTTCACTTCGGGCTTCAATTCCAAGAAGTCACCATCCAATCCAAAACTGCATTAGAAAAAAGGATATATTATGTACAAGTTAGCAAAATCAAAACATTCTAGTAAATGGGATCAAAATAATGCTTGAGCATTCGACCATTGACTGGTCCTTTTTCAACTTCTGAATTGTCCAACTCTTTCAAAAAGTAAGTGTTGTTTCCCTGCAAGGCATGAATGATATAAGGCCCTTTCCACAAGAAATCAAACTTTCCATGTTTCCCTTTTTCTTCTCTTCTAGAATCCCATCTCAGGACTTTATCACCTAGTTGAAAATCTTCTGATTTAGTCCTTTTATCAAAAATTTTCTTTAGTTTTTCCTGCAAGACTTGTGATCTTTGGTATACCTCTTCCCTGGTTTGTTGCAGGTGGATTGTTCGATTAATTCTTCTTTGAATGTCATTTGGCTCTACTTGAGCCTCCTGAAGTAATTTCATAACAGGAATTCCTAAAGATGATGGGAATCTTGCTTCAATGCCATAAACTAACTCATATGGACTAGTTCCAATAGATTTCTTAGTTGTAAGTCTGTCTGCCCACAATGCATTGGTCAGTTTCTTGTGCCAATTCTTTTTGTTTTCTTCCAATAATTTTTTGATGATATTGATAAGGCTTTTATTAGAGGATTCTGCTAGTCCATTACCCTGGGGGTAATAGGATGTTGAATGGCCTAGAGTAATATGATATTTAATACATAAACTGATCATTTTCTTTGATTTAAATGCAGCAGAATTGTCTGTTATAATCTTTTCTGGACAACCAAATCTTGAAAGTATGTTGGTTTCTAAAAACCCAATAATCACAGAATCATTGGACTGTCTACATGGGATGGCTTCAATCCATTTAGTGAAATATTCTATAGCAGTTAAAATCCATCTATGTTGCCCTGAAGAAGGGGGATGAATTTCTCCAATAAAATCTAACCCCCATTGTTGAAAAGGTCTTTCTGTGGAAATTGGTTTTAAAGGCAGAGGTAACAACTTTCTTTTACCCTCAAATATTTGACATTTATGACAAGTTGTTACAAATTTCTTAACATCAGAGAATAAAGTTGGCCAGTAAAAACCAGCCCTTAAGATCTTGTCTGCAGTAGATTTCTAGTAGAGATGTCCTCCACAATCCCCTGCATGAAATTCATTAAGCACTTTATCAGCTTCATCTTTTAAGAGACAATTCAACACGATTCCTTCATGATTTTTCCAAAATAGAGTGCTATCTAAAATATAATATTTCAAAGATGTCATTTTTAAAAATCTTCTTTTGGTTCTGGACAACCCTGGAGGAGCTTGCAGGTTTAATAAAACATGAATTATATCAGTGTACCAGGGTGAATCTAAGAAAGCTTGACTGATCTGAGGAGTCGCCATCTCCTGCTCGTTATCCAGTTCATTGAGGTATGAGGCTTGGCAATTGGTTTCTGTCATAAGTTGTGCTAAACCTTGGCCCTTTATAAGTTTTTTTGGCTTAATCTCAATATCATATTCCAAAATGGTAGCTATCCACTTACCTCGTTTACCTTCTATGCCATCTTGAGTCAAAATATCTTTAACTACTGCATTAGGCACATATGCTATCACATGAGAATATAATATGTAAACTCTGAAATCTTTGATTGCTTTTACTAATGCAAAAGCCTGTTTTTCCATAATATTGTACTTTAGAGGTGCATCCCTCAGTGCTTTACTAAAAAATGCTATTGGATTTTCACACCCTTGGTCATCTTTTTGAAGTAAAACAGCTGCAACAGTATGTTCAGAAGAAAATGAAAAAATAATAAAGTCTCTATCAAATTTAGGACTGGTCAGAACTGGTGTCCTTGTTAAAGCCATTTTAATTTCCTCGAATGATTGTTTGGCTTCTACAGTCCAGTCAATGCTTGAATATTTCCTCAACATGTTAGTTAGTAATCTAAGTAACTCTGCTAGACTAGAAATGAATCTTCTCAAGAAATTTATTTTTCCTATGAATGCTTGCAACTCTTTTATGTTTCTGGGGTGGGGTATTTGCAAAATTGCTTGAATTCTTTCCGGATCAATCCTAATGCCATCTTTAGAAATAATGTGTCCTAAAAGCTTTCCTTCTTCCAAACCAAACAATGACTTCTTAGGATTCAAAGAAATTCCATATTTTCTACACTTTATAAATACTTGCCTTAGGTGATCTAAATGTTCTTGATCTGTTTTAGAAAAAACAGTCAAATCATCTAGGTAAATAACCAGAAAATCATGTATCTCTTTAGCAAAGGCAATATCCATTGCTCTTTGAAATGTAGCTCCTGCATTCTTGAGCCCAAATGGCATTTTGACATATTTAAACGTACCCCATGGTGTAGTGAATGCTGTTTTATCCTGATCATCAGGATGAACCAGAATCTGGTTGTACCCTGAAAATCCATCCAGTAGTGATATTCTCGAAGAGCCTACTACCCTTTGCAGAATATGGTCCATTTTCGACAGAGGATAGTTGTCTTTTAAAGAAACTTTATTCAAATTTCTTAAGTCGACACACAATCTAATTTCTCCTGTCTTTTTCCTTGTTGGTACCAGGTTAGAAACCCATTCTGAGAATCTTATAGGAGCTATAATCCCCGCTTCAAACATCCTTTTGATTTCCTTTTCAATTGAGGGTAATAAAACAGGATTTATTCTCCTAAGCTTTTGTTTAAAAGGTTTCTGGTCAGGTTTCAAAGGTATAGTGTGTTGAATGATAGATGTATCATAAGATTTGAGGTCTTCATAACTCCAGGAAAAAACATCCTGGAATTCTTTTAATAGTTCAACATATTTAACCTTCTGATCTTTTGGAAGAGACTTGGACAACTTGACCATTTTGGGATTTTCTGGGGTTCCTAAGTTGCATTCTTCCATATCAGCCTTTACAGGTTCCATTTTAGGTCTAAATGGAATATCATTTGAGTCAAACAAATCTTCCAAAGGAGTTAATCCTTTGGGCAAATGATTATCTTTTAAATTGATGATTTCTGTCTCATCTTCTATGATTTCATCATATTCCATTTGTTTCAAATTTTGCATGTCCTTTTCAGTGAATGTGGTCGGATGTAGCATATGAATTTCATTTTCTCTTGAAATTTCTATTTTTTGTTCTTTTCCTTGATCAGATTCATCAATAGCTATATCCTCATCTATATTACAGTTAGAAAACTCATTTTGAAGTGTCAAAAAATTATTGATTTGATTGTTATTCACAAATACTTTCCAATTCGAAAGATTGTCTGGTATAGCAGGCCTATGCCTAATTTTAGCTGAAAACTGATGATTAGGGTCGAAAGGTAACTTGCATGTACTAGCAAACATTGCTAAACTGTGAGCATGCAAATTTTGTTTCCTGGGAATCTTGGCAAGTTGGGCTTGTAAAAATGTGTTGAGAATCTCTACAACTGTCTCTCGGTACTGTTTCAGTCTCATGTCTTTTGTTGAACATTCTCCTTTAATCTGTTGGATGATTAGTTCGGAGTCTCCTATGATTGATACCCTAATACCTCCTAACTTCTTGACATGTTTAAGCCCTAATAAAAGAGCTTCATACTCCGCCATGTTGTTAGTGCATTTGAAATTCAACCTATAAGCATGACCTTCTGCATAATTGTTCTCAACATTATGTAACCAAATCCCAGCTCCTGCCCCTAGTCTATTTACTGAGCCATCAAACTCTAAATGCCATAGAATTTCATGTTCATAATCCTCATCAATTGTTTTAAAGTGTTTCTTGACAGGAGCTAGTTGTTTAGTTTCTTCAGGTATTTCTTGATCATCTGGTGTTTCTTTGTTTTCAGAGATTTCTTCAATTTTAATAGTGGTTTTGTTTATGGTTTCCAATTCTGGAGCTTCTATTTCAGTAGGGAGATCTAACTCAGCATTGTATAAAATAAAAGAATCCATATCAGAATGTACAGAGTAAACAAGGAAGTTTTCAGGCTTCTCATGGCTACTGACTAAGTACTTCATCAAGGTTTCTCTATATAACCTTTTAGGCTGACCAAATACTGAAATAGTTGCATATGACATGTCTAGTTGAATTGATCCTCCAAGTTTAGCACCCCAAGATCTAGACAATAACATACCATATTTAGGTGGAATATCAACAACTACTATGTCCATTAAAACAGACTTAGCAGGGTATTGTACCAAAGTGACACACAGATCTTTAATCAAACCTAAACATTTTACCTGACTGGAATCGAATGAAAACAAATCTTTGTATGGTCTGGTAATATCTAGATTCAATCTTTCCATTACTGCTTTTGGCATCAAATTGTGAGATGCTCCAGAATCAAGCATTGCATTATGGAGTATCTTATCATGAACATTCAGGCTTACATAAAATGGAGGAGTTCCTCCACTTTCGGGTTTGCCATTAACCTCAGGGCCAAAAAGAAGTTTGGGTTGATCATCAAGAATGTTTACCGAATCATCCAATCCAGTAATGTTAATGTTTAGGGACTTGGTAATCTGAATCCTATAGACATCATGTTTAACCAATTCTGATAAAGGAACAACTATCTTGAGTTTGCCTATTTCAGCCTCTAGATTGAAAGGTTTTTCTGTTTGAGTTTTAGTGTTTTGCACAGTTGGGTTTTCTCTGTTTTTTGGGTCTTCAATGTTTTTATCTTTTTCATGAATGAAGTTTTGTTTTGAAGGTGTTTCAGGACTAACTTCTACTGTTTCTTCTACATTTCCTACAGGAGGAGATGTATTAGACTGTTGTTTGTTGTTTGGTTGGTTGTCAGAGACATCTTCAATTATTGGATTTGAAGAATTGGGAGTTATCCTAGACAAAATTTGTACTTGGGGAATGTTTTGTACAGGGGGAATGTTTTGTTTACCTTTGACATTTTGTTTTGTTGTTTTCTGTTTGGTATTCTCTGGCACCTCAATCCGCCTACTTCTCAAGTTATACTGTTTATGAACCTCATAGATTGTTGTGTCATAGCCTTCCTTGAAATCAAAAGTCTCACCTGAATGAGTTTGGAATGTTCCAAGGATGTGATTTTCTTGATCATCCTGGGATAGGAAAACCTCTGGTTCATCTTTGTCATCTGTTACATTGTTTATTTCTACATCTTCTGTAGGTTCTTCAGAAGTTGAGCCTTCAACAAAGTTTTCTTGAAAGGGTGGCCTAATGTTCTGATCGGGAACATTCTTTCCACTATTCTGATTCAGATTCCTCCTAAAGTTCGGGTTTCTTGCAACATTCTGATTGTCAGTAGAAGACTTTCTTTCAATGGTTTCCACTCTGTCTCCTAATCTTTCCATACCTTTAATGATTACATCCAGCTTCTTTTCAAAAGCCGAAGGTTCTTCATTCATAGGCATTCTTCTCTCTGCCCTAGCTCTGGCTCGTTTTTCTATCAGATTTGCTTCTACACTCACCACTATGCTTTGCATTTCCTCTAGTGTTTGAGGAGCTCTTTCCCTAAGGGAATAAGCTATGTCAGAGTCAAAACCATCTGGAAATTTAACCAACACAGAGTCAGGAGGTGGTCTTAAGTTTTGAGGAACTGCATTATATGATTCATTGAATCTTATGATGTAATCTTGTACGGTTTCGTTTGGTCTTCTTCTTAATTTTTCAAATTATGATAGGATCTGGAGAGGATCCTTCTTTTTCTCCCATCTGTTCAAGAATGCCCTATACAAAGCTTCTAAATCAGCGATACTGTTCGGGGTAAGAGCCCTAAACCAAGTTCTAACTTCTCCAGTAAGACTCTGAACGAAAATTCTCATTCGGATATTATCAGTATCAATCTCATAAAACTCAAAGTAATCAGTCATTCTTTTGGTGTGTTGTTGAGCTGTGTAAGTACCTGATCCATCAAAAGGTGTGATCTTACTCTGGTAGTCCTGAGGTAAAGCTGGAGGGTTGGCTGGTAACTGTAAAGGGGCATATCGATTGGCCATTCGAAGATAAAGTGAGATAATAGGAGTTGATGATCTGGCAGGAGGAGATGGAGGAGTAGAAGGGATAACAGGCGTTTGAAAAGTTTGAGAAAAAGTGACTAGACTTAAAGATGCTTCAGTAATCACAGAAATGTTTGAACTTTCTTCAAAGGTTTGTTCAGACTGAATAGAGTTATGTAATTCTCTGTCAAGATGATGTGAAACAAATCGGTATTGCAAATATTCAAAGAAAAATGGATCTGGAACTAATCTAGATAATTCAGTTTCAGAAAAATTCACAAACAAAGATGTTTCAAATCGTGCATCAAAAGGAATGTCATCAATATATATAATTTTCATAGGACAAGATGCAAATCTAGAAAGTGGTCTAGAACTTCCTGTACTCTCCTGACTTCCTCTTTCAGAACTTTCTTGACTTCCTTGTCTTCTAAGAATCCCGGGAATCAGATTTGGATTTTCAAATATTGGTGGTGGATTGGGGTCGGGGTTTGACCTAGTATGTCGAATCCTTTCTGAAGCCAGCTTTCCTAGACTATGTGTTTTTGGATTTTGGATTTTAATTGAAAAATAAATACAACTTCTACAAATTCTTCAAGAAATAATGATATGTGATTAAGATTTCCTCAAAAATCTGTTTAAACTAGAGAATCTGATTGAAAAATTTGAAACTAAGATTCAATATATAAGCTAAATCAGAGATAGACTGAAGCAGCATTTATTTACTTTTGCAATTGCAGAGCAAAAGCAATTTCAAAGGCTACCTGGCTGATCTTCAGAATCTGTCTATAGCTTATAAATCAAACAATGGTATCAATAAAATGATTCAGATTCCCCAGTATGGTCGCCACTATGTTATCACTCAGGTTTTCCTAGAAGTTGTGTAAGAGGAAAGTATACCCGAGGTAACCACAAACCAACCTTTTAGATGCATAATCTAGCCAATCTGCATCCAGAGAGGGCTCTCTCTTTATGATTTATCTTTGTTCTTGGAAGGTTTTAGGCTAGTTATAGATTCAAGAGTTTGTTTTGGGAATATGGTGGAATCCACAAACTAAGGGCAAGGTTGAGGGCTTTCAGTCCATTGGGCTATGGAGTCAAACGATGGCTTTACTGGATTTCTATTCTAAACACAAGATGGTATTACAGGGCAAGATAGCTAGACAGAGAACAATCCTTAAAATTTAAAGTGGATGGGATGGTCTTGAAGGGATGAAAGGCAGCTAAGAATCTTTCACCGTGTTCAAAAGAAAGAAATGAGATGACTACAAATAAAGAGAAATGAAGAATTCTTTATTATAGTAATCAACAATGTTTAAATTAGCAAAGCAAGAGCATTTAAGAATTCATGCTTATAACTAATTTAGAAGAAAACATTAAGAACAACCACATTTGAAATCAGAGTACAATTAAGAAAATTCTGATTCAATCTTTTATGTAAATTATTCAGAAATGGACATGATGATATTATAAACTAATATAAAATTTCAGACAAAAGGGTAGAAAAAATTATTGAACTGTAGTCCAACACATGAATCCTGCAACAAGTCCAGTGCTTTAAATCGTCATCCAGTAAGCCACGAATAAATTTCTCCAAAATGCTTTTATTCCGAAAATCTTAATGTTACAACAGAGTAATAGAATCCACCCTCAACACTCTCTTTGAGGGTTTATTTATACACAAAATAATCTTAAACAATCTTACACTATCTTAGCCAATAATCTAGGCTGACTTAAAGCATAATTTACAAACAAACAAGAGACAAATGGTCTCGTGGATAGAATAATGGGTAACTGCCGATGTGCTGTTCCTTTCTTCGTGGATGTGCTGGAGGTAAGTGCTGAATAGGGCTCTGTGTTGTCCCTTGCAGTATTTCTTTGGCTTGTTGGACACTCTTTGTTCCTACGGATACTCTTTAACCTTTTCACCTGATACTCTTTCATATGTTTTCCTTTTTACTTTTCACATAATAGTAAAAGATAAAATTCTCATGTTGAAGATAATTTTCATAAAATTTCCAACATTTCTCTCCACCATTGATCATCGGGTATCATAGTCCTTCTGAGTTTCCTCAATGTCTCATCTGCTTCGGTGAGTTTGTAAAAGGTAGGCTCATTAGGAAACAGATACCTTATTTCATATTCTAGATGAAATAAATTCCTTACTCTATCATAGATATTTTTCCCTGTTGGTAATGCTGATTGTGGTAAACTAGGAGAACAAGCAACTGTATTCTGAGCATGAGTATTTATTCTTTTTATATAGGCTTCTAAGTCCATTATTTGATCCTCTGTGAGCATAGGACTTGGTAATCCACTATCCAACAAAGCTTGAAATTTCTCTCTGAAAATGTTGATATCAACCAAAATATCTGTGCACTTCCTTTCTAAATTCTGCATGAAAGTTCTCTTGATGAAAACTCTCTTTATTTCCAAAACTGTGCCTGTCTTGTCATCAATCCCTAACCCTGCAAGCTGTTGTTTTGTCCTGGTGTTCAAAAATTGAATGAGTTGTTGGGCCTGCTCAGGCCGACCTCTTAATTCATTTCTGGTTCTGTTTATTTCATCTTGAGCTATTTTAACCAACTCATTTTGTTCAAAAATAGCTTGAATAGAGGGCCAAATACCCTTTATTAACTCAATGATGTTACCCCAAAGAATGTCATTTATTTCGTTTAAAGGCTTCTCCAATGAAAGATCTTTTTCCAAAGCCTGAACCAGTTTTTCTAACCTTTTTATCTCCCTGGTGTTATCAGCAGCTGTCTTTTTTGATGTATCATATTTTTCCTCCAATTTTACTAATTGCAATTTTGTTTCTTGGAGTTCTGTGACCCTTAGCTGTAGACTTTCCATCTTCTTTATTAATTCATCAGAATTCAACCCAGAAGTGTTCACCTGAGATGGCTGTATCGGCTGCCCTGTTATTGTAGTACCTGTTGTTGATGTCTGCCTGATAGTTTCCTGTTCCTGCAAAGCTTTTTCCAATTCCTTCTCCGTTTCACTTAGTCGCTCAGTCATATTTAGGAGCAACTCCATCATTTCTTCCTGTGAATTCCCTTTTATAACTTCTTGGGTCTGAGGGTGCCTTGAGGCTGGCAATTTTAGCTGCTTTCTGAGTGCAGCTATGTCATCATCTTTCTTCTTTATTAATGCCTCAATACTTTTAATGTCTTTGGGATTATGACCCAAACCAACGATTATTTCTTCTAAAGACTTTATTCTATTATCTTTGGCCTGTGAGGAGGCCTTCTCAATTTTCAATTGTGCATTAGTGTTATTCAAAGAATCCTGCAGCGTTATAGCTGCCATGGCCTTGTTGGTGAGAGTAGAATAGACCATTTCCCCAGTTTGTCTGTGTAGCTCTATCTGGTCCAGAGGGTGAATATCTTTTGCCAAAACTTCAAAATTTGTTCTGATGTAATCTGCTGCTGAAGTGGGCTTTGGCACCTTTGTTTTGAAGTGGCTCATCAGCATTTTGCCTTGTGAAAGGTCAAACGCTGACATTAGCCTTTCTTGATTATGGGGAGCCATCTTCATATACTGATCATATACCTTCATTTTCAATGGATCATTCTTTGCTTTAATATTAATGAAGGTTCTTTTAATATCTCCAGTGTCTGTCTTTGGTGGTCTGAAAGAGGATACCTCAGTGCTTAATTTCTTTTGTATCCCTTTCTGGCTTATGTTTGTTTCACTTGCTGTGCCAGTTTGCTGACTATCTTCCCTTCCATCATCAAATACTTCATCTATAATTTCCACATCTGGAGGTGGATTTGGTTTCTGTTTCTTGACCTGATGTACCTGTGAGGTTTCTTTTGGAGGAGTTGTGTCTGAAACCAACCTTTTCTTCCCTATTTCCACATTTGATGGAGTCTGTAACTCTGGAATCTGTGGATGCTGTATCTGAGTGGGAGAAACCTGTGATTGTTCAAGTGCTTTGGAAGTTTGTGGTTTCTCTGCCATGACCAAAGTTTCAATAACCTGGAATGCAGGTTCTTTTCCTTTGCCCTTTGATTCTACTGCAACTGATGAACTGCTTTCCTGTAGTGCTTGCTGTAGAGTTGCTGTTGAAGAAGTGCCAATGTAGGGTACCTCCACTTGACCATAAGATTCTAGGTCAAAGTTCTTCTCAACATCTTTCATAATTTTATTCATTTTGTCAGCTTCACTTTCTTCTTCAACAAGTGTTCCTTCAATTTCTCAACATCTTTCATAAATTTATTCAATTTGTCAGCTCCACTTTCCTCTTCAACAAGAGTTCCTTCAACCCATTCATCTTGATTTGCATATTGTTCTAAACCAGGAATTTTGTGGTGTATATAGGGAGATGACTTATTCTTTAATATTTTCTCACAAATGAAACCAAAGGGGTCATAAGGGACCCAACGGAAAGATGTCTGAAACTTTCTTTCTAATAAAAGTTCTGCTTCTCTCTCAGCTTCCCTAGAATTGCAAATGAAAGGACCTAACTGGCTTTTGATCCTTAACTGTGCTTTCTTCTTTACATTGCAGAAATGGATCACATCTGAATTATTCATCTGTCTAAAGTATTCCAAAGCAAAAATTCTCATTGCTACATATCTGGGTAACTTGAATGGACGCAATTCACATCCATAAATCCTGATGACTGTATGGTTTTGGTACAAGTACCAATCCCCAACTTTATAACTCTTTGATAATTGCAAGGTCTTTCTAATTTCAGTACTGAGTCTGGGGGGAGAAATTCCTGTTAACAGAGTTGTGGCAGGTTGTACAAATTGATCAATGAATTCTGAATAGGAGTAGGGAGAATCAGAGGAAAAATGAATGATAGGGGACCAAAAAATGACAGACCTGGGATTACCCTTAGCATCAAGTTTCTGAACAGGGAAGGGGAACTTGTCTGACTGATAATAGATCATGAGATGATAGATAATTGAGGAGTACTTGAAAACTTTTTCAGTATCTAGCTTTAAGAATTGATCATGGATTTTGTTGGCAATGAAGGAAGCATAATCATACTTAATTTCAGGAGGTTGCTCTGGGGTAAAAATAGAAAGTAAAGCCAGAGTTATCTCATCTACATATTCGCTGGTATTAAACCCCAAGACAAAAGATATTACATTTATAATAAGCTTTCCCAATGTATTGAAAAAGTAGAAACCATAGGGGGGAGACCCTTTTGGCTGATGATCAGGTAACATAAAATACTGGCACATGGATTTTAACCTTTCAGGGGTTAATTGTCTGGTTTTCTCAATCAATCCCTCCATGGATAATGGTGCTAATTCTTCATTTGGCTCAAAGCATAACATGGTATTGATAGCCTGAGGTGTGATGGGGAACAAAATACCTTGATCAGGAGCTAAGACAGCTCTTTGTGCAGGATCATAGTTTGCATGACAGTAATGAATGATTTCAGGGAAAATGTGGACTGAAGGAATAAGATACCTTGGGAGATTGGATTCCCATAACCCTATAAGGTCTTGCCCTTTTGAGAATTCGTCTCTGCAGCGACAGAAGCTCAATCGGGGAATTTCATCGAAACCCAGGTCTTTTATTTGGAAATCTTCATCTATCAGAGGTAAATAGTCCAATTCACGGTGAGGAGCATTCAATGGAGTGATATTAAGAGCTGCCGGGACCTCCATTTTGGTTCTTGTGGATTCAAAATGAAGGTTTTTGGTTTTCTTCATGGGCCGGGCGGGATTCTTGAAATGAAGGAAATTGGAACAATTTGCAGGTTCGGGGAGCAATTTCACAGGTTTTAAATCTTCAATGAGGACTCAGAGAGGATTTTTAACCACTTTTTCAGAGAAAAAACAAAGGAAACTAAGCTTGACTTGCAGTCGGGGCGCGAAATGATAAATACCTGTTTTTAGATCGAACTGGTTCTTTAACAGGTAATGAACAATGGCGGGGACGTTCTTCAACACGGGCGCAGCTGAATTTCGGAGTAAATTGGTGTATTTGCAGTGGAATTTGAAAATTGCAGCGGGAGCTCTGTCTCTTTCAGAAACTAAAAATAACTGAAAAAACACGAAAATGGCTTACTTACAAGTCAAAAAGGGTTTTTGTCTTTTTCGAGGTGATGACGTCATTGACGTACGGGGTGACGTAGGGAAGTGGGGCCGGCGGTATGCGGTAAGCGGTAAGCGGTAAGCGGTGAGCCCGCACCGCTTATGGACGAAGGCGGTAAAAGACGCGAGGGGAGCGATTCCATAGCTTTAATGCCACGTGGATGGTCTGACTAGTCAAAACCACCCATTCCCCGCTGGCTAAATAACTCACACGGGATGGGCAGCGGGATTGATCATGACCGTTGATCAATGGAGGGATGATCCGACGGCTGAAGGAAAGGGAAACATGCGGGGGATTGAAAAGTGGGCCCGGCGGGATTTAAAAAGTTTTTAACGTGTAATCTAATCACCCCGGGGAGAAGTTAATAGGCGGGAATGGTTGTTAATTAGTCCAAATGACTAATTAACCCCGTGAATTTATGAAATGGATCGTGGCGGAGTTTGGCCATGTGGAATACCACGTGGACGAATCACGGCGGCACGACAAATTCTCGAAGTTTTATTCATGTTTTTGGTGTTAAACACACATATTGTATGTCTAACGCTTTTTATATATATTTTTTATTATATGATGATTTAATTAATACAATTATTTCACCATAAGGGTGGGATTAATGTTATAACGATATATTTCACCAAAGGGTTTGTAAGAAGGGGTTTTATTTTTAATGTGCGGGAATATATACTTTGGTAAAACATTATAATAAAGGGTTTTGGGGATATTTATAGAAAAGGGAGTTATATACTTAGGAAAAGGGATTTCACTAGGGATTTAATATAGTAAAATTAAATGTTAATATGATAAAGGACAAGGAAAATAAAAACATCTTTGTACATCTAAGAAAGTGGTAACTTATGAAGTAAATTGCAACATTTTATCTTCAACACTTAATCTTAGAATAACAAATTATTTTGAGGAATTTTTATGGAATTTTGCATCAGTTTCCTAAGTAAAATAGGATTTTACTTAGGAAAAAGTTAAAGATGGAAGATAACAATGATGAATTATTTCAAGTGTTTAGGTCTTTTTTGATCATTAGGCCGAGGGTCCGGTCCCTCCAGAAGTCAAGGAAATGCCTTGAGCCCTTTTGATCTCCAAATACCTTAGTACTTTTTGGGGGAAATTAGTAAAACTCTTGAGGGGGAAAAATGATGAGGGAAAGTGTTGAGGGAGGTTAATGAATTTGACTTTGCTTGTATGATTTCAGTCAGCGTATAAGCCATGTCAAGCCTCCTCCAAATGATTAACCTACATGCAGCAGCATCATTCATCGAGATAACATTTCTTGTGTCACCTACCCTATCTATTTTACACTACCATTTTCTCTTCTTTATTAGGGTGCATTTGGACTAGCAAACCCTTATCAATCTTCTTTTTCTTTTACATGGCAAATCTATCTAATTCTACCCTTATTACATCCAAGGGCTCAGATTAAATTGTTGAGCACCTTTTATTATCTCTACCTATCTACTTATCTGCCAAGATTAAACTGTTTGGTCAGATATTTATTCTCTATTCTACAACATGAAATTGAAAAATGAACTAGCCAAGCTTAAACAGTTTGACTTATTCATGAATTGTGGCAAAGGTTTGACAAGCTGCACACAATTGCTTTATTACAAAAATGAAATAGTAGTGGCATTTGGATTTGCACACTTTCTTTGGTCTATTTTTTGTTTGGGGTTCAGTTCTTTCACTTTTTTTTGACCACCTTTATTCTTTTTACCCTTTGATCTTTCTTTTAGGCTATACCCTCTTTACATTTTTTAAATTTTTTGATTTTTTGGTTTTTTTTTATTATTGTGGAATGTGATGCCTCAAGAAATGGAATTGGTGTTGTTTTAATGTAGGAAGGAAGACCCATTGCTTTTGAAAGTCGTCCAATCAAAGAAAAGTATTTACGAAAACCTATTTATGAGAAAGAAATGTTAGCAATACTGCATGCACTAAAGAAATGGCGAACTTACCTAATGGGAAGACACTTCAAGGTAAAAACTGATCATGATAGTCTTAAACACTTTTTGGAACAAAGACTATCATCAGAAGAGCAGCAAAAATGGGTCACAAAGATGTTGAGTTATGACTTTGAAATAATCTACAAAAAAGGAAAGCTTAATGTTGTTGCAGATGCACTCTCAAGAAAGAATGAAGAGGTGGAAGCATTGCTTTGTGCCATTTCTATTATCCAACCAGATTGGATAATTGAAGCAAGAGATGAATGGAAGAAGGAAAAATATGTATGGACACTCATTCAAAAGTTGCAGCAAGATCCTAGTACATATGATACATTTAGTTGGAAAAATGATTCCTTATGGTACAAAGATCGTTTATATATTTGTAATAATTCCCAACTAAAACAAAAGATTTTTCTGGAATTGCACACTTCTCCTTTAGGAGGACACTCAGGATTTTTAAAAACTTACCACGGGGTGAAGAAAGAATTTTTTTGGGATGGCCTTAAATCTGATATTCAAAAGTTTGTGGCGGAATGTTTGGTTTGCCAGCAGAATAAAGTTGAGACAATTAAGACCCCGGGACTTCTACAACCTTTATCCATTCCAAGTCAACGTTGGGAGGAGATTTCAATGGATTTTATCACGGGTTTACCTAAGTCTGAAGGAAAGAGTGTCATCATGGTGGTAGTTGATAGACTTACCAAGTATGCACACTTTTGTGCATTATCTCATCCATTTAAAGCAAGTGCAGTTGCTACTACATTTATGGACACAATTCAAAAGCTACATGGAAACCCAAGGGTTATTGTGAGCGACAAAGATCCCATTTTTACTGGAAATTTTTGGACGGAGTTATTTTCTTGTTTGGGTACTCAATTAGCTCATAGTTCATCTTATCATCCTCAATACGATGGTCAAACTGAGATAGTAAATAAATGTTTGGAAGGATATCTTCGTTGTTTTGTATCTGATAAACAAACACAATGGGTCAAGTGGTTACCTCTCGCTGAATGGTGGTATAACACTTCCTTCCATACTGCAGCAAAAATGGCCCCATTTATGGCACTTTATGGATATCATCCACCATCCATCACATCATCTTTAAGGGAAAATTCGAAGGTTCAAGCAGTGGAAGATCACATCGAGCATCGGCAAGAAGTTCTCCAACTCTTAAAGGATAACCTGAATTTGGCACAAAATCGAATGAAACAACAGGCAGATCAACATCGCAGCGAGAGAAGTTTTGATGCAGGAGATTGGGTATTTTTACGGCTACAACCATACAAACAAATGTCCCCGAAGGATAATAAATTATCGCCAAAGTACTATGGTCCTTAAAGGTGTTGCAAAAGATTAGTACTATGGCATATAAATTGGAGCTTCCTGCTTCTTCGCGAGTGCATCCAGTTTTCCATGTTTCATGCTTAAATAAGGTTATAGGTGAAAATCTTCCAGTTCAAACAATATTGCCAGAACTTGATGAGGAAGGAAAAATCATATTGGAACCTGAAGCGGTCACGAAAACAAGAACTCGACAACTACGGAATCGATCAATTTCGGAGTATCTCATCAAGTGGAAGAACTTACCCACTGAAGATTCTACATGGGAGGATGAGAATTTTATACAGAAGCACCCAGAGCTACTCAAGCATTGAGGACAACACTTTTTTGAAGGAGAGGGGCATGTTAGGTCCCTATATTACTAGTATAGTCCCTTATTGTTGTTAGCGTAACCCCCTTATTGTTATTAATGTACCCTTGTAACCCCCATATTGTTATTATTGTGCCCTTAAATTATTATTGTTAGGTCGGCTAGGATTACATTGTGGCCCCACTAGGATTACATTATGGCCCCATGGACTCCTATATATAGAAAGGAGGTTTTGTGAATTGTATCATCCAAGAATTGTGCATTTATGTAATGTATTGGAGGTTGCCCCCTCGAAGTGGCTCATTTATAAGGCGTTGATATCTCTTTTCTTCTCTTTTTGGAGCTGGTTACATAACAAGAACCTAGATCTAAGCGCAGGTAAAAGCCCTTAATACATGCACATAAACAAATTATTATCTCTCAATCATATCTAACTTATCAGAACAAAAGCCACACTTGTGCGATCACACATAAAGTTTTCTAGTAAAAACCCTTAACACATAAGTAATATAGATATTTTCCACAGATATTTAATTCAGATAAATACACATTCCACATAAATAGATTAATAGATAATCATGCATAACACATAGAAATTGAATCAAAATTCGCAAAAAGTTCTTCTTTATTAATGGATCTTCAACTTAGTACAATCTCTTTCTATTTTCACACACAACAACAAATCCTGTGCACACAACTCAGGACTAGGTCTTCGTACACACAACCAATAGGAGCCTTTCTAACCAGACAGACTTACCCAAAACTTAGATCAAAACATTCATAGCCATAAACATCTATCCATCTACTCGTTGATATCCTTACTTAACTCGACTCTTACATATTTATAGCTCTTTGACGCACACATATCATGGTCTCAAATCATGGTTTGAGACTCATGGTTTCCCCTTTTACCCATTATAATGATAAAGGAGCTTTGACCTGCCCCAAATCCCCTTGAATTCTACACGCAATGCATTTCAACAAAATTTTACCCAAAGTTATGCAAACATTTTCCCATAAGGGACCCCATCCCAATAGGCCCCCAACACAATCTAGTGACTCGTCTCGAGTCATTTTGGTCCCGACTCCTGCATCTTGTCCTTTAGTGCTTGAATTGACATTTTTAGCGGCCAAATGACTTCGAAGCTCTGTGCTGCAGCGTGTTGCACTTCTTCAACTAGTTTCTCTATCGTTGGCCCCTCGGCTATTAGGCCGATACTTATATGGGTTTTTTGTAGGCTTCTGAGGGCACCATTGATGCTTTGGAACAGATGTAAGGCTTCCTCAGCCCAAGTCTACATCCGGTTGTTCGGCAACTGCTCTTGTCGGTGCAGTGTGTCAATATCTTCTTGAATAACACAACTCTCTTGTAAGTGGGCCAACCGCTGGGTAGGTACCAAAGTCGGTGAAATGACTCAAATATCATTAATTTTCTGCTCTTTTTCCCTCAGGTTTATCTTCAAAAACTATGCGATAGGTTCATATTGGACGAAGGTTCAAATTCCCATGGCGTCCTCTAAAAATTGGTTGCAAGCATCCACATAAGCGCTAATGCTAGTAGTATACTCGTGAACAACCTCTGAAGGTGTCTCAGGTTGCAACTTCATCTGTAGATCGACAATATTTTGCTCAATTTATACTTAGACTGTGGTGATTTCCGATCGTGAAGCCTTGAGCATAGCGACCAAATTTTCCAGCTTGACAGTGACCGCTGCAGTGGGGGGCACTATGATTTTGGGGAGGCTCGAAAAAAACTAATAAATCAAGGTTTCTAAATAGTTTTTGTCCTTTCGATGTTGAGGCAGCCTAGTGCTGCGCAGACATGGTGTCCTGGAGGGCCTTATATTCTCAGTAATATAGCTTGTTGGTGATTATCCTGTGCATGGCATGCAGTTTTCCGCTGGGGAACACAAACAAGTTAATCCCGACCTCATAGATTTCAGGAATTAATACATGCAACTTGGAACTGGGAATTTGAATTGAAACACCCGAAACTTGGAAGATTCTGCTCTCAGAGCTGGATGGGTGTCGAATTATTAGCTTTCTCACTTGTCCCACGCTTGCTTGACTATTGCTCACTTGTATGGCACTTGCTTGCATTTTGAGCTGTTGGAGCCTCAACTGCACATAATCAAGGATGAATTTATACTAAGCTTTGACCTTGGCCCACACATCTTCAGTGACCATCTGGATAATATCTCCGATCTTGTCGAAGTCCTCCTCTATAAGTGTCAATGGATCCGTTTTGTTCTTCTTATAATCCTTTCGCTTTGTGCGCGATCCCAAGGTGGTATGAGGCCCTTGTTTGGTACTGCGCTGTGTGTCTACCAGGGCATCAACAATGTCTCCATCCTTCACTTCCATGTCCTCATCACTGCGTAGGTCCATTGTTTATGTTTTCGTGGTTGGCTCGTGGTCCTTTGGCATATCCTTTGGTTTCTATGTCATCGTACACGACTTTGTGGCAGTATTTAATGGTACAAAAGATGACGCACCTCCAGCTGTGCTTGCTTCGAGCCATAATGGGGGCCACTTGGTTGTGGTACGTACAAGGTCATCCTCCATGACCATTTATGGTAGCTCATACCATATCCCTTCCATGTCTCTCTTTGCATAGACGTGCATATTATGGAAAGTAGCCTTGAATTCCGCGATGTGCTTGTACTGCTCGTAAAAAGTAGGTGACAGTCTTGGGTTGGACTACACCGCTTGAAATATTTCAGCATCAAACAACACCCATAATATTTTTTTCTCCGTGATTTTGGATGGAAGCTTAAAATTCCATAGGGACGCATACTTGGTTGCTTTGCAAAGATCGGCCTCGATGTCTGTCAATTGTGACTGTGATGGTGGCCTCCAAACGATCAACACGACCAACAACAATAACCAAGAATAATAGAAATGCTTGCCTTCCTCCTATGCCTCTCGAATGTTTTCTAGAAATTTGTTTCAGAGGTACTTGTCTCAATTATGTTGTACCCCTTTAACGCACTGCGCAACTAGCTTGATTACATACGTTGACACCTTCATTGCATGACACTTCTTGATCGGTTGACAGGAAAGGATCAGAGTGGAAAATTTAACTGCCGGTGAATTTGTGTCTAAAACGACAAAAAATCAGGTGTTCTTGTTCACCCTATAAGACTTATTCACCTCGTAAGAGACCTTTTTATCCAATCCCTTTCCTCCGAAGGCCACCCCTAGATCCTCCCCTTGGTATGGTAACATGGTGATACAATGAATCAACATATCATCAATCAGGATGGGCTCTCCGAGCCATAGACAATTATCGTGTGCCAGAGCGAGAAACTGGCACAGACAAATGTCATTTATGGTGTTGCGACCAAAATTCAAGATGTTGAGAAGGTTTAGCAACCTAGACTAATGCAACCCAAACACCTATGTCTTTGAGTAAACTTTAATGACTCCCGCATCATAAGGCACCTGTTCCAAATATTCTGACAATGCAAGTTTGGGGAACTTCACCTGGTCAGCCAGGTCCCGGCCTTACAATTTGAGTAGCAACACCTTGGTGAACATGTCTCCTTCTAATGGAAAATTTTCTAGGAGTAACGACATATTGATATGAGATTTGACCTTATCCAGGTCCTTTGTGGTTTTCGCAGATGGCTTTCGCGATGCCATATACTTTGGTAGCCGCGAAATTGGATCAATCTCTTCGAAAAAATCCTTGTTAATGATTACTTCAGCCTCTTCATCCATTGGTCTCGTCTATCTCTCATCAGGGGTCGACTTAGGTTTCAAAGTATTCTTGCGCGGAGAATTTCGAGTCTTCAAGGTTTTTCCTTTCATTGGTTTGTGCGGTTGAGGTTTCGACGTAGGTGTTTCTTCAGTGTGCGTCACAAAGGGGGTAGAATTTGTAGCAGTCATACTTGGGGGGATTAAATTTTCTAATCCTTGTTAGCGCAAAGTCTCGAGGAAGGATTTCGGCTGCTAAAACATACACTCTGGAAAACACATTGAGAGTAATAAACACAGATCTCTTGGAAAGAAAAGGGAACTAATGCGACCCTTCCTGCCATATATATAGCGATGGTGTAGCCTAAACGACTTGATGTCTGTTGATGCAGCCTCATAAATGATAAAAAGACTCCAAATCTGGCATAATATGCTCCATAAATGTAGGTTAGCCACTCCTCCAAATGGTAATAAAGTTGTCTTATCCAGATTAACTGTTCCAATGACTAGTTTTTGGCACATCTGTGACGGTTTCAACCTCCTAGCACAACCCTTGGGTGGTTGTTGCAGATACCTGTGTTTCCTCCATCTTCGTCGCACTGACAAAATTTTCCAACAATTGAAAGACTTATTTATGGTCCTGCAGCCTCTCATAACTGTTTGGGGCACTAAGACACTTCTCTGAACATATAGTCATTTGGCGTGCAGAAGGATGAGGTCATCCCTGTACGACTTCAACCAACTTCTATTGAAATATCCCAGAAGGAATTCACCCCTTAAGGTAACCATACGTACTGCACCTCCTTCCGTAATCTCTTTGACAACACAAGGTCCAAGCCAATTCATTTTGAACTTTCCTGGGTGGCACACAAAATTACTGTCATATAGCAAAACTAAATCATCTTCCTTGAAACTCTTTTGTCTAATGTGCCTATATTGCCAAGCTTTTTCACACGCCTTTTTCACCTATTGATGGAAACCAACAATGAATCTATCTTCCTCTAGTGTAACTAGCTGCGATAGTCACACTTCTGTACTATCTTGATCATCCATTTTAGTTACCACTGCAATGTGCAGACTAGGGACGATGCACTCCATTCACATAAAAACTTCCTGTTTATACACCAACATGAAAAGGGTGTGTTTAGTCAGTTTCTTGCATGTACTTATGTATGCCCATAGAATCGCCGGTATGCACACATCCAAATCGTTCTGATTAGCATTGCAAACCTTTATGAGTGCATTCCCAAAAATCTCATTAAATTCCTCTATCATTCCATTTGCTTGTGGATGGTACAGTGTACTCTTCTAATGGTGCATCTTAAACTCTATTGTCAATGCTTGGATGGTCTCATTCACAAAGTGTGTACCCTGGTCACTCATCAAGATTTTAGGACACCTAAACCTTATCAAGATATTCTCAAAAATGAAGTGCGCAACTTTCTTTGTGCTGCAATATTTCATAGGCTTAGCTTCTTCCCACTTGGTCAAATAATCCATTGCAATAATGATATAGCACGCACCAGTATTCTTTCCGGGAGGGTTGATCGCTCCTACAAAGTCAATGTCCCATTTATCAAAATCTTGCAAAGTCACTTGTTGTTGCACTGGAATTTTATCTTTGCGTGAGGGTTTCCCTATTCTCTGACACACATCATAAGTGCGACAATACTCTTTTACATCACTATGTATTGTAGGCCACCACAAACCAGCCCTCAAAATTTTCTGCGCAGTTGGTTTTCCTGCATAGTGACCTCTTGCAACCCCTGCACGTGCTTCGACTAGGATAATATGTATTTCAAACTTCGACAAATAGCATCACAATACCTCATCAGCTCCCATCTTATACAACTAGCTGACAATACAAGTAAATTCGGCTGCGTGCAAGACTAGTTATTTCTTCTGTTAACTGTATACTATGTAGGTGCACTACCAATGGTCAGAAAGTGGATAATATCTGCGAAGTGGTCATCGACTACTTTAATGGAAAATAGGAAATTCTGGTAACCCATCCTCAAAACTAGTTGGCACCTCTCCACTTTCAATGTGCGATAGATGATTTGGATCTGCATTCAATTTTCCTAGCTTTACAATTACCTCAAAATCATACTACTAAAATAATAGGAGTCATCGACAAATCTTCCTCCCTAACACAGGCTTGTTGACCAGGTACTTTGATGGAAGGTCACCCTACCAAACCCACATTCTCAACACAAGTTATGCATATAAAAATGCATCTCCAAATTTATGCCCCAATAAAACTTCTAAGTCTGGGAAAGTTCACAAACTTTCAATAATGATGCGGAAGCTAATAGCATCTGTTCACAAATTTTATGGCTTATGAAAACCATACTTAAATACCAGCCAAAATTCAATAAGCATTTAGAACCCAAATCATAATGTTGATTCAAACATTTCACAATTGGAATAAAGTCCAATTTATAAACTCTAGTCAATATGCTTATGGTTATTGAATTAATGCTTGACCCTTAGCATTTTAAATCTGAAGTGTAAAATTCACTTTCACTGCATGTTAACAACCACACATCAAACTTTAATTTGATAAATATAAATGTATTAACCCTTTTTTCAAACCATATGTGTTCATTTATTATTGATATACATATGGTCAATTGGCATTACAACTCCCAATGCCAATAGATACAAACCATTGTATCAAACATATGATGCATATAACCACGCTCCTTACCTTTACTTATCCCCATATCATCCAACGGATGACATATCATCGCATCAAACATCAATGATCTGATGAATATCACGTAACCAACATACAAGAAGTTTATTTCACAAAATTCACGCGATGTATCTGGTTTTACCTTTACCACTTTTTCCACGTGTCAGCCAAAGAACCTAATCACGTTTTGAAAAAAAATACCACTTACCATTTGTGAAGTCATGCGATACTGCCTGTTTTAGATTGGAAAAACCGCTCTCACTATTCCACCACTTCTTTGCTCAACGTTCCATCGAATTTGGACTTCTCAACAATACGCCCTCAAACCTTCACCGACCAGACTCTACTCTTGTGAATTCATTTATGGATTTGGGAAACCCGTCTTTTTCTACGCAAAGGCTGTGCTCGACCTTACCTGATGCTGTTTCAATAAACAGGAATTCGATGCTAGATTAAATATGCCAAAGACGTATCAGCGATTTAGACCGCCTGCGTCCTTCATTAGAAAGGATCAAGACTCATCAATGATTTTAAGAAAGGAATGGGTATCGATTTATGCTCTTCTTGTACGATCAGAAGCTCTTCACCACGACACTTCTTCAATTAAATTGCAGTTCCTCTGCATCTTCAATTCTACAATTCATTTATATTCTAATCAAAACGATTGCGCCATCGAAAAATTCACTCAAATTATGAACATGATTTAATTCATAACCATTCCTCACGATGTTTCAAAACAACCCAATTGAAATGAAATTGTTCAGGTATCTGAAATACTACAGATCGATTCCAAAAACCGCTTCATTTAACAAATTCTCCACACGATTGCAACATCGCTTTCCCTGCGTCTTCAGTTCACCTCCATGATGGCATCGATTTCTTCTGAAAAATGAAAATCGACTCACTGGACTTCTCATAACTCTAATTCAGCCTTCAACAGATTCATTCAAAATATCTGCGCCCACAATTTCACTGTGCCATCGTTGACTTCATAATTTCCCCTCGTGGTTTCAACTAGAAATTCCCACGACATTCATCCTTGTAATTGGTTCATTCAATTCCATAATAGTATCAATTTCTCTAAATAAATCCTTATCATTGTATCTAAATTGATATAACAGATACAAACCTTAAATTTAAATTCGGACTCAATTGATCTTTCTAATGATTGATACACCAATATATACATATATTTACACATAATTGTATACAACCTTTCTGGTTTCCAATTCACGAAATTGACATATCAATTTCCCCAATTATATGCATAATCTCACTTCAAACCCCAACTTCAAAAATTAAACATGCAATTGCTCAATCAATCAACCCATATAATTCTGAAAACACACTTTCATATAAATAAATGAAATTACTTACAGAAATTTTTGTTCCTGGCCTGATTTTCAAATCATTGGCCCTTCTTACAATTTCCTGGAGGCTTGACAAACAAACCTCTGTTTGTCTTCTTCTAACTCCTGTCTGCTACCCCTCTCTTACTTCTCTTTTTCTCTTTTTCTCTGATCTTGCCTTCTAAGCTTATTAATTTATACAATTTTAATTGAACCAATTTAGGTTCAAATCCTCAAATATCTCAACAAAATCCTCAAAATCTACAAACCCCTACAATCTAGATTTTATCCCTAAAATATTGAAACCGAATCTAACTTAGGCTTCATAATTAATTCTTAAATATCTCAAATCTAATTTCCTTCATGTTCTCCAATCACTTGGGAACATTAACAAATTCCTCACAATAATTAATTAAAATCACTCAAAAAGCCCATTAATATTTACATAAAATCAATATTTTCTCACAAACATAAGACCCCCTATGTTTAATAAAATACAAAGTATTTTTCGAATCTAATGCCCCTACATCATACTTCAAAGCAGAGTGGTCAGAAAACATCTTAAAATGTCCTCCTAACAAATAGTGACGAAACTTCTGTAGCGCATAGACCATAGATAATCTTTCTCTCTCTATTGTTGAGTAGTTGCGATCAACACTTGACAATTTCCTGCTCACAAATGCAATTAGGTGAGAATATCTCTGGCTCCTAGTTGCGCGAGTACAACACCTAGCGTGATACAAGAAGCATCCACATGTACATGGAATTCCTTTGTCTAGTCTAAAAATACCAATATAGGCGCTGTCACAATTTTCTCCTTAAGTAGATCTAAACTCTTTTGACATATCTCATCCCAGAAAAAAGAGGCATCCTTATTCAACAATTTTTCCATCAGCGCAGTAATCAGTGCATAGCCTTGAATAAATTTTCTGTAATAGCCAGTATGCCACAAAATTGAGCGCAATTGCTTCACATTTGTGGGTGCCTCCAAGTTGACAATGATAGAAATCATAGCTAGATCAACCATCAATCCTTGTTGACAAACAATATAACCCAAAAAAATCTCGAAAGTGACACAAAATATGCACTTATTTAGATTTAGTGAGATCTGATGCTTCCGACAAGTATCCAACATTAAGCGCATATTTTAAACATGTTTCTTCAATAATCCAAGTATAGTCCAGTCATCAAAATATAATTCTAATAATTTATGTATATAATCCTTAAACATAGCTACCACCATGCATGAGAAGATCACTGGCGCATTCCTCAGATCGAATGGCATTACTGTGTATTGGAATGATACCCACTCTGTCGCAAAGGTTGTCTTAATTCTGTCTTCAGGCACGATTCTTATTTGGTGGTAGCCAGAAAATCCATCAGTGAATGAGTAGGCCTCCTGCCCTCCCACATTGTCCAATATTTCATAAGAAAACAGACTTTTAAAAGGGTCATGTACACAAGCATCATTCAACTTGCAGAGATCCACAAAAATCCTAATTTCTCCTTTGGTGTTCTTTTCTTGGACCACCACGGGTCTTACCCAATCTGATTCTTCTATTGGTTCAATGATCCATGTATCAACCATTTTCTCTAGCTCCTCCTTAAACTTTTGTTTGTACTTATGATTCAATCTGTAAGGGTGTTGATTGACAGGCCTAAAATCTAGTTTCAGAGTGATTTTCATCACACCAAGATCCACAACAATACCTTTCATCTCTAAAAACTTTGTGGGAAATAAGTCTTGATATTCAGCGAGTAGCTACACAACCTTTTACTGTATCTTCATCCTAGTAATCCCCTATTTCGGCAATCCTATGTTGTTCTTTTGTTCCAATGTTGACTTTCCTAATCTTCATGGGTTTCGTTACATCTGGCACTTCAACCATAGGCCCAAAAATTGCGCACTGTCCTTTAGATTCAGGGATATTGATGTTTCTTGGATCTTCCTCATTATATTCAATAGTTATATTCTGACATTCAACTATATCCTTCATTTATGCATCCCATGCTGGTAGGGCTCGTTATTCTGGTTTCTCTATCAAGACCGCATCTTGAATCATGTATAAGGCTGTACTGATGCATGGTAATCCATTCTCAAAATTGAATGTTAAATCAAAGATTTCTAGTAGTGCAACCTATTCTGTCGTGCCTCGTCTCAAATCAACCTCTAGGTACCAGTTCATAGGAATCCGTATTAAAGTATGGACGAATGTATGCACCCATCATGGCTGCGACTCTATTCCCCAAGCTATAGTCCACCTGGCTAAATGCATGCATGGGTCTTCTTTGTCGGCATAAGTTCCTTCCAACCGGGTATTTGGTTGTCCAAATCGCAATTGCATCATGTGGGTACATTCTTCCCAATTCACCAAGTTGTCCTTGTGTATTTCCCATCAACGGGCTGGAGTTGAGTGCAAAGCTAAGTCAAGCACATAGAACCGTTGTGTCTCTAGAACAAATTTCTTGAATTAATATAAGAAACAAGTGACACTGCCTATACCATCATAATAAGGTAATTCCCGCACATCAGAGGATATGCACCATAGAGATATAATGACTCGGTTGCAGTGCAGTGTAGAGACTTCATGCAAATACTTCTGCCAATTCTTCAATTCCTCATCTGATTCTGAGTGGAATGAACTATATCTATCCCAGCTAAGCTGACCATCTATTGTGGTATTGATCCAATATTCATCTCTTGCAGTTAGCTTGTAGATATGATCAACATCCTCTTTTGCGTGCACCAGTTTTGTGTAACTTTCTACTTTTGAAGGATACAATGGGACCACAACCCTAGTTCCATTGTTTTCAAGCACCATACTTCTCTTCTTGAGGTTGATGATATAATCCATGTCAATATCCCAATCCAAACCCAAAATCGTAGGGTATGGATCTGAATCATTAACAATATGAATAAATTCAAAATCAACTAGTGCCTTAACTCCTTCGATATCAGCTATGATCCTAGGAAGTCTATCCATTGGGATAATATTCTATTTATTTTCCATGCGTAGCTGTATTGCAGACCATTCCAGCTTAGGCTCTCCCATTTTTTGCCAAGTTTGCTTTGGTATGACATTTGCATCAGAGCCCAAATCCAGAATGACCTTGTCCATTTCAAATTCACCTATCTGAGAAGTGACACACATTTCTTGACGTATTCTTCTCTTGTTCTTATAGATATTATTGACAACATTTTGCTCCATTAGGGGCTATTATTTTTTGGTGCAACTATTAATTAAAGATTGAATGTTCTCAACGAGCTTATTATTGTGCAAAATCTTGATACAAGCCTGCAAAAATGGTTTCATCTCTACAGGCTCAGCCCCTTCTATGGTATTGATTGCAGGTTTGCTTGCTACTTTAGATGTGCCAGGATATACGAAGTCCTTCTTTGCTATGACAAAGGTTTGATTTTCCCTTTGTAGATATAACCCTTCCTTTTTATCAAGAGCTCTCCAGACCCAAACATCAGTGACAATTCTCTTATCTTATGTTTTATCTTCCCTAGTTTCTACACACTTTTGGTAAAAATATTTATGCTAGGATATTCAGTGCGCAGTTCTGCTCTCATCATTTGAAAATTCTGCATAGGTGTCTGTGGTTTCTTTTCCTGCATTTTTGCAAACATTACATGGAAATATTCAATAACATGATCTAACTATCTACAATACCTGCAAGATTGTTGTGTTGGGTTTGGGCAGTTGCAGGCATAATGACCAACTTCTCCATAGTTATAACAAATGAGTTGTCCCCTTCCATAACCAACCCCTCTGCCTCTTCCTCGTCCTCTTCCTGGAAATCCACCGTGTCCAGACGATGATGCAGGCGAATCTGATCCTATATCCTTAGCCTGTAATCTATACGAGGTAGCATGCTCAACCATCAGACCAAAGCTACGACAGTTCTTTTCATCATGTCCCACAGATCGATAGAATGTGCAGTAAGGTTGTTGTAACTCCGGAATATATTTACCAAGCCTAGGGAAGAAGTCTATATTATGCATTCCATTTACTTGGAAAATCACGCACCATAGTTTGGGAACCTCACTAGGCCCTGCTATGTTCTTAATCAGACTTGGTCCTCTAACTGCCAGATATTTATTATATACAGGACACTGATCCTTGTGATGTCCCTCAACTTTATAGTGTGTGCACCATAATCCTGCACACACATCCTTTTCCTTCTCCTTTCACAGAGTTTGTATCTCTAAGTGCAATGCAACTAACTTGATTTGGATTTTCTGAGCCCTAACCTGTGTGGCTGGTATAGGTGAGGCTTCTAGATTCATGGAAATATCCACAGCTTCAGCCCGTGTCGCAATCTTCTGTTGGTTTAAATACTAGCACAGATGCGGCGACAACATAACAATGAACCATTCTTTGTGTTGCATGTCATCGATAGTAAATCCTCTGTCCCTGATGGAGGGAGACCTAGCCTCTCTCGACCCCGCCAGGAGAGAGAGGTACCCAATTAGTTGTCGACCGATAGGGAGACCTAACCTCTCTCGACCCCACCAGGAGAGAGAGGTACCATATTCCACTTTCTCGACCATCAAGGGAGAAACAGGGTTGTTATCGACCGGTAGGGAGATCGAACCTATCCTATCTCGAATTATTTTCCTCCCATACAGATTCATTTACTTCTTGGTGGATACCCTTTAATTTTGTCACACATTGAGAGTATGATTTTGGATTTTTGAACTGCTCCTTCAGTGCAGTTTAAGCTCGTCAATCGTTGCATTAGGGTTGGTTGTCATATATGTTGTTAGCCTCCACAATGTCTGAAGGATGAGAAAGGATATCGACAGAGGTAACCTCAAACCAAGCTTTTAATTTGGTAGCTAGCCCTTCCAAACCAAAGAGGGCTCTCTCTATGAATCATAGCTAAAGGGATTGACTGGATCAAGAGTGGATTTTAGGCTAGTTAGGTCAGATCTAGGGTTTTGAAATATTGATGGTTTTTCTGCTGGATCAGGGATGAAAGCCAGGTATCTAGGTCAGAATTATCAAAGGGTTACAACTGCAAATATATGGAGGAGTAAGATAGCAATGCTTTAGTGATGGGCCTAGGGTTTTGTTGGTGTAGTTTAGGATTTGAAAATGAAGGAGGATCTTAATGAGAATGTGTCATGAATTCATTAAAACAGAAGGACGAATACTTAAAATGACATTCCCAAATAAAATAGAGCTTTATGAATAATTCTGATTATTAAAATTTTAGGAAAACCACCGAGGAAAGAAAGATATGAATAGGAAACATGTATCCATTTATATAAGACTATAACAGAGAAATTGCAACATCGAAAACCCATTGCACATGAATTCCTAGATAATAGATGAAACTGTTCCTTTGATTTTATGAATAAAAGCTAAAGTAAAAGCTACAGTAGTCTCACCCTCTGATGTCCAACCATCAAAACGACTAAGAAATGCATACATATAGACAAAAACCCATTTCCCCTCTTTCAGGGGTCAAATCCTAGAGTGGAGGAAAATTTCACATGATTCTCTTACCTAAAACCTAAAGACTAGTGAGGTTAACAAAACTCTCCTCAAGATAGAGAAACCGATACATTTTGGCCATAAAAGATATTTACAAGCATGTATACACATCATTTTTACTCTAAGCAACATAATTGCACCTGATTAAATCATTACAAATCAAAAAATGATAAATTACTTTAGGCAGAGTTGAGTTTGACTGATCAAATGGAGAAAATTGGCTTCCAGGCAAAAACACTGCGAAATATCATCAAAACGCAGTGTGCCAGGAGAAAACGTAACGAATTTGGTGCAAGAAGTTTTTGGAGGCCTTCTTGAGGTCCAAATCCTGATCTGAAAGATGTTGGAGAAATATCCACATATCTGCTACATGATATAATCCTCAAGCACTAAAAACGACTGCTCCTAGCCCTCGAAAAATCCATTCTCCCACAAGTACTCCAAAAATGCAGCAAACTTTGTAAAAACAGGGCAGAAAGGTGTTTTTTGGGTGGTTTTTTGACATTTTGACCCACCAGAAAGTGTTGACATGGTTATAAAAGGGGCTAAAGTTGATTTAGAGGCCATTTTATTCCAAAATATGAAAATTTTTTAGCTTTTTGAGGCCCCCAAAAAAAGCATAGCATGAGGCACGCTACGTTTTTAGCCTAGGGACTGTGCAGAAATTGCCAAAAAGTAAAAAATCTTCAAAATTTTCCAAATTTTCTCCAAATTTGCTGAAAATTACTCCATAATTACTCCATGAATACCTAATGTGGAATACTATGCTATGAGGGAAGCATCCACATGTAAATCCAACTTACCTTTCTCTTCTTCCTTCATTAGGGTTTCTTTGAGTTTTGCCTTCAATTGCTTGGTTTTTGTGTGAGACACCTGATTTCTTGTGTAATAGTGCATGGCCATGTGTCTCTGAATTTTATTGTTCTTATTTTCCCTCTTCAAGACTTTTCCAAATTCCATTTGACTCTATCAAGCCAATATTCCCTGTCCTGCTCAATTTATTCCAATACGAGCTCATTCACTGTCATTTGCATCCTTGGTTGAGATGCCTCTCTTTGTTGCTGAAGTGCCCTTTTTAGGCCTCTAGTTATTGGCCTCTTCCTTCTCACCAGCTCTTCATGCTCATTTGACTAATCTATGTCAACTACTACTTTTCCCTTTACGTCTTTCTTGTTAACATCAACTTTATGCCTATTCAAGATTAGTTGATTTACCTTTAATTGCATATTCTCCTGCTGTAGGAATGAAATCAAGAAATTAGCCTTGGAAAAGCTGTCCTTAAGTTCTGTGATCTCAACATATTTCTCCATGATGACTCGCTCTGCTGTTTTGTGCTCTTCATCCACCTCCAAGTCTGCCATGTCAGTTCCAAGATGGAATGGCTTCTCATCTTGCAAAGGTGCCTCATGTTGTGATGGTGATCTCTATTCTGCTGATGTATGCTTGGTGCCTTCCAAATTTTTTGGAGCAAACACGAGAATCCTTCCTCTCTAATATGATTGAGTCACCTCAGCCCTAGGTTTCCTCTTGACTGAAATTCTGCTAGATGAGCCAATCTCCCTTTTCTTGGATGGTGCTGATGATGCACTTTGGCTAGTAGGTTGACTAGCAGGGGAAAAAAGACATTGGACTAAATGAATGTCTCCCAAGTGATGTTCATCTGTGCAAGCTAGTGCAACACAATGATTTTCATGAGGGCATGGTGAAAAAGGCTGGCTTGATGATCACTCTCTCTATGCTGCACTTTCTTTTCTATTTTAGCCAAAATCTTGTAGAGGTAGTAGGATAGGTTGAGAGGTTTTACCCCTATGAAGTGCATTAGAAATTTTACATGATATTTTTACAATCTTCAAAATGTGCCCTCACGTGTAAAATACTTCATAATGGCCCTCATCAATGGAGAAAAATTATCAAGCAGCTGTCCAAAAAGAAAAAAGTTCTTAATTGCTTCTTTGTAGTGACCTTTGATGAAGGCTTTGTAATTCTGCACATCCAAATCTAAGCTATTAAATCACTCCTCCCCACTATTTGGTATCCCTGTAGTTGTAGCTATGGCCTTAGTTGAAATTGTGAATCTCACCCCTACAATTGTGACCTTATCTCTCCTAAGGTTAGTGACAACCAGAATTGTAAACTTGGCATGATTTTTCACTGGCTGAATTTTCTCACAAAAACCTAAACATCCTACATTCTGAAAAACATTTCTTGGCCGATGAGGAATACATTAACTCATGAGTATTTAGTGGCTCAAACCTTGATATTTGACCTCCTTTGTTGTAATATTTCCTTTCTCTCTCTGTGTTGACTGTTTTCAAGGCAAAACCCTTGTGGGAAAAACAAGGAAGTAGGTGAGGGGATATGATGAAGGGATTAGGGAGGAGATATGAGGGTAGGAAAATTTAGGGAGGTACATAGGGGTATTAGGGAGCTTAGGGAAGTGGAAAAAGATGAAATGGGTGAAGGAATTAGTCTAGGGAATTTACACACAATCCTAGCCCTAAAACTGCCAAAAACACAACGTAGGAGATTGGGTTTAGATGTAGGGGTTTTGGAAATGAGGGTGAGGGGGTGTGAGGGTTGTGGGAAGTGTTTTAGAGTGTCAGGAAGGGTATAATGTGTATAAGAAAAGTGTTTCTTGCTTTCAATTGGGAAAATGAAGCTCACCCAACAAAAACACAACATGGGGGCTATAAGAGGGTTTTCACCACAAAAAACAAGGAAAAAAAGTTGATAGGAGATGTCAAAGGTTTAAAATTACTTGTAGACTGCTGATGAAACCTTCAGGTTCCAATGGGAACCCTTGAAAACAAGTTTTTTGCTTGTAGGAGTGAAAACAGAACTAATTGGCAAAAACACGACATGACTACCTTGAGAGGGTGCCAATCACTTCTTTAGAGTGTCCTTTGATGCTGAATGTTCTGAGATATTATTTGTCGGTGAGTGAGTGCTCTATGTCAATGAAATGAGTGAGAGAAATGATTTTGATGGTCTTTTATAGCTTGTGGAAGTCAAATTATTCATAGTGGGTTGGTGGCCCATCATGTGCTTTTCACTTTTGTCTTGAAAATTTCGCAACTTTGGAATATTAGAAGATATTAAATAATATTTTGAAATGAATTACACTTGAAACAAAAATTTATTAAGAAATTCCCTATTACTAATCCTTCATTTGCTGGATTTATTGATGAAATGACAGATTTTGATGACTTAAACCCTAATGACCTAATGGTGACACTGAGCTGAATGAGGACCTTGGTGGTATGACTGAGATGGAAATGGAGAATTTTCAATGATGACTCATCCAACTGAAAGATGGCAATGATCAACACATGAAATTTTTGAAAGGAGCAGTAATAGACCTAGACAAACTAGCCAGTGACCAAATTTTTATTTGAGGACCTACTGAAACCATAAAAATATCACTTGAAACCCTAACAAAAACTTTGTAAGAGAACATTTGGTCATTGGTGACAGGAATAACTGATTGAAAGTAACATATCTCATGTACCAATCCAAATATGGCATAATCTCCTCCATAAATGCAGGTTAGACTCTCCTCCAAACGGTAATAAAGCTATCTTATCTTGATTATTTTTTCCAACGACTAGTTTTTGGCCCATTTGTGACGGTGTCAACCTCTTGATGCAACCCCTATGCAGATGTCGCAGATACTTGTGCATCCTCAATCTTCGTCGCACTAGCATATTTTTCCAACATTTGATATACTTCTTTATGGTCCTACGCCCTCTCACAACTATCCAAGGCACTAAGACACTTCTCCAGCCATATAGTCACTCGACACACACAGGGTTGGGGTCATCCCTGTAAGACTTCAAATGACTTCCATTCACATATCCCGGAAGGAATTCGCCCCTTAAGGTAGCCAAATGTACCACACCTCCTTCCATAATCTCCTTGAAAACATAAGGTCCAAGCCAATGCATTTTGAACTTTCGTGGGTGGTGCACAAACTTGCTGTCATAAAGCAAAACTAAATCATCTTCCTTGAAACTCTTTTGTCTGATGTGCCTGTCATGCCAAGATTTTTCATGTGCCTTTTGCAACTGCTAATGTAAACCAATAATGAATCTGTCCTCATGTAGTGCAACTAGCTATGACAGTATCTCTTCCATACTATCTTGATCAACCATGTTAGTTACCATTGCAATGCGCAGAATAGGGAAGATGTACTCCATTGGAATAACAACTTCCTGTCCATACACCAACCTGAAAGGGGTCTGTCCAGTCAATTTCTTTCATGTAGTTCTATCTGCCCATAGAACCGTAGGTATGCACACATCCCAATCATTTCGATTAGCATCGCAGACCTTTGTGTGTGCGTTCTCCAAAAGTTTACTGAAGGCTTCTACTATGCCATTTTCTTGTGGATGATACAATGTACTCTTCTGATGGTGCATCTTAAACTCCATTGTCAACACTTGGATGGTCTCATTCAAAAAGTGTGTACCCTGGTCACTCATCAGATTTTAGGACACCCAAACCTTCTTAATATATTCTAAAAAATGAAGTGCACAACCATCTCTATGCTGGAATCCTTCACAGACTTAGCTTCTATCCACCTAGTCAAATAATTCGTTGCAGTAATGATATAGCGTGCATCGGTCTTCTTTCCGGGAGGGTTGATCGGTCCTACAAAGTCAATGGCCCATTTATCAAAAGAAATCTCCTCCATAAATGTAGGTTAGCCTCTCCTCCAAATGGTAATAAAGCTATCTTATCTTGATTAATTGTTCCAACAACTAGTTTTTCACCCATCTGTGACAGTGTCAAGCTCTTTACGCAACCCCTATGTGGATGTCGCAAATACCTGTGCTTCCTCAATATTTTTTGCACTAGCATATTTTGCCAACATTTGAAAGACTTCTTTATGGTCCTGCGCCCTCTCACAGTTGTCTAGGGAACTAAGACACTTCTCCAACCATATAGTCATTCAGCACGCGCATGGCTGGGTTCATCCCTATACGGCTTAAAACAACTTCCATTCACATATCTCGAAAGGAATTCACCCCTTAAGGTAGCTAGATGTACCACACCTCCTTCCATAATCTCCTTGAAAACATAAGGTCCAAGCCAATTCATTTTGAACTTTCGTGGGTGGCACGCAAACTTGCTGTCATAAAGCAAAACTAAATCATCTTCCCTGAAAATATTTTGCCTGATGTGCCTATCATGCCAAGATTTTTCACGTGCATTTTTCACCTTCTGATGGAAACCAATAATGGATCTGTCCTCCTGCAGTGCAACTAGCTGTGACAGTCGCTCTTCCTTATTATCTTGATCAACCATGTTGACCATTGCAATGCATAGACTAGGGAAGATGTACTCCATTGGCATAACAACTTCTTGTCCATACACCAACCTAAAAGGGGATGTCCGATCAATTTCTTGCATGTAGTTCTATCCGCCCATAGAACCGCATGTACACACACATCCCAATCTTTTCGATTAGAATTACAGAACTTTGTGAGTGCGTTCTCCAAAATTTTATTGAAGGCTTCTACCATGCCATTTGCTTGTGGATGATATAGTGTACTCTTTTGATGGTGCATCTTAAACTCCATTGTCAACACTTGGATGGTCTCATTCACAAAGTGTGTACCCTGGTCACTCATCAAGATTTTAGGACACCCAAACCTTTTCAAGATATTCTCAAAAATGAAGTGCACCACCATCTCTCCGTTGCAATATTTCATAGACTTAGCTTCTACCCACTTGGTCAAATAATTCATTGCAGTAATGATATAGCGTGCACCCGTCTTCTTTCATGGAGGGTTGATCGGTCCTACAAATTCAATGGCCCATTTATCAAAAGAATCCAAATTCACTTATTGTTGCAGTGGAATTTCATCACTCTGCAAGGGTTTCCCTGTTCTTTGACACACATCACAAGCGGGAAAATACTCTTTTGCATCATTGTGTACCATAGGCCACCAAAAACAAGCCCTCAAAATTTTCTACACAATTGGTTTTCCTCCATAGTGACCTCCTGTAACCCCTGAATGTGCTTCGAATAGGATGCTATGTCATTCAAACTCTGACATATAGCGTCTCAATACCTCATTAGCTCCAATATTATATAACTGGCCAACAATCAAAGTAAATTCGGCTTCACGCAAGACCAGTTCTTTCTTCTGCTTAACTGTATACGACAAAGATTATTTTCTGGGCTATCCGCCATTTAATGCGGCATGGCATATAATTCCCACCATTATATTTAAATTCGTTTAAATCTAATGGTGGGAAGTATATTCCACACCGCATTAAATGGCGGATAGCCCAGGAAATAAGGCTTGCCAACTATATACTCCCTAGGCGCACTATCAGTGGTCAGAAAGTGGATAATATATGCAAAGTGGTCAACGACTACTTTAATGGAAAATAGTTGTGCATCTGGTAATCCGTTCTCCAAATTAGTTGTCTCCTCTCCACTTTCAATGTGCGATAAATGATTTGGACCTGCATTCAATTTTCCCAGCTTTACGACCACCTCAAAATCATACTCCTAAAATAATAAGACTCATTGAAAAATCTTCCCCCCCAACACAGTCTTGTTGACCAGGTAATTCAAAGCAGAGTGGTCAATAAACATCTTAAAATATCCTCCCAACAAATAATGATGAAACCTCTGTAGTGGATAGACCATAGCTAATCCTTTTCTCTCTGTTGTCAAGTAGTTTCACTCAACACTTCACAATTTCCTGCTCGCAAATGCAATGGGGTGATCAATATCTCCGGCTCCTAGCTGCGTGAGTACAACACCTAGCGCAATACAGGAAGGATCCACATTTACATGGAACTAATTTGTTTAGTCTAGAAATATAAATATATGCAATCAACATTTTCTCTTTAAGAAGCTCCAAAATATTATGACAATCCTCATCCCAACAAAAAGAGGCATCCTTCTTCAACATTTTTTCCATCGATGTAGTAATCAATGCATAGCCTTAAATGAATTTTCTGTAATAGTCAGTGTGCCCCAAAGTTGAGCACAACTACTTCAAATTTGCGGGCACCTCCAAGTTGACAATGATAACAATCTTAGCTGGATCAAACATCAAACTATATTGATAGAAAATATGACCCAACAAAATCCCGAAAGGGACACAAAATATGCACTTCTTCAGATTCAGTGAGATCTGATGTTTCCTACAAGTATCCCTTATTAAGTGCAAATTTGAAACATGCTTCTTTAATAAGCCAAATACAATCCAGTCATCAAAATATAATTCTAATAATTTATGTATATGCTCCTTAAACGCAAATACCACCACGCGTGGGAAGATCGCTAGCGCATTCTTTAGACTGAATGAGTAGGCCTCCTGCCATCCCACATTGTCTAATATTTCATCAGAAAACAGAGTTGGAAAAGGGTAATGCACATAGGCATCATTCAACTTGCCCAGTTCCACACAAATCCTGAATACGAGTTCAATGATCCTTGCAACAATCATTTTTTCCAGCTCCTCCTTGACCTTCTGTTTATACTTAGGGTTCAACCTGTAAAGGAACTGCTTAACAGGCCTAGTGTTACACAACAATTTATCACTATCCCTGTACTCCCCTTCCTGATCTTGGAGACCCCTAACAGTGACCCCTGTGTCTATTTTCCATCATGAAAATGTGCCATTATATCCCTTGCAGCATATTGAGTAAATTCTCAGTTGACCATTCCTAAAGTAGCTACTTAAAAACATGGTTATCTGGAACAGCGCACCCTCTACGTGTCTTGCTTGCACCGATTGATCTAGGTGGCTCCAGAGACACATACAGGAAAACGAGGGATGATGAAAGCTCAAAAATTAAAATGTTTGTATTGCTCTTGAACCAAGTTCAAGTTGAAGAGTTCGTCGCCCTAATCGCAACGGTGTGAACAATGCGTCAATCCAAGATCGTATAAGAAAGGTAGAGCAGTTTGAATTTTTTTTAAGGCAAGGGAAGTGGGGCCCACATCATGCCACATGGCATCCCAGTAAGCACATGGGACCCTCATAGAAAGCCCCTCAGCCATTGAAACATGGTGCTCCTCCATTGGCCCCTTGCCCTTGCAGAAAAGACAAAACAAAATGATATTTAATTTTCCACATAAAAACAAAAAAATCATTTAAAAAATAAATATATATTAAATATAGTTATTAAAAAATAAAAATCAATTTAAATATGGTAAATTGTTATGTAAAAAAAATCATATTAAATATGGTTAAATTCCATATTAAAGAAAACCCCCATTTTTGTTTTTGGGAGTCGTTACAATATGGAGATACGAATTCCATGTATTATATAGTTTGAAAAAACTATATTAAACCTAAAATTGGGTTTTAAAACAATATTTCAACTCAATGGGATTTGAACTCAAAACCTCCTAACAACAACTAACTTAATATGATTATGGCAACCAATGTGCCAACCTCACAATTTGTCTTAATCATTCTCACACTTTATTATAAAATGGCATTCAAATGGTTCAAGGAAACCATGGATAATGATGGAGAATACATGAGAGATGAGGGCACATGGAGGCCAATGGATCTGTGAGAAAAGAGAAGGCAGAAAGACACCCAATTCGAGGCATTATGGTGCACGAATTTTGAGACATAATCCTTTTTGATGCTTGGATAATCTTTTGATTTCAAGGAGGTAAAATTTTCCTGTGTCAGAATGTATTGAACTTTATATGCATTTTAACCAGAATTTCGTAGGGAATGCAATGGCGATGTCAAATTCACCTTTTGAGCAACATTTTTTTAGATTCCTTGTGGAGGAGAATCTTCAGAAATCTTGAGGGAATCTTTCAGATTCCTTGGAGGTCGAAATTCGCTGGTGTCAGAATGAGGTCAACCTTATACTCATTCTTCTCAGAATTTCGCAAGGATATCAATGGTGAGATTAGATTTCTATTTTGAGTTTCAGATTTATAGATTCCCTATGGAGAAACATCTTTGAGAAATCTAAAATATTCCCTAAGGCCCATATTTTCACTTTGTCAGAAGTCAACAAATTGACAACCAATCCTATACCTCTCGGCGACACGAGTTCAGCGGTGAAGTAAGATTTTCCATTTGAGCCTTATGTTTTTTCGACCACTTTTCATCCTGGAGTTTCATGTGTCAACATTCAATGTTTGAGCAGTCGTTTTCAGGATATTTGATGCCACGAGATTGATGGTACAACCAGATCCGGTAATTTATCATCCTTTTCTTCAGATAGCTCCAAGATGTGAGGTATATGCAGTGTGATCATGTGCTTCTTGTCTCTTTTCTATGAGATGCATTGTGCTGTATGTATCCCTGTTGGTGTTTGATGTGTGATCTTGTTTTGTTCTTGATGTGAGATGTAATTTCTATCATGGATTTGTATTATGTTTGAGATCTCTTTGCTGCCATCTTGGCGGGATACTCATTGTCACATGTATGCTTGTTTGAGACCCCTTTGTTTCCATGTTGGCAGGATACTCATAGTAATTATGCATGAGTTATTGTCATATTGATAGGAGTCCTTTTTGTGAATGAGAGTTCCTATAGTGGAATATCTCGTGGAGAGGTCTAACCACTCCTGCGTGAGAGAATTTTCTTGTACGATAGAGAAAAAACCATCTATGTACATCATCACTATTTACATCACTTAATGCAGTGGCCTATGCCATCTTGACATTGAGCCTTGGAGACGTAGTCCCTCCTGGACGAACTCCATTATCAATATCGTATGTTGCTAATTCCTTTTATGTTTGTCTCCTTTACAACATGTAGATGTTCATTTATGTTCATTAATGCTTTGATGCAATTCTAACACATCAACCGAAGTAAAATGCCTTGGTTAAAAGGGTAGCGAAATTTACCCGGATCAAGTGGTATCAAAGTGATATTCTTGCTGATTGTAGGCATGAACCATTGAACGTTCGCTAAGTTGAGTAACAAAGGATGTAAAATACATGTATGAGACCATGCTCAGGGAGTCCGAGAAAGAAAAAATGTTGTATGAAGCTTATGAGAAACAAGCAAAAAAAAAAACTGAGTTGAAAAAACTTGTACAAGAGGATAAGGACAAACATCAGTTGCAGATTCAATTGCAAGCCACGACAGAGGATTTGGAAGAATTGAAGCGCCAAAACCAAAGTCTTCAAATAGATCATGCTGCGTTGAAAACACTCCTATAGGAAGAGAAGGAGGAAGAGCAACAAGTGCAGCTTCAATTGCAAGCCACGACAGAGGCATTGGAGGAATTGAAGTGTAACAATGAAAGTCTTCAAGAAGATCATGAGGCATCAAAGGCACTCCTACAGGAAGAGAAAGAGGAGAAGCAGTGATTGCAGCTTCAGCTACAAGCTGCGACAAATGCCTTGGAGGAAGTGAAGCGCAATGAAGGCTTAGAGAAGCCATCTTCACCTGTTTCAAAATCGACGACTGAGGTAAACAATGTTGATTTCTCTTCAGTTTCATCTTCACATGATATCATTTCTGTTAGAAGTGTGGAGATACCCATTACAGGAACCAACATGAGACTCCTTACCAGGATGGGGTACAAAGGAGGGGGACTTGACATTTATGGCCAAGGCATAACTCAGCCATTGGAGGTTGTGCAGAGACCTCACTATGTAGGTTTGGGATACACTAAAGGAGGATGTTTGAAGGAAATAAAAGGAAAACAAAAATTGTTGAACTCATCAGGAGAAAGGATTGATGGGAACACTTCACCATCGTCCCATGGAAGTGCACATTTTAGTGAAAGAGGTGAGGCAATATCTCATCACCATGATCGCACTAGAGACCACCAGGGAGGGTATGGCAAGTCTCACTATTCCAGAGTTCATTTTCATTATAATAATGTTGATAATCATGGTCATAAATCATGGCATCGAAAAACTTGTCATTTTTGTGGTTCACATAACCATGTCATTTCTAAGTGTTGGAAAACAATGGAAGCACAAAGGAGGATGAGGTGTGAAAAGACTTCTCCACAGTAGGGGAAGAAATTGGTTAAGTAGGTATGGAGGAAGAAAACCTTTTGTAGCCAGTGCAACCAAAGTGGTCATCAAAGAGCCACGTGTTTGAGGCTCCATCCAAAGTAGCACCTTAAGGACGAAGCGTCGATGTATGAACTGGTTGAAATAGGTGTTCGATAAGTAAACGTGCCACACGGAGATGATCCATTCACTTTGATAAGTGAGACTCTGGTGTTTTTAGATGTGGTAGTTTGTCATGGCCTTATTTTTGTAAATCATATGTTGCATTTTTAACTATAAAAGTGATGATGTGTTTTTCCATTACTTGCTAAGCAACACTGATATTTTGGCCTTGTTTTATAAATTGTGTGATGCATTTATTTCATGTAAAAGTGATGAGGTGTTTTCCATCACTTCGAAATGCGACGATGATGTTTTTGGTCTTGCAATGATAGATGGGGTGTGATTTCCATTTGATGTAAAATTGAACACCAATTATTTAAAATCATAGCAAGTATGGAATGCTTGGGTCATAGTTGGTCATATTTGAGCATGTAATTTGTGAGAGATTGTACTACAGGTTTGTAGAGGATGCAGGTGTCGGTTCATTTCTTATGGCTCCAAAAGACAAAGGTGAAGGAGAAGGAAGGGTGACATTTTTCAGGATACTTGTGGTGAAGACATTGTACACAACAGTTGCAGATTATTGTTGAAGATTTTGGAGGACCAAAAGCTCCTTAGTGGGGAGGAATGATCCACGTGTCTCCAAAGACACACACAGGACAAAGAGGGTTGATGAAAGCTAAAAAATAAAAGTGTTTGGATTTCTCTCAAACTAGGTTCAAGTTGAAGAGTTTGTTGCCCTAATTGCAACAGTGTGAACGGTGCGTCAATCCGAGCTCGTATAAGAAAGTTAGAGAAGTTTGAAGTTTTGTTAAGGGAAGGGAAGTGGGGCCCACAACATGCCACATGGAATATTTTAAGCACGTGGGACCCACATGGAAAACCCCTCATCTGTTGACACATGGCACTCCTCCATTGGCCCCTTGCCCTTGCAAAAAAGACAAAACAAAATGATATTTAATTTCCCACATAAAAACAAAAAAATCATTAAAAAATAAATATATATTTAATATAGTTATTCAACAATAAAAATCAATTTAAATATGGTAAATTGTTATGTAACAAAAATCATATTAAATATGGTTAGATTCCATAATAAAAAAAACCTCCATTTTTGTTTTTGGGAGTTGTAGATATGAATTCCATATATTATATAGTTTGAAAAAACTATATTAAAACTAAAATTAGGTTTTAAAACAATATTTGGACTCAATGGGATTTGAACTCAAAAATTCCCAACAACAACTATCTTAATATGATTATGCAAACCAATGTGCCAACCTCACACTTTGGCTTATTCATTCTTACTCTTTATTATAAAATGATATTAAATGGTTCAAGGAAACCATGGAGAATGATGGAGAATACATGAGAGACGAGGGCACATGGAGGCCAATGGAGCTGTGAGCAAAGAGAACGTAGGTCGGAAGGCAGAGGGACATGCAATTCGAGGCATGATGGTGCACATATTTCGAGACAAAATCCTTTTTGATGCTTGGAGAATCTTTTGATTCCAAGGAGGTAAAATTTTCCCGCGTTAGAATATATTGAACTTTATATGCATTTTAACCAGAATTTCAAAGGGAACACAATGGCGAGGTAAGATTCACCTTTTGAGAACTATTTTTGCAGATTCCATGTGGAGGAGAATCTTCATGAATCTTGAGGAAATATTTCAGATTCCTTGGAGGCCGAAATTCATCGGTGTCATAATGAGGTCAACCTTATACTCATTCTTCTCAAAATTTCACAAGAATCTCAATGTTGAGATCAGATTCCTGTTTTGAGTTGCATATTTCCAGATTCCCTGTGGAGCAACATCTTTGAGGAATCTAGAGGGAATCTAAACGATTCCCTAAGGATCAAATTTTCACTTTGTTAGAATTCAGCAAATTTACAGTCAATCCTACACCTCTCGGCGACAACAGTTTAGCGGTGCAGTCATATTTTTCTGTCTGAGGTGATCCCTCTAGCCCTAGGGTGGGTCTAGCAACAAGGGAACATTATGGTTTCTAAGTTCCTATTTCATAAACGAAATGCAGATTGGAATAGATGTCCTACCTCAATCTAACGCTCTTGACATAGTACGTTGCAGTTATCCCTCGATCTTTGTTCTTGAAGCCTTCCACTCTGTTGGTAGTGATATCCACACACTTGCTTAAAGATCAAGCAAACAATAAAATAATACATGCATACATTTTCATTTACGACTATCTAACTAGTCAAGGAGAGTCAGAAGCTTTGAATATTAACATAAACAAAGATGGAACTAGAAATTAGTAATTTGATATTAATATATAAAATGGAGTTTTCAACCTGCGCCTTGACACTGTAGACATCCTTTGACGGGTTCAGTCAGGCATGTCCCCAAATAATTCATTCGTCGATTTTACTCAAAGAGGTGAAAGGCTCAAACTCTCTCTCACAACTATGGACTATTCTATGCTACCTTCTGCACACCAAATCTTGGTCTATTCTAGCTAGCAGAATCAATGGGATGAAGAGGAATTTATAGGAGTGGATGAAGATTTTTGGGATCTACTTAAGGTGGAGGAAAGGTCTATCCCTTTGAGAATTTTCATTTTTGTAGGAACTAGAAGGCCAAAGGGAGAAACTCGATCGCATACATTCAAACAAACATCCATGATTCCGCTCACGAAGCTATTAGATATTAGAAGATTCATTTACATATTAAAAAACCTTCCAAAAATAGCTTGGTGCAGGGGTCCTTCAGAGACAGAGTGACCATGACGCGAGGGCTAGTGCAAATCTAGCCATGGGCACAAGGACATAACCACACCACAACACCGACCCAAAAGTACATGTTTTTAAGGGTCTACTTTAGGAATGGTCCATAGAGAATTTTTTTCCTGGCATGTTAAGGGATGAAATGACATTCATTATGATGTGTGACAGTACATAGGGGTCACTATGACGGTCCTCTAATATTTGGAATAGGGAATGTAGGGATGGTGACAAAATGATGCGTAACATATGCCCCCTAAAGCATGAAGTCCAAGAGAGAGGGAGGGGTGAAATGCTTTATGATAACATGCCCAAACCAAAAATCTGCAGTCGAAGGACCTGCAAGATCAAATACGACTGATGTATCTGATACATGAGTACAAGGTATGGGCGTAGCCATTCATAATAGAGAAGATGTATTAAGATCCAGGGTTTAGACACAACCATCCAATGAGAAGGATAATAAAATAGAATTAGGTAATGGTTGCATCCATGCAATTAGAAGAGTCATGTATACAGTCATGAAAAACCAAATCGTCCCGCAGCCTGTATTTCATCAGAAAAAATCCAAGGTCTTGTGCTCTGTCTTGACCTGAACAAGTACAAATTTAGGCATGTGAATGAATGAGCTGAATTCGAACATGCAAGAAAGTATCCTGATTACCAGTCGATGATGGAAGTTGTTAACATGCACAAGAGAAACCACCAATAATGACGATGGTTCTCAAGGTACTGCTAGTATAATCTAGAGAATGTGAAAAATGAACTGGAGTCGAACATCCACGAAATCACCCGATTGAAGGCCAATGATGAGAACCTGTCATTGATTGCGAAGAACTTTCCAGTTAGGCATGCAAAATCTGAGGTACTAGAAGGGAGTCTCTGGATCAACTCCCTGGATAATGAGCTGAAGTCGATAGGAAGTGATCGATAGAAGGAGGGAGATAATGTTTCCCACATCATCGACATGAGACATAGGAATAAGATGATAGTGAATCAAGACTGAACAAAGGATCAAGGGTTGAAAACTAAAAAAGGGACTTCTCTTGAGAATAGTGGTGACACGACTCCAGAATCTGGCAGTATTTTTCATCAAGGGATATGAGGTCATGGTGATGAGGAAAAGAGTAGATGAGAGGTCAAAATGGATAACCCAAAACCATGGAGTCAAAATGACGAATGTGGGATGTCCCCAACCTGACACGAACTACAGACAAGTGTCATGTTCAAGAGAGACATACTGTGGACGCAACTGAAAACTAGTTCCATTTCCCCCCACCATTTATGGCGAGTACCACAATTATTTTTTGAAACAAGCTTGAAGGGGATATCATATGCTTGTCATGTAAGTTTTTCCTTTGGACAAATCCATCCTAGTACATTTTACGAGCCCTAGGAAGGAGGAACTTGGTAATGTCATGGCGATGACTCCAATGTCATTTAGATTTAATGAGTCTGACAAAGGGAAAACTTGGCATATTTTCATGTTTAGAGAGTTTGAAAAGAGGTAGAAAAAAAAAACTCCAGAAGGTCCCTTTTCATAGGTTGTCTCTCAGATCCGAAAAGGTAGAAAACAATATCTGAGAGAACCTCTTAGCCATGTTCAACTAAAGTATTCCTTTTTCATAAATAATCTATCCCAACCCAAAAAAGGGGTAAATGTATACTGGGTAGATGATGTTTTTCAGCCTTTAGTGAGTTCAAAATGACAAGGGCTCGACGATCTTTTCATATTTTGAGAGTTAGAAAAGAGCTGAAAGATGACTCCAGGGGTTGACTTTTTCGTGTTTTTACCAAGTCCGAAAAATTAATAAAATACAACTTGTTTCCTCATCGTTGCCAGTTTTAAGACCTATTGTTGCACAAGAAATAAACATAAAACCCATTTTCGATAGAAAATAATAAAAAATAAGTGAAAATATGTCCAAAAACCTAATTAGGGTTAGAAAAGGTTATAAAATAACTCAATAGTAAAAAACAATTTACTTTTACCTTTTCACCTTCTTGTGAGCACTTTCACTGGTTTTCACTGTGAATTTGGGGAGCTGACTACAGGCAATCGAGGAGGCCATTGACGAATCCGCTTCTTCCAGGTAAGAGCTATAAAATTCCCCCGCAATTTCATCCATTTTTCTTATGTTTTCATGTATTGATGCATTTTGTGGAAGAGTTTTTAAAAACTCACACCCGCGATGGTCGACATCGGTTCTCGGCATGAAGTTGTGTTGAATCTACGATTTTTACATAGGGAAAGCGCTGCTCGACACTGTTGTTTGAAAAATAGCTACACTGAACACCGCACATAATTTTTTTAAAATTTTCTCCAAAAATTCTTGTCAAAATTGATTCAATTTGTAACAATATGGCTTATGGATATTTGTATTTTGTTTTGCAGGAAGAATCAACAGTTGTAATGGAAATAGATTGGAAAGAACAAGAGCATGGGGAAGAAGATGCACAGGCCATGGAGGATGATGCATGCTTAGATGCTATGAGGAACTGTGGGCTCCTTAAGTTTTGCATGACCCCAAGTCTGAGAGCTCAATTAGAGCTGCTGCAATACTTGATCAGTGTATGGGACATTGACCAAGAGAAATTCATCATCCATGACCAGGAATTGGAGATATAAGTCTTCGATATTTATGTTATCACACTCAAAATTTTCAATTTTTTTTTGATAAGGTCACCATAGGTTTCATGTTATGTCATGTTGGGTCAAGTTTTTGATGAAGAATTTACCAAATCATGTTTATCCTATGTCAAAAAAACCACCATGAGTCATTTCATGTCAGTCAATACACTCCATGTCTTTTTGTTTTCACACCCATGCCTTCAAATTACAAAAGTGATCCACTAGCTAGTTAAACATAGTTTCGTAGTGAATTCATTGCAAAATAGGCAGATTTCACTATGAAACTGCCTAATAATTTCGTAGCGAATATGAGGATTTCTCTGTTTTTTGACTTTTGAGCAGTCAACTTCAAGGGCAGTTTATGGGAAAACATAGAAGAATTTTAAGAAAAAAATAGAGGTTATTTTCAAGCACATATCAAATAACATTAACCTCTTTAAATTTTCTCAAAGGTACTACAAATTAGGAGATTCATGGATGTCTTTTGGCTCTATTTTCAGAATGCAGAATTTTCTTGTTTTATACATGTTTTTAGAATGCAGATTCTGGACAACTGTAGATGGTTTTCAAAACACCAAGAGAATTTTTTCTTCAATACATACTTACCTACAAAAACCTCCTTCAATTTTTCAACATCTATCAAGGATAGAGAGATAAGAGCTCATCTCTGAACCCTATATTTTCAGAAAAAACAATCATTTTATTGATGAATAAACTTGCTAAAGGTGAAAATGATGTTTTTTGAAGAGGGTAAGAGGAAAGTTTGCATGATCATATTTCATTATATCATTTTTCAGAACTACAGATGAAATTTGGAAGAAAAAGGAAGATTTTGGAATTTTCTCCATTATCAGGTTGTTTCGTAGCGTGCTCCAGGCTTGAAGGCCAAAAAACGCTACGAAATTTCTGAAGATGCTTTTTTGCCCATAAAAATAGATTTTTGAAGATCCAAGGAGGGAGGTTGATGGTATTCACTCATTTTGACCTGAAAAACATTGTTTGACCAACAAAGGTGGTAGAAGGAAAATATAAAGGACAAGAACAACCTCGCTACTAAACTACGCTACGAAATTTCTATACATCACTGTTTTAGCAGTCAACTTCAAGTTTGATTCAGACCAAATGAAAAATTATTTTGGAACTATGAAAGAGGTTTTTATTAAACACATGTATTTCTACAAAAACCTCTCTGAGTTTCTGCAAAACCATTAGGGTTTGGAAATTATACACTCATCTTTGAAGCCCATTTTTTAGAATTTTCACTAACCAGATTTGTGAAAAAATTGTAAAAAATTGACTTGGAGGAGGTCTAGATCAGCATTCACGTGGCATAATGACACATCAGAACTCTAGTACACTCAGAAAATTATTTGGTTGCAGTTGATAATAATTATTAAATTTATTTGTCAAACTATTAATGAAAGAAGAGTCCTTTTTGTATTCAAACTCTGCAAAACAGAAATATCCCTAAGAAGTCTCAGGTGATGGAATCATGTTTGAAATGGGTCTCTGAGGTGGGAATTTGAGGTGAGTAAGGTGGAAAATCATTTTTATGAGTTACCATTCTACAAATGAGAGGAGTTTTAGATTTAGAAGGAGAGGGGAGATGGTTACTTGACTACCACTATTGTAATAGTTTGATTTCAGAAATATACAGTTGCAGGATGCTTATTTCAGACCTGCGATTCTTTTCTGTATTATTATGTAAGTTTTTATATCATTCCTTTACTTTCTCTCTAGTGTTCTAGTTGTATAATCACTTGGAATTCATGATCACATGCTCCAACTTCCTGTTTACACCTAGGCTTCTATTTTGTTAAGATATATTAGTTTTCTTATGTATAATCACTTGGAATTCATGGTGACATGCTCCAAATTCCTGTATGCATATAACTTGCTATTTTTTCCTTCATGTATGGTTTAATAAGAATAAAATTGCCTCAACTTCCATGAGATAAGTTTACTTGTGACTTAGTTTTCATATTAACTCTATGCCCAATGGTAGTTACTGGTTTACATCTTTCACCTATACAAAAACATCACATTCAATCCAATTCAGAGTTAGCCATGTGCTTTAAAATTCATTGAAAATCATTTATTATTCTTTTGAGAGAACCCTCTTAGACTGGATAGGATAATTTCTAGTTGCAAGTGGTTTGAAAGAGTTACTCCAATTTTACCATTGCAGCAACCCAACATGACTCAATTTGGTGATAAAAAATTACTTCATAATAGGATTTTCACGGAGGGGAGAGTGAGCATGAATGACAAGTACTCGGATCCTTGGAGAGAGCATGGCCATGCTGATAGGGAGAGTGTGTCCTGAAGCACACAAAGCACATAAGAATGGTAAACTAGACATCCAGACAATGCAAGACTTACCTTTTAGGGTAGTGTTTCATACCATTACTCAGGCTGCCGGATCTCAGGCTCCCCATGAAGCCACAAAGACTCAACTCCAGTTAGCCATAGATTGCATGTCTTCGATAACCTTCAATTGGGTAGAAGCGGTGACAATCAATATGAAACGTCAGATAACCATGTGTAAGAATGGTAAGCTGAAGTAGTTTGGGCATGGGTCCATATTGATACTGTTCATCCTGGAATGGTTATCGATATTCCAGTGTTAGGAGGTATTGTACCTAGGGCACCGACACGAGAGCCACAGATGGTTCGTTGGGCTAAGCTGATGCCTCATTTAGGGGAGCGAACATCATATGCCATGGAGACCAGATTTGTTTGACTGGTTGAGCCGACAACTCATCATGGTGGAGGATTGGCCATATAACGGTATTGATTTCAGGGGTGATCTAGATCTTCCACTTCTGGAAGGGGAAAATTGGGACGAGGACAGAGGTAAAAACTCATTTTTTTGATTTTTATGAGTATTACAATTTTTTTGGGTTTTTATATATACATGTATTCTGATATTTTCTCATGTATTGTAGAATTTGGACCAAAGAGACCCACGGGGATGTCTCCAATAGCTCAGAGGGTCCAAAGAGAGTTCGAAGTGGTCCCTCATGGCGAGGGAGGTGATAACAAGGAAGAAATTTCACGTAATTTGGAGGGACTCACGAGCAGGATCCCAGAGTACTTGAGATTTGAGGACATTCGTTGCCCTTACTAGTGGCATACTGCGGGGGTTTATAACTACATTCATCAGCTATTGAGACATGTCATAAGAGCCAAGACGTGCTGACATGAGCACCATGTTGATTAGACTCCTAAGTTTTATTTCTGCATTTTTTGAGAGACATGGTGTCTCAGGATGTAACTGAAACACATACATATTTTTTGAACTATGATGTACAAGCCGATGCAAAAAATCCATATATATATATATGCTTATTTTCCTGTCTAAATCTTACTATGTAATGATGATTTCTTTTGCAAATTCCGCAAATGTCTATCTAATACAAGATTAGCTACTACATCAGTTAACGTATTCATTCTTCTGGGAATATGCTGATATGTAATATAATCAAAATTACTTTCTAACAAACGAACACATAAATACATCCTTAAAATATGAGGGTTTCTAACAGAATAACACCCATTGATCTGGATAACAACAAGATGAGAGTCTAGGTTTATAATAATTCACAAATGTCAAGGGCAATAGCTTCAGTTAGAAGCTCAATAACTGCACTATATTCAACGACATTGTTAGTTGCACATCCTAGAAAAATGCCTTGAAGGTCTACTAACTGACCATTAGGATCATAAATTATCCAAGCCGTAGAGGATAAGTTTTGGGTACTTCGAGAGGCACTGTCAATGAATGACAAACATCTGCACTGTAAGCAAATACATAATAAGCAGGAAAACTACTCGCAAAGCACATGAAGCCAAAAATGTACATAAATGAAAAAGACACTTATGTACAGAAGAAATGCATGAGAAAACTCATGCATAATATTTTTTGAGATACAATCCGTTTCGGGGTTGATCTAGGGGATTGCCTTCATAATCAATAAGCTCATAGGCCCATTTTTGCAAAGCACATTTAACGATGTAGGGCCCATGCCACATGGGTTTGAATTTACCTGCCCCCAACTTATCATGGTCTTGGTCATACAAGAGGACCAAGTCTCCTTCAACTAAGGTACAAGGGGAAACTATCTGGTCATAGTGGGCTTTGAGAGGATTTTTCTGTGCTTCTAGGACTAGAGTAGTGAAGTGGCGAGTTTCATCAAGCCTCTCCAAATATAGAAGACTTTATTCCTCTGGTGAAGTATTGGGAAGTAATTTGACAACTAGCTTGAGTGAAGGAAATTCACATTCAATCAGAAGGGTAGCTTCCAGACCATAAACCAGTTGGAATGGTGTGAATATGGTTGCATCCTTCACTGAGGTTCAGTAAGCCTAGATAGCTGAGAACAACATGAGATTCCAATTGGACTTGAGCATCCCAATAGTATGCTAAAGCATGGTGACTAAAAATTTGTTCACAGCTTCGACCTGACCATTGTCCTGGGGGTAGTATGACATTGAACTGTCGTGACGAAGACCCAACTGAGTAGTCAGCTTAGCCACCATATAATGGCGAAAAATGGGAGCCATGGTCAGTGACAATGGCTTGAGGGACTCCAAACTTGGAAATCACTTGATTGAAGAGAAATTGAGTGGTTGTATTACCGTCAGTTGTTAATGTAGGCATTGCTTCAACCCATTTGGTGAAGTAGTCTATGGATACAATAATTTAAACATGCCCCCCCGGTCGAGCGAGGGTTACAGGACATAAAATCGATACCCCACTTCATAAAAGGACCAACAGTAATGGCAGGATGGAGGTGAGCGGGTGGCGCGCGCATCTTGCACTTGTAGATCTAGCACTCATGACATCTACGAACAATGAGGATACAATATTTGAAAATGGTAGGCCAAAAATACCTGGCACGAAGAATTTTTTGTGCAGTAGCATACCCAGACATGTGACCGCTACACGCGCCATAATGGTAGGCATTAAGGACCTTTTTAGCTTCCTCGAGCGTTAAATGTCGACATAGGATGGAATCAGCTCCGATGCAATACAAAGTATCTTCAACTATGCGATAGGGTTGCGAATGATGATGGATACGTCGATGAGCATCTTTCATCAACTCGGATCAGAAAGTAGAAGTATGGAGATAAATGATGATATCACCGTACCATGGATTGAGGGTGCTAATAAAAAAAAGTGTATTGTCTGGAATGCGTTCCTCAGAACTGGAAGGAGCAGAGGCAGAGGGTAAGGAGAAAATAAATTCAGCAAAAACCAACAAATTCTTTGATTTGGTGGTAGTGAAATCCAAATCGAACTCTTGGAGGATAACTATCCACTTAGAGTACTCCCCCCCCAACAATTGTCGAGTTAAAATATAGTTCATGGGGTTGCAATCAGAAATCACGGTCGTGGTGTAGAGTAAAATATAAATCCGGTTTGAACAACTGCCAATGCCAAATTTTCAACACGAGCGTAACACATTTCAGTGTCAAGAAGATTGAAGCTAAGATAATATATGACGTGCTCATTACCATCGTCATCGTCCTGTACCAGAAACATGGCGATAGTGCTAAAAGTGACAACCATAGGGTAAATAATTTTCCATAGGAGCATTGACAAGAATGGTCTTCACTGCATCGAAATATTTTTTGACAATCTCATCCCATAGGAACATGATGCCTTTCTTAAGTAATCACGTAAAACCTTTGGCTACGTCATCATAATTCGGTATGAAACGACAGAGGAAATTTGCTTTCCCTTGAAAACTATGCAACTGGTGTAAAGAGGAAGGGTATGGGAGATTAATGATAGCTTCGACCTTAAGAGGATCAAGACGAATACCGTCATTGGAAACGGAAAACCCAAGGAGTCTGTCAGAGTCGACGTAGAAGACATATTTGTGCAGATTAAGCCGAATGTTGTAGCATCTACAACAAAGAAAAATTTGACGAAGGTGTTCCGGGTGGTCCTGACGCTTAGTGGAATGAGATGGGAGGTCATCCAATTAAGGTTGGAAGATGTGCTTAATATCATGAAAAACATACAACATTTCCCATTGGAACATGGCACCAGCATTTTTCAGGCCAAAAGGGAGAGTTTTATACGCGAACGTGCCCCATGGACAAATGAACACAGCCTTATGTTCATCAACTGGTAGTATATTAATCTGGTTATAACCATATAACCCATCCATAAGGGAGAAAATCTCACTCCCATCACACTCGTCAATAATCTGGTCGATGAAGGGAGTGGGATAAAAACTTTGGACAAGCACGATTGGTATCGCGGTAATCTACACAAACTCGAATGGTGCCTTGCTTTTTGGCCACAAAGACAATGTTAGAGACCCAATATGTCAACAAGATCGGCTAAATTAAGCCTGATTTGAGATGTTTTTCAACTTCTCCTTTTATGGCAGTTGCCTTTCTAGGGTGCATGGGACGAAGATGTTGGAAAACAGGTTTCGCATAAGGGTAAGTGGGTATCTTGTGCACGACTATACTCGGATCAATGCCAGGAATTTCCTCGTAGGACCAAGTGAAAACATCTCAAAATTTGAGGAAGAGGCTAGTATAGACCTCAATCTCATCAGGAGAACATGTCACCCCAATATGGATGTTCTCAACAACCCCTGGTTTAAAAAAGATGTCAATAGGCATCATCTGAGTGATATTTCCCATGTTTCCTTCCACAAAAACTTCATGTGTCAAAATATGAGTTTGAAGCTGTTGGGAAGGTGCTTGGGAAGAAAAATTCTCAATATAGGTAGACATTGCCCCAAGACTAGGTAAAAAGGAGTAACGGTGATGATTATCGTCCCAAGGAGGATCCTCGAGAGACATAGCTTGTATGATGGCTTCATTAGTTGGAAATATCTCGTTCAAGGGATCAGGAGAATCGAAGCACCGAGCCAAGGGGATTGAGAATACTTGTCGAGAGGCATAATTAAAGATGTATGATCAGAAGGAGAAGCTGAAGACGAGACAATTTCAATGTAGTTGATTTCGACAGGGTTTAATGGCATAACGTCACCGAAGGAATCCATTTGATCAGAGGAAGGACAGAGCCATGGATCCAATTTGACAGATATCCTATTAACAGAGGCAATGTTGGAGGTGGGAGGTTGAAAATACCCATTAAGGCAGAATCTTTAAAAAGACCTGCTCCCACACTCTCATATGGAATATTGGTATGCTCCACATACGAAACATTGCCTTCATAGGGAGTAGGAGCGAAGACATGAATATCTTCCCTTCGTGTGGAAAACGAAGCACATGGAATAGAGAGGAAGGCATGCAACACATATCATGCGTCCAACTCTGTTCGAGTAGAATATTGTAATTGAGGTTGGCATCAACAACCTCTACCTCGACGTTGACTGTCTTGCCTTCCAAAGTGATAAGAAAGCTGGGGAGAACTACAAATGGAGGAGAAACTCTTTCATCAAAAGCCTCCAGGGTATTAGGAGATTGACTCAAAGAGGGAGAGCCAATGGATTTCCAACAAGATACAAACATAATGCATGTAGATGGACCTTCATCAATTACAGTTAGATGAATGGTATTTGAGTTAATGATGACCTGGATAAGAAAAGCAATCTAGTGGGGTAGACGTGGAACACGGGTGTCCAAATCAAAATTAATAAGGTTGGAATAAGCTAGATCGATTCATCAAATGGCAGATAGCAATGATTTCCATTGTGTAGGACAACTTTGAAGAACCTCCAATTCCGACATAGAAGAAGGATCTTGGGTTAAATCCTCAAAAATATTGTAATGTTGAGCTGCTCGAGCATTAGGATAGTAAGAGGATTTTCAAAACACGCCTTTAGAAGGCGGGCATACAACATAATCGTTACTAGGCCTTTTGATATGAAGAGGGCCAAAATTAGGCGGGAAAGAAGTAGAAGGAGCATCGACAATTTATTTCTTGGATGGCGAAGTGTAATATTTCGACCTAGTCACCAAGTTCACGGGTATAGTGCCGCACATAAACACTTGAGAACCAGATGAGGAAGAGGATTGCAGATGGTCTACCATCTGAGTCTGCTGGGATGAGAAAGGCTCTTTTAGGACAACCGGGGTCCCCTGAGTACCTTTAAGTAATCGGCTCACTTCAGACCATAAAGGAAAGTCTTTAGTGAAGTGATCATTGTCACATATAAAACAAGGGTACTTAGGTTTGTGCTTGGAGCCATCATCAAAATTGGTTTTAGGAGAATCCTATTTCAGGGTATTGGCTTTGGCATTTCCTTTACCCTTTTTCTTACATTTGGAAGCTTTGTTTGTCGAGGTAGACTAGATGAAATTCACTTCCGCGGTTTTACCAGGATTGGAAGGTGGCTGAGAAGTAGTATCGATAGGAGGGACAAATTTCTACTTTGCATGAGCAGGAGAAGACTTACGTGAAGTCTAAGAAACAGAACCAATGATACCATCGACAGGTGGTGTCGCCGGTGCTTTGGAAGCTCTAGCTCATGGAGCATTAGGCAAGAGATCATAAAGCATGCCAGACTGGGAGTAAACCAAGTCGAGGTACTCGGCATGAGGAATGGCCTACTCTTTGGTGACACATGCCCCCATAGAAATGTCTTTAGCTATCGGATGGAGAAAAGAGGTAGTGAGCCAGTCAGTCAGAAGCTGATAAGGGATTTCAAACTTGATCAAACGACGTCCTCGTCTCCATTCATGAATGTGATCGGAGATATGTGTGGCCATATCTTATTTCAAGGACATAAGGAGGTGCATTCCTGTGTAATAGCGAACCGGGAATTGGGGGCCAATATGGATTATGAAGATGGGATCATTAGTTAACTTTGACACATCAAGCAGTTCCAATGTAGAAAGTAATGGAAATTGCGGGTTAAAAGGCATTGTAGGCCTTTGATAAAGATCTGTGTTAGGGTTCCAACCAGGTCGGGAAAAATTTTGAGCCCATATGTTCTGTTCTAGAGGATTTTGTCCGTAGGGGGTATAATTTAAAATTTTTTTCCCATATCCTCACTGGGGACTAGGGTACTGGTTTTGAGTAAACCACTGAGGCTCAGTTTGAACAACATATGGATTTTGTTGTGGGATGAGAGAAATGCCTTGGGGTTGACCTTGTACCATCAAAGGTTGAGCTTGGGAAACCAACTGTTGGCCTTGAGGAATTAAAGGTTGGCCCTGAGGTTGACCAGGCTGTCCCTGGGGTCCAGGTTGGCCTAATGGTTGAGATGAGGTAGGCTGCCCTTGAAGACCAAGTTGACCTTGTTGACTGACAGAGGGTTGAACTTGTTGTACAAGACGTGGGCCTTACTGAACGTAAGGCTAGTTCTGTTGTACAAAAGGCTATCCATGAGGTGGATAGGTTTGCTCCTGATGAACATAAGGCGCTCCTTGCTGAACGTGGGGTTGACCTGAATGACTGTAGGGTTGTCCTTGCAGGCCATAGGGTTGTCCCTGTGGGTATGTGAACTGATTCTAGTGAAACAGGGGTTGGTTTTTTTGAACATACGATGGACCTTGTTGTATAGGACCATGGTAATATAAGTGATTTCCGAACTCATCATAGAGATGTGGTGGATTGGTTGGAGCCTGAACCTACTGAGAACCCTGAGGGAGGTAGTTCTGATGTTGAACAACCATGATATATTGGCCATACGTCAAAACTCCTAGAATAGGATTAGAAAGGATAGGCTTACTACCAATAGGTTTATTTACTCCCGATACGTGAGGTTGTGTCCACTCACAATGGGCCCAAAAGACATCGCGGAAGCATTGGGATGCATTCCTCAAAAAGTAGTAATTGAAGAAAATGATGTAACCACTTTGATGGATGGTGTGGAGGAAGCCACACAAGCAATGGGCTAGGTTGGGATAGTCGTGAAAACTGTTTGAACAATGGGAATCGAGGAGGATGGACTCGACACAAATGACCCTGAAGAAGGAGCCGCAATACTTGACCATAACAGGTTATGGTACAAAGATGAAGCACCATAAATCAACTGTCCCAAAGTATGATAACCAGCTAGGAGCGGCCGAGAGGAAGGCTGAGATGTATCATAAGGAAAATTTTCTAGAGGGAATTTATATTCCCTCGTATATATGAGAGTCCCTTCATTACTAACAGGACTCGAGGAATCCATGTCGGATTAAGTCATGTTGTCAGAGAAAATATGGTGAGCAGCAGAGGGAAAAACATGTTGTTATGTGGAATTATGAATTATGAATAAATCACTCTTCCCTAGATAGGTGCTAATCTAGAACAATATGTCAAAGACTTTACGACTATCTTTCCTAACTGTAAACAGATGCATAGAATGAAATAAGAAGCTTACTTGGAATCCAAGTGCTTCCAAAGTCTCCTTCTGTCACTTTTGCTGTAGCTTCAAATTCCAGCCGGATGTGCAAAACATTTCCTACAAGAATGAACACTAAATAATAAGAGATATCAATAATACAGATGTCTATTCAAGTTATTTAGCTAAACCAATAAATCATAAACCATATACATCAAATAAGAAATCATGATATGGAAAATCAAAGCTTATACATATGCATATAGGGAAAAAGAAGCAGTAATATTTATTAATTATAGAAGGGGAGGTTACAACCCAATGATTGATTTAGTGTCACCATATCCAGTAGAATCCCAGCCTCATCACAATGCAAATATCTCTAGCAATATGTCACTCAAATAAACTCCTCAATTTAAATTCCACTAGCATTTCTCTACACAAATTATTCCTTCTCAAACACTAAGATCTGTGCTCAATTTATAGAGGATCTGAAGGTAGTTTTGCAATCAATGAATTTCCAATAATAGGCAAGACATGTTCCCAATCTTGTAGATGTAAAATGGACACATGGATTCAAATTTTGACACATATGAACTCTTGTAGATGGCACTGGCCAAGTGGAGATTCCAGAACAATAAGAATTTTTCTCCTAATGTGACCAACACACCTATGAGTGCCGAAAAGTGCTTTGTAGAGTAGCCTTGCATGGGGATACATGCATATGAAACACACTTATTCCCTTTAGAGGCAGTGTTGATGAGCTCTCATATGATATATTATAAACTTCAAATCTTGGAAACCTTTGTAGATGAAAGTCTTGAATGATTTCTCTTGTTCTTTGTCTTAGGGCGTATAACAACTGAAATGATAGGGGATGATAGACCCTATTCATTGGTCCTGGAGATGATGTCCAGTTAATCTAGTAATTGGGAATGGTGCCCAAATTTACCTATAACAATTCCCCCCTAAAGCATGAATTCAGAATAATAATAACAATATTTTGATTGAGATGCTTTACACTGTGATGGGCTGGAGATGAAGCAGAGTGGTGACGTGCATCAACATTACAATACATTACATCATGATATATCTTCTTGATCATAATTTCTGAGGGTAGGAATTCCCATGTTCAACACATAAACAATCTAATAACATGTACATAATTCAAAAAGTCGTCTACATTGGAATGTTTCCCAATACAGACATGCCTACAGATATAGGCCCATGTTCGGATGGAGATTTGTATGTAAGGTCACTGTATAGATGATGTGTAAAAAAATACTGAAATTGCAGCTCAGATGGCTGAAACTAGATCCGAGGTCTTATTATCTCGTTCACTCGATCATTCAGGCACAAGTCTAGCCATGCGAATATATGATTTGTAGTCAAACATGGAAAGACATTGTTTGATTGCCAACCAATGATGTGAGCTATTAACAAACATGAGAGAACCACCATTGATGTCAATGGCTCTCAAGGTACTACAGTAAATTTCATAAGGCGTGAATAGATGATTTGATGTCGAACATCAAACAAAATATTTTAGTCAAAAGTCCCGAAGCGAGGATCTTGTCGATGCTGTAACAAGCCTCATGGTATTGGAACATAATGTTTCTAAGTGAACTTCCTGGATAATGATTTTTCGTCGACAGGAAGCCACCTTATTGCAAAATGGGAGTTACTAATTTTAGAGAGAAAGTTATGACTTGATATAGAAATTTCAGGGATGACGGTCATGAGAATGAAGGTTTATGAGTATCGCAGAAGGATGAGTATTCATTGGATGACTTCTCTTGAACATATCAGCGACACGGAGATGATTTGGTAGCATTGACCCAAAACTAAAGTGAATGTATGATGAACCATAGGTATGAATGAACCTACAAGAAGATTACCCAACGCAAACAATCATGGTCATGGAGTGAAGTGTCATGTTCAAGAGCGACTTGCTACCATAAAGAAATTTTCTCACATTTCCCAAATTTCCTCAATCATTTTTCAACCAATACCTCTTTATTTTTTAACAAGCTTGAGGAGGATAACATTTTCTTGATCTATAATTCAACCCTTTGGGCGAATAAAATATCGCTATTTAATAATTTAACAAGTCTAGCGATGAATGAAACTCAATTCTTGTGATGATTGACAAGCTCGTCGCTATTTTATGTTTTAACCAACTTAACGACAGTGACATCCTGCTCCTTTTTCATATTTAGAGGGTTTGAAAAAGAGGACGAAGGAAAACTCCATTAGTAATTTTTCGTAAATTTTTCGCTCAGATATGAAAAAGTGAAATAATATCTGAGAGAACCTCTTTAGTCATGTTCGACCAAGGTATTCCTTTTTAGTAAATAATCTATCTCAATCCGGAAAAGGGTTAAACTTATACTGAGTAGATATCAATTCATTTACTTTTACAAGCTCGAAAAGACAAGTGCTCAACAATTTTTTCATGTTATCGGAGTCTGAAAAGAGCTGAAAGAAGACTCCAGGGGTTCCTTTTTCACTATTATCGAAGAACGAAAAAGAGATAAAAGTGTGCTTCAAATCCTTTTTCATTTTTAACAAAGCTTGAAAAATAAGGAGAAAAAGTATGCTTTGTGGTCAAATCATTCTTGAAATAAATCTACACGACTAATTTGTTCATTAGTTGTAAGACCTGTTTAGAACAACATAAAATGGATTAAAAATATCTGTTTCATGATAAAAAACATAATAAAACCATATTCATAGTAATAAATTTAATTTGAAAATAATTAAATGACTATTAAAAGTAGTTTTACTATTCATTTTTACCATTCCATAGTTACCATTTTTATTTTGGAGCTCTGAACCTGATTTTCCCCCCGAACTTCAGCTTCTAATTGCGATCGTTTCTGTGGAGGAATTTCATTTCCGTTTGATCCAAGTTAGTGATATGAACCTACTCTTTCTTTCAGTAATCATTTCATTTCCAATTTCTAAAATTTTTAGGGTTTTGGGGTCCCTATGGTAAATTATGCCCAAAAAGAGGGCAACACACCCTCGGATGTCAAAACTTGCGATGCATAGCAAGAATATTGAAGGCTACTTGCATACACAATGCACTGTCTCTTTTTAGGGAGTGCGTTGGGTGCAATCTAGATTTTTGGTTTTTGCATTATGCCCAAAATTTGCCCAATTTTTTTGCAATGAATGGAATCTAATGGTTCTTATGGTTGTATTTCAGGTTTCCATCGGATTACAATGACGATTACATGGAGTGAAAGAGAACATGAAGAAAAAGATGTGATTGTCTTAAATGATCCTGGTACAGTAAGAGCCCTAAGAGATTGTGGATTGCTTAAGTACTTCAGGTTGTCAGGGACGAGTAAAAAAATAGAACTCTTGGAGTTCTTAGTTCGAATATGGGATCTAGCTATCGAGGCATTTCATATTAAGAACCAAGTGGTTCCCGTAACAGTCGAGGATTTATACTTCTTACGGGTTTGTCGAGGAGAGGCTTGCCTATTTTGCTCTCAGGATCTATTGTTGGAGGAGAGACAATGAGAGATTATGTTTTAAAACATTCTTATCCAGGGGCAGAGCCAAGAAAATATGGAAAGATAAACATCTGGGATGCTAGAGATTTGCCTTTGAGAACTATCATTTTCACAATTGCAAAACTTGCCGACACCGTTACACTACATGTAGCGAATAGATTTTATATGCAGTATGTGCTAGAGTGCTTGGGGCCAACAATCTTCAACTGGTCTGAAGCTATTATTTCTCAGATAAAGGAACAACTGAACAAAGAAAAGGGAGGAAGGAAGAAGAATTTCAGTTATGGTTCGATCCTTATATCCTTCTCTTTGGAACGGTTTCCATTGATGTAGCCACAACATGTGACACTGGATATATCTAATCCTAGAGATCCATAGATGCAGAGATGGGTAAAACTCATGGGTAGGCATGCAGGCCAATCTACCATTGTGTTCTCGACTACGTTCTTTGCTTGGTTCCGAAGACAGATTGTCGCTATCGATGAGTATGCATACACAGGCATAGATTTCTGAGGAGACCCAGTTTTAGCATTACCAGAAGGTGCTCAGAGGGATGCAGTGGGTAAGAATTTTTAGACCATGTTTTTGATTTTCCTAAGGTTTATAAAATGCTTTTGTATTTTTGATGTTTTTCCAAGACTAAACTAAATTTTTGATGTAATGCAGATGTTGGTCGTGTTCAACTAGTAGAGGAACCAAAGTGCGAAGCAGATGTGCCAGCAGAGAGGGTTGTCGGGAGAGAAGTCCTTTGGGATCTTGATATGGCTGAGACTTTGGCTGAGCTTCGACAACACATAGAGGTTTTAACCTTCGGGATTCCGGATTACCGGATCAAAGAGTTACCCATGAGACAACAATGACACACTATTGGGGTTCCTAACCATTGGATGTGGTTACTACGTAGGATATCTAGATCTATAACATGTCACCACGAGCACCACTAGTTTACTTTTGACATTTTGCATAAATTTTGAGGTTAGATGACCAATGTGTCTTGGGCACAAATTTTGTAAAAAATATATAACTATCTATCTATATGATTTCAACATTTTCCTATGTTTATTGTGCAATCCGTTTAATGATGTGAATGTTTTCTTTACATATGAGGCAAATGTCTATCTAAATCTTGATTAGCTAAAGAATCAGTCAATGTGTTCAAATTTCTGGAAATATGTTGATATTGAATAAAATCAAAGCATCTTTCCAAAAGTATAACTCTTAGGAACAATCTATGCAGTGTTGGATTTCTAACAATATAAAGACTAGTAAGTTGTAATACCACAAGTTGTGAGTCTAACCTTATGATGATACAGTTAATACCAAATGAAATGGCTTCAGAGAGAAGTTCAATCAACGCGCTATACTCAACGATATTGTTCGTCGATCTACCAATACAAATCCCTTGAAAACTCACTAACTCACCATTCGGAGCAAAAATGGCCCACGCTATAGAGGATAGATTCTGCGTACTACAACAAGCACCATAAACATATCCAACAAAGGGTTCTGAAGATTTAGACATCTGCGATGAAATGTAAAGCAGATTACTAACGTCAAGAAAAATCTAAAAACAAATTAAGATAGTGAATGCAAATCAACATCATATATATACAACATAATAAAAAAAATTCTACGCTCATGATTAAGCATAGAAACGTTTCAAATACAACCCATTTCTAGGCCGTACCAACGAAATTCCAGCGTAATCAACCAACTCATAGGCACCCTTAGCACGAACTCTTTTGAAAATATAGGGGCCATGCTATAATGGCTCAAACTTTCCTGTACCTATTACATCAGCTTCTTGATCATAAAGAAGGACCAAGTCGCCCTCTGAGAAAATCCGAGGCTAGACATTTTTGTCGTATTGCGCCTTTATACGTCTCTTATGCGCTTCATTGGCCAATTGGGCTTCATGATGCGTTTCATCAAGATGGATGAGGTTAAGGAGACACGCTTCTTCTTCTGAGGTGTCAGGTAACAAGTCGATTGCGAGTTTCAACGACGGTATTTCACATTGGATTAATAAGATAGCTTCCATACCATACACTATTTGAAAAGGAGTAAATCCAGTTGCGTTTCTCATCGAGGTTCTATACGTCCACAAGGTGGAGTACATGATCAAATTCCATCTTATTTTATGAACTCCTATCATTCGTTGAAGCATACATTTAATAATCTTGTTGATAGCTTTAACTTGTCCATTTGATTGTGGATAATAAGGAGTAGAATTATCATGTGACAATCCTAACTTGGCAGTCAATTTAGCCATCATGTGATTGCGAAATTGCTTCCCATGATCTATAACTATAGCCTGTGGGACTCCAAACTGTGCAATAACATGATTAAAGAAAAACAATGTAGCTGTCTGTCCTGTGTTGTTAAATGTAGGCATCACTTCGGCCCATTTGGTAAAGTAGTTGACTGCGACAATAATATAACCCTCTCCCCTGGACGAACGAGGGTTATAGGTCATGAAGTAAATACCCCATTTCGAAAATGGTCCCACAGAAACAACAGGATGCATTGGCGCTGGCGGTTTGTGGATTTTACGGTAAAAAATCTAGCACGCATGACAACTTCTAACCGCGAGGATGAAGTCTTGAAAAATTGTAGGCCAAAAGTAACTGACACAGAGTATCTTATGCGCGGTAGCGTATCCAGATAAATTTCCACCATAAGCCCTAGCATGAAAATCATTTAACACTTTTTTGGCCTCCTCATGAGTGAGGCACCTCCTTAAAATGGTATCGACACCACGAAGATAAAGTGTATCGACGACGATCAGATAATCTTTGGCTTGGTATCGAATACGTCGCTGTTCAAAGCGAGAGGTATTAGGTCAAAAAGTTTGAGTTTGGAGACAAATGATGAAATCCCCATACCAAGGATCAGATGATCCGATCAGAAACAGAGACTCGTCAGGAATTGATGGTTCTGACGTAGTTGCAGTACTATCTGAGGGAAGGTCACAAAGAAGCTCAACCAAAACTAAAGACTTATTTGACTTGGATTTGATGAATTTGAAATCAAATTCCTGCAAAATGACAATCCATTTTGAATATTTCCCCCCAACAATTGACGTGATAAGATATAAGTCATGGGGTTGCAATCCAAAACGATAGTGGTTTTTCAGAGCAGGATATAATGGCGAAATCTTTGGACAACTTGAACAGCTACCAAGGCAAGCTTTTCTACGTATGAGTACTTAACTTCCGTATCATTGAGATTATGAATCAAATAATAGATCAAATGTTCAATTCCATCTTCTACTTGGACCAATACCATTTGAATGGTCATTTTAGCCGTGACGATATATAGAAAATAATCATTTTGATAATTAGGGGGATACATTAATGACACTCGAACAAGAGTATCCTTTACAACATCAAAAGAAGCTCGCGCAACTTGGTCCCAATGGAAGGGAACCCCCTTTTTCAGTAGTTGAGTAAATCCTTTAGCCATTTCGACGTAGTTTGGAATGAACCTTCTTAGAAAGTTAGCCTTTCCTTGAAGTTTCTTTATCTGAATGGCCTGAACCTTCAATGGGTCGATTAGAATTCCTTCTTTTGAGACTACGAATCCAAGAAAATGACTAGAACCAACACAAAACACACATTTATGTGGATTGAGGCGTATTTTGTAGTGTCGGCAACATAAGAAAATGGCTCTCAAATGCATCGGGTGATCAGTACGATTTCGTGAATGCACTGGTAAATCATCTAGATAAGGTTGAACAATGTGCTTGATGTCATTGAAAGCATAGTCCATTTCTCTCTGAAAAATTTCACCAACGTTCTTTAAACCAAATGGTAGTTTCCTATAAGCGAATGTGCCCCAGGGACATATGAATGCTATCTTATGTTGATCTTCTGGGTAGATATTGATTTGATTGTAGGTGTAAAATCCATCCATGAATGAAAATATTTCACATCCAGCACAATCGTCAATAATATGGTCGATAAAGGGAGTAGGATAATTTTATTTTGGACAAGCAAGATTGACATCCCTATAATTGACGCACACTCTAATGGTTCCTTGATTTTTCATGACAGGAACGATATTGGAAACCCACTCAGTTAATGGAACAGGGTATATGAAACCAACACACAAAGGTTTTTCAACTTCTTCTTTGATGGCAACAAATTTCTTCTGATGAACAGGAAAAATCCGTTCACGCACCAGTTTGACATCAAGATACGTATTAATAGTGTGTTCAACAATACTAGTATCTATGCCTAGCATTTCCTCGTAAGACCAAGCAAATAAATCACAGAATTCATGAAATAGAGAGAAATATGATTCGAGTTCTAATGGAGAATAAGATACACCGACATGAATATTTTCTACAATTCCAGGTTTGGTCGAAATATCGATAGAGATGGTTTCTTCAATATTTGACAGATTTCGCTCAGAATCAATTGCATTAATAGGTCAAGAATTCGAAAATAATTTTTTTATTGATGGGTGATATAGTTCACTAAGATGATTTTCTTCATAATCAAGAAGATGGGAACGATGATGATAATATTCCCATGGTTCTCCTTCTGACATCAGGACTTCCAAAATATTCTCATCTGTTAAGAACATTAAGGAAAAAGGATCAGAGGGAGTACCAAAATCTAAGGATCGATTAACCCAAACACTTGGTGACACTGATTTCGGATTTTCCACCCAAGCCAGATAGATTGATTGATATGCCAGCTCAATAGGGCTAGGTGGCAGAAACTCATCCAACGTAGTAATTTTAGAATCACCCGTACTATCCCTTAAGCCAGATAGAGTGGAAGATATCATGTAGTAGGTCTCTATACTTGCAATTTTTGTCGACATTGCAGGCGGCGGTAATGCAAAGGTTCCCATGAGAGTGGAATCATTTAGGAGTCCTACACCAATGTTCTGAAGTTCTAGTTGGGGTACGTGAATGAACAAGATGCTTCCAGTTACCAGCAAAGTGGAGGCAAAGAAGGATAGTTGATTAATGACTGTGATAGCACCTTTATGTGGAAAGGCAATCATTCTAAAATATGTAGAAACAATTTCAGTCATTGCATACACCCATGGCATTCCAAGTAGAATATTATAGTCAAGGGGTCCATCAACAACCTCTATATCAACATTCATTATTTCCCCCCCTAGTTCAACATGCAAATTATTAATAATACCACAAGTTTTATATGTTCATCCATCAAAAGCCTTCAAAGTCGTTGTTGATTGTGATAAACGCGGAGAGCCAAGTGACTTACAACAATTTAGAGACATAATTCATGTAGATGCTCCCTCATCAATAATAGTGTGATGAACAAGGTGATTGAGAACATTTACTTGTATGGAGAATGCCAATTCTGATGGTAGCTGCGGCACATAGCCCTTATGATTAAAGACGACAAGATTACAATCAGTCGGATCAAGTCCACCAATAGCTGACAATAAAGCCTATTTTTGGGAGGGAAAATTTTGTAATACCTCAAGTGCAAACATAAATGAAGGGGATTGAGCCAAATCTTCAACTATATTATAATTTTGTGCAGCTCTTGCTCGAGGATTATATGTCGATTTGTGAATTACTCCCTTTGGTGGTTTGATTGTCAATTCAGGAACAAGAGTAGATGGTATTGATTCTGTAGAAGGATTCGTTGTCGAGGTAGTAGGTTTATCAGTGGCCTGACTACCATATTATTTATTACGCGTTAACACCAAAATATATTTTGAAGGTTTTGTGAAAAATAACATTAATACTTGGGAACTAGGAGCTGGATCCATAGAAACCATGTTTGTGTCCAGATTTTGAAATGGGTCTGTCAACACATCTGACACATGGGAAGTCTTGTTAATTTTTGAGACTTCAGCATGGTGAGGAAAATCCCTAAAAATTGTTCTTCATTACAGATTATGCATGGATAACGAGGTTTCCTAGGTCCAGAAGATTGATCTGATGATATTTCCTGTGGGTTAGAAGTTTTCTTTTTCTTATATTTCCCCTTTTTCTTACTTCCGGGTTGCTTGCCACTTTTTCCTTTGTCAAACGACATGACATTAATTTCAAAAGAAGGTGCAGGATTAGATGCAGTAGTATGATGTGTGCTTGCAGTTCCAATCAAGCCGTATCTGGCATGATAGTCCTTTAATTGAGGAGGAACAGTAAAATTAGATCTCGACGCGTTAGGAATTTTTTCATAGAGCATGCCAGACTGAGTGTAAATCAAGTCTAAATATTGGGCACAAGTAATAAATTTCTCTTCTGTGACGACGCCACCATTATCCACATCCTCAGTTATAGATGGTAACAGGGACTTAATGAACCATTCAACAAGGAGCTGATTCAGAGCAAATGCCTTAACCATTCTATGACGACAACGCCACTCATGAATATGATCAGATATGTGAGTAGCATTAGTCTATTTGAAATTGGTCAAGAGTTCCGTTCCAGTTTCATATCTAATGGGTAACTGGAAATGAGTCAGAAAGACAGTAGCTAGGGCAGTGAAATTATCAAAATAAGCTATAAGTAACTCAATATACAATTTTGTAGCCAGACCTGTGAGCGTACGCTGGAAAAGACGTAGTCGAATAGAATCATCATTTAGGGAGTTTGATGAACACCATAAATGATAATTCATGACATGAGTTGACGAATAGTCTCTAGGGTTTCCATTGAACTTAGGAATATCCGAGAGTAATTTGTGAGATATCACCGACCACTAAGGAGCATAGTTAATTGGATCATTAGTTAACCGATTTAAATATGGGAACTCTAAAGTTGCAACAAAAGGCAAATGTCTATTAAGGTCAGGTTGACCATAACCAGGGTAAGATGAAATTTCTTGAGCAACAGGCCTTTGAGAACCAACATAAGGAATCTGCTGTTGGTAACCTCGATAGGGGTTGTTTTGATAAGCAAACGCTTGAGAATTCTATTGAACAAAACCTGGATATGATACTTGTTGAAATGAAGTTTGAGGCATTTACGCTTGAGGCTACCAAGGGGTCTGTCCACCAATGTTATAACCTAAATTAGGATAACTTGGATTCGGTTGATAAGTATGACCAAGTTGCGGTTGTGACATCCCATAAAATGGTAAACCAGCTTGTGAATAAATGATTTCGGATACATGGTGTTATAAATTAATCGAAGGATTTAGAGTCTGTGGACCCAACATTTGAGGATATTGAGTTGAAGGACCCGCTTGATAAGTTTTTTTTACAACATTTTGATTGTGTAACAGGGTTAAAGATGTATTAACAAGTGGAAATGATGTGGGTGTAACAGGTTGAATTGGTTGATACGAGTGTAGAACCGCTTGTGGTTGGATAGGTAGAGTGGGCTGCCATTGACAAACATTCATTTCTACATTATGTTGACCAAAAAGTGACAGAGTACTGTCATATTGGGTGACCAAAGGTTGCCCCCCAGTACGAGGAGGATAATAAGACGGAAAATATTTCTCTCCAAATGCTGGGAGTCTAGTTGATATTGTACTTGAAGGAATAGACCCAGAAGGATCGACTTGATATTGTCCTGATGATGTATATAAAGAATCAAACCATTCAGTACTCATAATAGGATTACCAGTTAGAATACCAGATGATGACATTGGTAAAGTCCATGGGTTTGAGGATGCACCAGAGAAAATTCCAGATAATGATTTGTAACTTGATGGGACCATAGGGCCACCACCATTGACGGGGTAGCGAGGGAAGGTACTGACGTAATTGGAATAGATGGCCCAATCGAAGATTTTGGTTTAGGCATGGTTACTTGACCAAATGTATACCATTTTTAATTGACGAGATTTTGAATAGGAACAAGATCAACAAAAGCAAATGGTGTTGATTGAGGAAAAGAGTCGTACAGGTAGATGTAGGAATTCACAGAGTAAGTTCCGTAGATCAAGAACCAAAGGTCACCAATCACAAACAGATAAAAAATCAGTACACCAGTATAATCACGTGGTTAAAACCCTCAAAGAGGGAAATAGTCCATGACCTGAGCCAACACGACCACTTCAGGAAATTTATTAATATAAAAGAAAAGTTACATATGTTTCTCTCATAAACGGTTATCAGACAAATGACCCTCCACGCTCTTTAAATATAGATCATGGACCAATTGGGTGTTAAGCCATTAAGCCATGGATCAAGTGTCGTTAATACCAAGGTGAGAGATAACCGTCAGATCACTACAAATCATGACCGTCAGATTATAAGTTACAAATGTACATGGTAAAGAAACACACTTTACCTAACTCTACACTAGACTAAGTTATTCTTAACTATATCCTATGTGTTGGAATATCCTAACATCCCCTCTTAAGAACATCTTGGGATAGGATTGAAGGATTTACAAAGGTGCCACAAAAGGAGCCTATTTCCTATGTGTCGAAATATCCTAACATCCTCCCTTAAGAATGAATTGGGATAGGATTGAAGGATTTACAAAAGTGACACAATAGGAGAAGAAAGGAGGCATTAGAGCCTATCCCCCCTTAATGAAAACTTGTTGGCAATATGATGCCGAGTGTTGTCCTTGATGGCAACCCACTTGATGAAGATGATGGCAACTTACTTGATGAAGTTGTCCCTGATGGAATATGTCTTGATGAACTTGTTAAATGATGTAAATCTGATGGATATACAATGAGTACAAAAGGTAATGATGGAAGGAATGTCAGAGTATGTCTCAAGGCATACGCGGATTTGTCTAGACAAAGTAGCGTATGCACGCGGGAAATAACGTGCCAAGTCGCGTATGGGAAAAAGCGCTCTAAATATGTAAAACCAGGGGTAACCACCATGGTATTGACCCATTGTATTGAGTAATGATTCATCTATATGACCCCGTCCAGGAATACCATCGAAAGTAATGTGGTTTTGGCTCATGGTATTGATAAAGGGTAAACCTATATAAGGAGAAGAAATTCATTGTGCAAAGGTGTGCAAGAAGTCTGAGCTTGAATGAATACTTCTCTCTGAAGCATATCTGAATGGAAAGGGTTACAGTTGAATGTAAGATCTGAATGTATGATGCACCAATGAAGAAATGATGAAGAAGGGAATCTAGATCTGGAATGTATTTGTATCTGCTAGATCTGTTTATGGAATGATTAGATCTGAGATGTGGCGAACATCTGTCTGAAGTAAAGGGTAAAATCTGAGTGATGTATCTATTCTGAAGAATTGCAATGACCTAAATGTCTGAAGAACTATACGCTAGTTCACCGTAGAGTAAGCGCGTATATATGCGGGTTTGCTGAAGATAAAGCGTGTATGGGCAGTAAAATTAGCTCTGTAATATGTACAGAAGTATACGCGGGTTTGTATGGTCGAAGGCGCGTATATACGCAGGATCAGTGAAAGGAAAGCGCGTATGAAGATTAGGGTTTGCTGAAGTATGAAGTATCAAATGTCTGATCTGTTTTGCTGTGTTACTGCTATCTGTTGATGATGTATGATTGAGCTCAAATGTATGGAGTGGGTCCAATCTGAAAATATGATGAAACGTGGCCTGCAAGTTGTGTTCTAAAGGAAGATTTGGATCCCGTGTGAAAATTGATGAAACGGGGTCCATGGCGGTGCTGAGGGTTGTAGCCTTCAGTCAGGGGGTTGTATCTCCCTTCCAGGTGAGGCTGGTAAACAAGATCAGGGGGTCGTAGCTCCCTTCCAGGAGAGGCTAGGGGGCCCAGATAGGTTGTAGCTCTTTCCAGAGAGGCTCTGTAAACGAGAGAATGTTGTAGCCTTCTCGCAGGGGTGCCTCGCGTGCCGCGGTATGAGTCCGTACAAGACATGGTTGTAAGATGTTTTTCTCTATAATAAAATATTGAAGGCTGAGCAACTGCAGCGGTGGTTTTCTCCCGACTTGGGTTTCCACCTAAAATCCTGGTGTTCATGTGTGATGCTTATGTGTGATAGTTTATTCTGTTCTTACTGCACATGTTTACTGTTTATAGAACATCTAATGAATGAATGATGGAATGATATAAGTGAAGAATTAATGGCATAATTAGATCTCTGTGTATACGCGAGTTTTATGAAGTATATCCGCGTGTATACGCTAGTTGGCTTCAGAAAAGTAGCGTATGGGTTTTAGAGCATGAAAAAGTAAAAAGTTTTAGTTTGCCCTAAATACTGATTCACCCCCCCCTCTCAGTATTTTTCCCAACAATTGGTATCAGAGCGGGTCCTTCTGCAGAAGCTTGATCGCTTGAAGGAGATCCATCGCAATGGGAAGTCAAGAAGGAGTAATGTCTATAAAGCCACCTCTATTCAATGGAAGCAATCTGATATTCTGGAAGGTACGAACAAAAGCATATCTGCAAAGTCTTGGTGCAGATGTATGGGCAATCGTGGAAGAAGGTTATCAGTATCCGACAAGTATTCCTACTGATGCAGCAGAAAGGAAGAAGTATGAAATCAATGCCAAAGCAGTAAATGTCTTATTAGGAAGCATGTCTGAACCAGAATTTGCTAAAGTGATGTAGCTAAATTCAGCAAAAGAAATATGGGACAAAATCATTCTGAGCTATGAAGGAGATACAAAGGTAAAAAGTGCAAAACTCCAAACTCTCCGAATTGAATATGAAAATTTAAGGATGCATAGTGATGAGAGTATTGCCAGTTTCTTTTTACGTCTAGATGATATTGTAAATCGTATGTAAAGCTTGGGTGAAACCATAACCGATACTACTCTGGTGGAAAAAGTCTTAAGATCTTTAACTTCAAAATTTGAGTCAAAAGTGTCAGCTATTGAAGAAAGGCAAGATCTGAAAACTCTTACTATTGTTCAACTACATGGTATTCTGAATGCTTATGAAATGAGACAAGGAGGTCCCTTTCAAATCAAAGAAGCTGCTTTTAAGGCATGTGCAAAAGGAAAAGAAAAGGAAGTTGTCAAGGAATCAAGTTATATATCAGAAGAAGAAGAAGCAAATTTTGTAAGGAGACTCCAACCAGGTATTGGAAGATTCAAAGGTAAGCTACCCTTCAAATGTTTTGATTGTGGAAGAGTGGGTCATTATGCTGCTAAATGTCCTTATAAACAGTTTGAAAAGGGAAAGAGTTATTATGCAAATGAAGATAATAATGAAATGTCAAGTGAAGATGAAGAAGATTCTGACCAAGATCTGCTAGTGCTCATGGCAAAGAAGCAAAAGAAGAAGGCTACTCAAGAAAAGAAGATATCTTAGAAAACATGTGTAGCAGAAAATGAAGAAGAAGAAACAGGTATTGATTGTTGTTCTTGTAATCCACTCACTTGTGCATGCAATGCTGAAGATAGTGAAAGTAACAGTATAAGTCTAGAAGAAAATCTCAAGATCAATGATGAAAGTAATTTTTGGGATCAATTTAAAAGGAGGGAATCTATCCTCAAGGATGTGATCTCTAGATTGAATGAACAGATAGAAACAATGAAGGGACAGATAGAAATGTATCAAAGACTGCAGGACAAAGTAACCAATCATAGTGAAGGACTTGAAGCAGAAATCATCTCTCTGAAAGTAGACCTTGAAGCATCAAATAAGAAGAATGAAGAACTTCTACAATCATTTGAAAAGGAAGGACGTGAAGCAAAAATCATATCACTCAAAACAGATCTGGAAAAATCAAATAAGAAGAATGAAGAACTTTTACAAATCTTTGAAGAGCAAGAAAATGGGTTGAAAGAAGAGATCTTAAATTTGAATGATCAAGTAGAAGAAGGAAAAAGGGTTGAAGAAAGCATGATGAAGTAATGCCAAAAATTGGAGGTTGAGGTAAACATTCTCAAAGGTAAATTAGAAGAAAAGGATAAACTCTTGAGGTTTCAAGATAGTACTAAGATTCTTGACAATATTCTTAGTAGTCAAAGGTCTCCTTCTGTTAAACTTGGTCTTGGTTTTCATGAAAATGTTAAAGGAGAATCTAGTTCACAAGGAAGTGCTAAAGATTCAAAGGATATCAATGCAAAGCCTGAAGTGTTGAAAGAAGCAAAAGGTCAACCGAAAATCATGAATTCTCACAGGAAATCATTCAATAATGTTGAATGCTTTAAATGTCATAATCATGGACATGTTGCAGCCAATTGCAGAAGCAGATTGTTTCAACCACAAACAAATAGATCCTACATAGAAAGGTACTCTGGTTTCTTCAAGGGATATTGTTTTTCATGTAACAAGTATGGACATAAAGCAGATGATTGCAAAAGAAGGAAGATTAGAAATACTCATTATGATTCTTATGCTTATTTCTCTGGACACATGAGATGTTATTCTTGTAACAAGTATGGACATTTAGAAAAAGAATGCAGGTTGAACAGATCTGAGAAAGTGGACAATTTTTAGCACACAATTAGAAATTTCAAGCAAATTTGGAAAAAGAAGGAGGACCGGTCAAAAACGTAGGGAATATTAACCCTACTGCAGTCATCAGCTTCTGAAGCTTACTTCTCTTAATCACTGCAGAAGTGATGTGAGATACATTATGGAGCTTAGTAATGTATCGTCACAGGGGGAGCGATGTATGATGATTCTCATGGTTAATTTGGCAAATACGGTTATGATTATTAACGTGAGCATCGATGATGAAGGCAGTGCGGGAAGGACAAGTTCGGGAGATGGAGGAATGTGAAATTTTCTATAATTCACTTTCCATACGCGGGTTCGATGAACTAAAGCCGCGTATACCACGCGAGTTCCGACGGAACACAGTCACGAATGCATTGAGGATAAATTGGGATAACAAGCGAAGATCGAGACCAGGAGGGTTTCGGGGGAGGGCATCGATCATTGCTAATGATTGTACTGTTAGCATTATTCTGGTTATACTCTTGCTAATGAAATGCTTATGTTGAAGATTATGGATGAGCCCGGATTGCTTAATGAAGAATATCTTTTGGATATGATGGAAGTCTTATGATTCGGAGATCCGGACAGATCATGCAGAGATTGTTGCTGATGACTTGCTGTTAAAAGTATTCAGATTGCACAAGCTAAGAAGGAGCCTTGGACATATGGAAAGGATGTTTGGATGCATATTTTTAGGGGGAGCACTAGTGTTGCTGAGTATAATGCATTGTTGGCATTATGTTGATTCTAAAATATGATCTCTCTCTTGAGGTCTTTCTGGTTTTGGTCATAAAAATTCATACTTGTAATTTGATAAAAAGGTCTTGTTGAGACCCATGATGTAAAATTGTAATATTCAGTCATGTAAGGACTTGTCAAAATAGTAAACCCACTTGGTTGGGTATTTGAGTCTCATATGTAAATCCACTTGGATGGATCTTTGATGTAAGTATGAGTCTTTGGTGATAGGAAGGTCATAGAGTCATGTACTTCATTGAAAAATATGTTTGTAGGTTCAGCATGAACTCAGGAGGAGCATGGTCACTTTAGTGTACATCAGATCTGCAGAATGCTTCCTTCTACAAGAGGAGAAAAAATCTTGTGTTGGTTTTGGTCCGCCCTTTGCCCTTAATGTCAAAGGGGGAGAGTGACATGGTGTTTGAATAAAGAGAAAGAATGGTGTCAAGAGTGACATGGTGTCATTGTATTCTTAATGTATCTATCTATTGTGGTGATCAAACACCATCGTGGTTGCCATCAAGTCCAAAGGGGAAGATTGTTGGCAATATGATGCTGAGTGTTGTCCTTGATGGCAACCCACTTGATGAAGATGATGGCAACTTACTTGATGAAGTTGTCCCTGATGGAATATGTCTTGATGAACTTGTTAAATGATGTAAATCTGATGTATATACAATGAGTACAGAAGGTAATGATGGAAGGAATGTTAGAGTATGTCTCAAGGCATACGCGGATTTGTCTAGACAAAGTAGCGTATGCACGCGGGAAATAACGTGCCAAGTCGCGTATGGGAAAAAACGCTCTAAATATGTAAAACCAGGGGTAACCACCATGGTATTGACCCATTGTATTGAGTAATGATTCGTCTATGTCACCCCGTCCAGGAATACCATCGAAAGTAATGTGGTTTTGGCTCATGGTATTGATAAAGGGTAAACTTATATAAGGAAAATAAATTCATTGTGCAAATGTGTGTAAGAAGTCTGAGCTTGAATGAATACTTCTCTCTGAAGCATGTATGAATGGAAAGGGTTACAGTTGAATGAAATATCTGAATGTATGATGCACCAATGAAGAAATGATGAAGAAGGGAATCTAGATCTGGAATGTATTTGCATCGGCTAGATCTGTTTATGGAATGATTAGATCTGAGATGAGGTGAACATCTATCTGAAGTAAAGGGTAAAATCTGAGTGATGTATATATTCTGAAGAATTGCAATGACCTAAATGTCTGAAGGACTATACGCTAGTTCGCCGCAGAGTAAGCACGTATATACGCGGGTTTTCTGAAGAGAAAGTGCGTATGGGCAGTAAAATTAGCTCTATAATATGTACAAAAGTATACGCGGGTTTGTATGGTAGAAGGTATGTATATACGCAGGATCAGTGAAAGGAAAGCGTGTATGAAGATTAGGGTTTGCTGAAGTATGAAGTATCAAATGTCTGATCTGTTCTACTATGTTACTACTATCTGTTGATGATGTATGATTGAGCTCAAATGTATGGAGTGGGTCCAGTCTGAAAATACGATGAAACGTGGCCTGCAAGTTGTGTTCTAAAGGAAGCTTTGGATCTAGTGTGAAAATTGATGAAACGTGGTCCATGGTGGTGCTGAGGGTTGTAGCCTTCAGTCAGGGGGTTGTAGCTCCCTTCCCGGTGGGGTGCAGTGAAACGGAAGCGGTCGTAGCTCCCTTCCGGGAGAGGTTTGAGTAAGCAGGCGGGGTTGTGGCTCCCTTCCAGGGAAAATTTATTAAACGAGAAGGTTGTATACAGGTGGAGTGCACAACGTGTTGATGCAGTGGGCCGAGTACATGGTTGTAGATGTTTCTCTATAATAAAATATTGAAGACTGAGACAACGGCAGCGGTGGTTTTCTCCCGACTTGGGTTTCCACCTAAAATCCTGGTGTTCATGTGTGTTGCTTATGTGTGATGGTTTACTCTGTTATTACTACACATGCTTACTGTTTATTGAACATCTAATGAATGAATGATGGAATGATATAAGTGAAGAATTATCTGCATAATAAGATTGCTAGACATACGCATGTTTTATTAAGTATATCCGTGTGTATACACGAGTTAGCTTCAGGAAAGTCGCGTATGTGTTTTGAAGTAAGAAAAAGTAAAAAGTCTTGAGTAAGTCCTAAATACTGATTCACCCGCCCCCTCTCAGTATTTTTCCCAACAAAAATTTCTTGAACTCCAAGCATGGATCGAATTTTGGTAAACTTCCCTTTTGTGACAGCCTTCGTAAAGATATCGGCTACTTGATCATTGGTTGGACAATACTACAATTGAAGAACACGATCATGAATGAGCTTTCTGATGAAGTGTATATGGAGCTCATTGTATTTCATACACTGATGTTGAACTAGATCTTTACATAGCTGAATGGCACTCTTATTATCACACCAAAGTGTAGTTGGATGTTGTTGATGAAGACCAAATTCAAACAAGATCTGACAAAGCCACATGGCTTCCTTGTTGGCTTCAATTGCATCACAATACTCTGCTTCTGCTGAAGAAAGATCACAATACTTTGCTTCTGCTGAAGAAAGAGAGATGGCACTTTTTTTCTTACAAGAGCAAGTAATAGGTCCTGAACCAAGAGTGAATACATATCCTGTAGTAGACTTTCGATCATCAGGGTCACCAGCCCAATCAAAATTAGTGAAACCAATCAACAATGGAGATGCTCCTGCATTGTAATGAATACCGAACTGAAATGTACCTCGAATATATTGAAGTATTCTTTTAGATGCTTTCCAGTGACTTTCATGAGGTTGGTGCATAAACCGAGTGACAAGAGCAACGACAAAGGAAAGGTTAGGACGGGTATGGGTTAGATACAGAATTTTACCAACAAGTTGACGATATAAGGTAGCATCAAATTCAAGGGTAGTACAAGTGACTGAAATCTTGACTCCAGACTGAAAGGGAGAAGGGGCTGGCTTACAGTCTTCCATGTGAAAGTGGTGTACAAGATCACATACATACTTGGACTGAGAGAGGGTAATGCCTTCCTTAGATTGTAGGACTTGAAGACCAAGGAAATAATGAAAGTGTCCTAAGTCTGTCATTTCAAACTTCTTTTTGAGGCTAGAATTCACTTGGTTTATATGGTTTGGATCACTACCAGTAAGGATGAGATCATAAACATAAATAACAAGGATGGTGAAGGACTTACCCACTTTCTTGGTGTAGACAGTGTTGCCAGAATGACACCTAGAAAAGCCATTATCTAATATAAATCTATCCATTTTGGCATACCACGCCCGAGGAGCTTGTTTGAGACCATAGAGAGACTTCCTAAGGTGACAAACAAGGCTAGAGTCATTTTGGATAAAGCTAGGGGGTTTTTCCATGTAGATTTATTCATGTAAATCTCCATGTAAGAAGGTGGATTTAACATCCATTTGATGGACTTCCCATTTAAAGGAGGTAGCAAGGAAAAGAACAAGGCAGATAGAATTCATTTTGGCATCAGGGGAGAAGGTTTCAGTATAGTCAATGCCTTCAACTTGTGAAAAACCTTTAGCGATAAGATGAGATTTATGTCTATCCACTTTTCCATCTGGTCCAAACTTTGTTTTGTAAACCCATCTGTATCTGACAAGTTTTCTTCCTTTTGGAAGAGGAATAAGATCCCAAGTATCATTCGCCAATAAGGAAAGATATTCTTCATTTGTAGCTTCATCCCAAGCTGGATGACCGGAGGCTTCTTCAAAGGTTTCTGGATCAGTATTTATTGGAACTTGAGCCAATAAGGAAGAAGCTCCTTTGAACTGAGAACGTGTACGTTGTCGATCAGCAGGGTCACCTGCAAGAGAACCTGCTGCATCCCGAGTAGAGCGGAACCATCTTGGAAGCGGTGGAGTATAAGGAACAATTTCAAGAGGTGGAGGAGGATTTTCATCCTCACTGTCATCATCTGAACTAGAAGGAATGCTATTAAAAATAGAAGAGAGAGAGTGAGGTGGCACATATGCCGAATTAGGCTCGCAGGCCAAAGGTGGCAAACCCGCCGAACTAGGGTCGCAGGCCAATATATTTTCATCAAATTTTACATCTCTTCTAACTATATTTTTGGATTTTGGTTGAAGAAGTCTATATCCTTTGAAATCTTGATAATATCCAACAAAATTACATTTTTCACTCTTAGGTTCTAAGGATTTATGTTTCGCATCTGGAATATGAGCCCAAGCATCACTTCCAAAAACACGAAAGTGACTTACATCTGGTTTGATTGAGCTCCAAGCTTCTTTTGGAGTTATACTATTTAAAACCTTAGTAGGAGTGTGATTTACTATGTAATTTGCATAGTTAATGGCTTCTGCCCATTGAGGCCAAGTCCTTTAGATTGAAGCAAACAATTAGCCATTTCTTTTAAGGTGCGATTCTTCCTTTCAACTACACCATTTTTTTGTGGAGTATATGGAACAGTATGTTGCAATTCAATTCCATGCTCAGTGCGGAAGTTGATAAATTTGTTGTTAACATATTCTTCTCCATTTTCTGGGCTTAACTTAAGAATTAGATGTCCATATTATTTCTCAACAAAGGCCTTAAAGGCCAAGAACATGTTAAAAACTTCACTCTTGAGTTTTAAGAGGTATACCCAAGTACGTCTGGAAAAATCATGAATGAAAGTTAAGAAGTACTTGCAACTAGAGAAAGAAACAACAGGAAGTGGACCACATAAATCATTGTGCACAAGCTGCAAAGGGGCTGAAGCATGCTAAGAGGCACGTTTGTCAAAAGTATCCGGATGATGTTTTCCGAGTACACATCTGGAGCAAACACCATCTCGGCAAGATACCATAGGAAGACTTGTCACCATATTTTCCTTACATAGAGTTTGAAGAGAGTGATAGTTTAGTGACCAAATCACTCATGCCAAAGTTTTCTCACATCATCATTATGAGCAAAAAAAACAGAGGGAATACATGATGACCCAAAGTTGTCAAACTTATACAACCTTGTGGAATCATCAACAATGCTAGTAGCTAAAATATGTTTAGGATATTTGAGGTCCTTGATTAGAACATCATGAGGTGAGAATTCTACTATTTTACCTTCACCTGAATGAGTTATCTGATAAAGAGATAGAAGGTTGCATGATAAGGTAGGAACATGTTAGTCATCAGTAATTTTTTCCTGCATAGATGACTAAATGTTTTCCCTAGATTTCTAGAAACAAAGTTCTTGAACATTGTCAGTTCTAGAAATCTCACTTCCTTCATCATCCTTAAAGATAATTTTTCACTGTTTCACCTTTTACACCATGTCTAACATTGTCTACCAGTCCCAGAAAACCCATTAGTGGCTTATGTCACTATCCCTGTCTGTATGCTTTCACTTGTGGCCCAAACCCCCCGCTGCTACTTAAACCCACTAGACAAACAACCTTGTGGTGTCTCTCAAAGTACTCTCAAACACTGATAGTCTCAAACTATCTCTGTAAACTCTTTAGATAAATCAAGTGCATGAGATTTCGAATCTTCAATACATCAGTATATCCTAAAAATTATATCTGGCACTTGATAAACCTAAGTTCTAGGCCTCAATCCAAAAACCAAGTCCTAGAAGGCCTCCACTAGGTCACATAGGGTTTCACAAAGCCATAGGATGGATTTGGTGCCCTATAAACTCTGTTTTCCTATATGATGAAAATAAATTCAAAGAAGGAGACAAGTCATCTTGTCCTAGTTTCACCAAAGAGATCATTCAAGGAAGGTTTTTAGCCTCAAGACATGAATATGCAAAAGGAACAACTGCTCTTTGCTTACATTTCTGAAAAAGGTTCAAAGGGACATTAGATTAGCAATAAGGTAAGGTAAAAGAGAAAATAATTATAAGAAGACCATTCATAGCAAGAATAAAGCAACAAGCATATGTTTGATGGAAATCAGGGTTTGAAACAGTTTTGACCAAACAGGGAATCAATCCTAGGGTTACAAAGGCAAAAGCCTCCTCTACTCCTTCAAGTGCACATTGAAGGACTTTAGAAATGATTAATGAGTTTTGTGAAATTTTTGAGAACTTAGAACACAACACTAGTTACTTTTTCCTAAGCAGCCCTAAAACCTAGGAGTTTGGAAAGGTGGACAAAGATGGTCACATGGTGACAAAGAAGCCTCCTTCATCACAACAAAGGTTTTTAGAAGGTTTCAAGCAACCCTCTAAGGTTGGGTAGAGAGACATTGACTCCACACCATAAAAGTTTGAAATCAGACAGCTAAAGAGATCTAAGAAGGCAGACCCAAAACACCAGTACTCCACTACACCCAAGGAGGGATGATGATGAAGAGTATCAACAAAAGAGACAGTGATCAAAAGAATAAATTGTGTAGGCACCTGCAAGAACAGAAGTGGCCAACAAAAGCACACGAATGGTTTAGAAAACTCACTTCACTCACTGGACATACATCATTTGAAAAACTGGTCAAAGGAAACATATATCTAGTTTAAGAGCAGTAAGGCCTCCAAAATGGTTTCTTTGTCAAGGTATATCTTCTGCAAAAGATAGGTGAGTCATAAAATGGCATTTTTGCAGGATTGTCAAAATAGCTACATACAGGAAAATTGGTGAGGGAAAAAAGATCAAGTGCTTTTCACAAAGACTGCCCACATAAAAACCAAAAGGGCTATTGATGCTTGATGCTAAGGGTTTTCATACTGAGAGTTTGTTCACTATTTTCTTAAAAAAGAGAAAACTAGGACAGAATGTGAATCACAGGAAAATAGTCAAATTAATCATAATCTGCTTGTTACAAAGTGATAAAAATCATAAGGAGGTTTCATTTTCCAAGGTGATTTGAAGGCACATGGTTAAAAATTGTTTGAAGGATTGGTGAACACAAGGAAGACATTAAGAGGCCTCCAGCAGAGAAAAGAACAAGGCTTTTGTCAAATTTCCATCTCCAGGACCAAAAGCAGTAAAAAAGACTGAGGGAAAAAGGAAAAGGGAACAAACCTTATAAAGGGAGTTGTTGAAATCAAATCATTTTTCAAAAGGATTGTAAGGTCCCCTTGACCTCTTCCACACCCCATTTTCCATTGTAGAGAAGAAAAAAAAACCATTGGAGAGAATTTTTTAAAGTTCTTGTGCATATTTGAAGAAAAGTTGCAGGAGCTGTGCATCGAGGCCGTCGCTACGCACCTGGTCCTCAGCGCTATGCACAGATAGGGTAGTCGTAGTATTATTTAACACTACGCTATGCACCTGGGCAGGCGTTGCACACAAGCCTAGAATGGCCCAACCACCCACCTACACACCAGCGCTGTGCTCTGACAGGCCTGATAGGCTCAACCCAAACTGAACGAGCAGTTGGGCAGGCACTACACACAACCAACCTTTCAACCAATTTTATCAAAAAGGATAAAAAACTCAAGATTATTGCCTCCAAAGCTACCCTTTCAATCAAACAAGGTTGGTTGACTCTCTTCCTCACTCTGCAAGAAATATTTTCATAAATAAGGAGGACATTTAAAGCTTAAAATGACCAAAACCTAATCTCAGTAAAGATAAAATATTTAACCCTTCCAAGGAAAAATTAAAAAGTTAGAGGTTGTCCTTAGCCTAAAGATACTTAGTGCATATAACCCTCCTCCTAAAAATCTAAATTTGTCCCAGAGTTTTTTTCATTTGGCCCTCATTTGCAAAAACTGTCCTTACATCACTCATTGTCATCCTTTGACCTAGAGGCTCTCCAACAAAGTTTTAAAAAAAAAACACCCTTTGCCTCTAAAGCAACCATCATGTTTAAAAGAAGAGTCAGTGAGTCAAAGACAAGGTTAAAGGAAGAACAAAGGAGATGATATCAGTAAGGAAGAGGTAGAGCCTAATAAGAAAGATCAAAGGGATGATGATATCATGGAAGAAAGTGGTGAAAATAAGGCAGAAAACGGTGAGGCTACTACAAAGCCTAATCAAGAAGATGAAAATATTGAAAATGATAAAGACAGTAGGGCAAAAACAGAGTCTAAAGAGGAGCAAAAATATAATGATGATGACTAAGAAGGTTTGCATGACAACCATGAGGAAAGAGGACTTGTGCATAACAGTGAACACAATGATGGTGCGGATAATAACAACATGAAGATGATGAAGAAACTAAATATCAAGAACAGGATGATAAGGCTGGGACTGATTTTGAAGAGGAAGGACAGGGAAAAAGTGAAACAGATACAAAGGCTGATGATAAAATCCAAAACCAAGGCAACAACACCAAATATAGTAGGATAAAAGGTGAAGGGATGATGAATACAAAATAGAGGGTGGTTTTTCATGCCAAGCAAGGTGATAGTGAGAGAAGTGCAACAAGTAATTCAAAAAGAGGAAACAACGTGAAAATGAAGAAATCAGCAAAGAATTCATTGAAAATAAAAAACACTCAAAGAGAGTAAAAGACCAAAAAACTTGAAGACATAACTCAAGATTTTTCATAGGTTTATCTAAACCCTTGAAGGACCTCTCCACCAAGTTTGAGACAAACTTGACAACTTTTGGTTTTTTCCAAATTTTGACCCTAAGGAGCGCAACACCCTAGGCGCTACACACAAAATTGGTGCATCCTCAGCTCTTAAATTTTGCATTTTTGGACTTCTCTCATCACCAATATTCTTCTCACCAATTTTCAGGTTATTTGGATCATTTTTACCCCCTCAAAAGGTAAAAAAACATCAAAAATTTGACCTTTCTGCCTCATTTTCAGACCAGGTGCTGCGCACAGAGTAGTGTTGGGAGATTTGATTTTTGGACAGGAAAATGGTGTCCACTAAGCACAAATCAAGCTTTTCTGGAAAGTAGAATCACCAAGATTTCCAACGGGTCATCACGGAGCCAAATCCCATGTCGGGAAGGTGTCCAAAACTCAACTGCAAGTGACCCCATTTTCTGTTGAAGTGGCGCTATGCACAGAGGTTGCCTAGTGCGTTTTGGACCAAAAGTCAACAAAACACACTCATTTATGGAAAATATATATTTTTGAGTTTTTTAAGGCAAATTAAGCTAGAATTAGGTGAAAATAGTTATTTTTGAATTTATTTCGTGGGATATTATGTGCCTTGGGCCTTGCATGGTCTCTTGGCCATAAATGACATTTATGACTCATTGACTATATTTGACATTTTCCTACCACATTTAGGGTTTTAGTCCTCATTTTATCCATAAATAGAGCATGAGGCCCCTATGTATTTTGTTGGCATTTGATGAGCTTGAAGAGCAATATACATGGTTTCATGAGCTTGGAGAAGAAATTGGTTTTGTGAAGTGGATGAATGGTTTGTTTGCTTGGATAATGGAGAAGCTTGTTTGCAGGATTCCATAGCTTGGTGAATGGTGATGTTTTCCTAAATTTTCTATTGTTTTCTTTGTTATCATTATGTTTCATGACTTTTAGCTGCTATTAAACATAAAAGTATAGGTTGAGACATGTTCATTGAGGCACCTCAGTCCTCCTGTTTGTTATAGCCTTTATGTTTTCTCTTTTGGCCATCTTAAGGAATTCTTTACAGCTCCTTAGGTCCACCAAAAATTATTTTTGGTTCATGCATGGTTAGTATGTTAGCTTACAAGTAAGATTTATAGTATGCCCTGCTTATTTGAAGTTCTCAAAACCCTATCTTGAAGCCTTTCTATGGAATATTGATTGATTAGGTTAAGTCAAATAGGTCTCGTTCTATCTTGCCCTTTGTCCATGCTTGTCAACTTGTTTCAGAGTTCCCACTAGCCTAAAATATGATGTTTAGGAGTTCCCTCTTCATAAATTAAGTTATTTGTTTAAATCTTGTATGTTTGCCCAAAATTTGAAGGTGAATTTCTAAAGTTAGGAGTTCTAATGCTTCTATGTTTCACTGGAATGTTCATATTATATGTTTATCATTTTGGGTATTGTTTAATGAGATCAATTGTTTGCCCTACCTCATGAGTTATGCTTCAAATTATATATGTGTAAGACCTCTTAGTCTTTTCTTGAACTTAATGTTCATTACATCATCATACATCACTTTATGTTGAAAATGGCAACAAGAAACAGTGAAGGAGGCCTCCTGAAACATCTTTCCTGATCCTAGTTGGAAAGTGATCACCTAAACTAGGTGGGGACCACACATGTGATTTTTGTCGAAAAATCTATTTTTAGACTATGTCTATTTTTAGACATATGAAGCATGGTCCAGGGATTGCGGTATGTTATTCTTGGAGTATTGGTCATGTTGGGAAAAATAGATGGACATCTATTTTTTGGACCTATAGGTCGAAGTCTATTTTTAGACTGCCTATCCTAAAAATAGGGAAGTCAAATATTATTTACCCTTAATAATATTTGGACTCTAAACTTTAGTTTACTCTCTTGGAGCACTTCAGTTTGACCCCCGGAGGTGGGGCATGCAGCTGCCAGAAGGAAATACGCTTTTCCTATGGGTTAGGTGAGCTAATGCATGGTTGACTTCAGTTAGAGCTCAAGTGGTGGAGTTCGGTGGAGTTGATGCGACAGTTAATGGAGGTGGTGTTCTGGTTAACTAGTTGAACTAGTTGTATTTAGTTTAACTAGCTAATACACTAGAGATGAGTTGTGTGAATTAAATATTATTTAATTCACTAATTATTAACTCATTATTCAACTAAAGAACACATCATTTTAACTCAGTGCATGGACAGTTCAGTGGCGACAAGTGAAAGAGGTAGATGAAAGGGTTGAGATAGCTATCAGTTGCGACATTAGTTGTGCATGAGATTTGCACCACACTTGGAGGAAATTACCAATGACAATTGTGCAGTTGGAGCCAGTGAGATTCGAACTTGGATCTCTATTTAGACCAGCCTTGATTGCGCAATAGAGGCAGGGAAAGTAGTGGGTGTGTTTTGAACCTGTGACTTGTTCAAAACCAAGCTAGTTTTTGTGTAGCTTTGGGAGATAGTACTGAGTACTTGTGAGGATTTTGTACTATGTATTTGATGCATGTTCTCTCCATATAATATACAGAATAGCTGAGGGGTTTTCAGCTATAAGCTTTCCCATACATACTGTGTTAATGTGTGTGATGATTTGATGTGCTATCGCTTCTATTCTTTCCGCATGTGACAACTAATTGTAGAAGAGATTATGTGTTATGAATGCAATTCGAAATTCATGTGTGATCAGGTTAATCTCCATTGAATAAGTGATTTATTCAGCAAATTTCTACACTTTAAGGATCCTTTCACCTTGCTAAATCAGCCCTGCAACACACATTGTTTCATAATTTAGACACTCTTGACTTTCACTTGACTCCATAGCCCAATGGCTTTGACATCTTCTCACTCCTCTTATTACATTTGACCATCTTACCCATCCAAAAAATTCAACAAACCCTACACCTAATAACTAGCCTAAAATCAAAACCCTAGAGCAAATATAACACATCTTTTGCACCCAATAGAGAGATCCATCTTTGAGTCTAGGAAGGCTAGGTCCTCGGACTCCAAAGCTTGGTTCCATGTTACCCTGTCATTTGACCTGCCAATCTGCCAAATCACGGGACCCTAAAAAAACACATAGTACATCATTAAAATGACCATTATCTAGATGAATGGTTCCAGATCCTACAACACTAAGAGATATATCTGTAGGTTTTAACCCTGTACAAAAATTATCTACAAACGAATATTTAAAACAGAAAATAAAAAATAGCGAGAGCATAAAACATAAAATAGATAAACACATAGATTTTCCCCTGGATCCCAAATCGAGACGACTAGCTTGATTTTTCATTATATTCCTTTTAGTGTTACAACACATATATATACATGCCAAAGCATATGTGAACCCCAATCCATTAACCCTGGATTAGAACATAACTATAGTTCCCTTGACCGGATCTAAAAAATACTAGGGGCCAAAAATCATCATTCCCCAAAACCATGTGCAAACCCATGCAAAAAACCATGGGCGAGTCTGCCCACTAGAAAATAAGGGCCAATTTTTTTTTCCCGGGGTGCTGCCCCCAAACCCCGACAGGGGGGGCTACCGCCCCCCTTGTGACCCCCTTGTTACCCCCCCATGCGTGACTAGTCATGTGTAATATTCCAATTCAGGAAATGCTCATGAATCAAGCAAATGAAAATCCTTTTTCAAGAAAACATTAACAATCAACAACTGGATCTATTCCAGAGATTGAATATAGGAGAATTTACTGGATATGTCACCTTTGAAAATAGGGTGAGATCCAGAGGCTAGCTGGCCCACTAGCAGACTCTGTCTATAGATCTATGTCGAAGGCTAATATTTCCCTTTCAGGACTATTGACAAGCAGCTCAAGGAAAACGCTGTATAAGAAAAAATATTCAATAGAAATGTAGATTAAAGCTTGGTTCCTCTCATATGGGATGTATGTGATTTATGTATGGAATTTCAGCTGAAAAAAATGAACTTAGAGACCTTAAACAGATCTCCCACAAACTAGGCTAGCTGAAAACTGCTGAAAGAGGAAGGTTGCAGCAAAATGGAAATTCTACTTCAGAATTTGCATAATTTCTTCAGAAACTCAAGAGGAATCAGAAAATGATCAGATAAGAGGTCATATCAGATGCATATCTCATCATTTGACAAAAACTACAACAAACATTACTCCAGAAAGACAACCAAGTGGGGAAAAGCACCACTAGTGACTCAGAAACTCTGTTTTACTGAGTATTGAGTTACAAAAGTATAAAGTAATAGTTTTGTCCCTTATGTTAGACAATATAGGAGCTTCATAAAGAGGGTTTCATAAAAAAATACCTACAGCAAATTTAAACAGGCCTCCCATGCCCAAATAGCTGAAAAATGGACAAAAACCCCAAACTGTAAAATGCTGGAATGCTGCTGCATAAGAAAATGCGCAGTATATTGAAGTAAATAATCAGAAAAATAAGAGAAAATTACTGATATTTATATTATAATTCTCAATGAAGAATAAATACAGATATCCAATCTCTTTTGCACAATTTTATGATCACCCGGCAAGGTTTTATCCACAGAAAACAATATGTAAAAGAGAAGCTGCAGATCTAATACTGAAATAATGATGTAGGGTTGTAGCTCTACATAAAATGGCTGAATACACATAAGAATGGTTGTATAATCTCTTTTGATCAGCTCCCAGAAGAATATTGAGCTTCCCTTTGGGAAACTAGCTCCAAATAATGGGGTTTTAACCCCTTCCACTGCACCTCTGTAAAAATAATGTAGTATCCTCAAGGGAATGCGTAGATATGGAGAAAAAGTGCTTGGAATAACACCTGAAAGTGGAAATTATAGATCAGAAGCTTCCCTTAGATCTCTTGCTACAAGATCTCCAAGAAAAAGCAGGGCATTCCCACATGAGAAAACCCTTGCACTAAGAAGTGCAAAAAATTAGCTAAACAACTAAGTATGCAAGAAGTCTAAGCAGAGATCATGAAAGTATAATCTCCAATCCACCCCAAATGGCTTCCCTTCCTTCATTATATAGAAAATGAGCTTCTCCTCCAAGGGCCCCACTCCATTAGGGTTTGCTTCCTTGCCAAGCTTCCCCCCTCTAGGGTTATGCTGTCCCATTAAGTGGAGGAAAATTAGATGCTGCATGGTTTGATTGATTCAATGTGACTAAATGCATCTCCTAAGAATCTTCCTTGATTGAGTCTCTTTTCCTTGCCCCTTTTCACATTTAAGGAGTCTTCAAATGGTTTTGCTAAATTTGCCTCCATTCACATTTAGCTGCCTTATTCATGGATCCATTATTTTAAAGAAAAGTTGAGTTGACTTGGTCAACATAACCTTGTTCACACATGTGGATGCTTGAGCTGGTTATTTCATGGCCCCTTTTTACATTTTGAGGGGTTTTCATTTATGCTAGAGTAGTTTTTATGAGCCTCCTTGCTCACTTATTCATGCATTTGAATTTATTGACAAAAATTAACATTCCACTTAGCTATGAGCTAAGTTGGGAATATTACAGTCTCCCCCTCCCAAATGTTGCCCGTCCTCAAGAAACTGCAAGGGTGCTGCAAAATTTCTTCTCCTTATTTTGTGGCCTTCTCATCCATAGCCTCCATCCATGCATCAAATTTTCTGCCAAAGTGTTTGTCTTCCATGGTTCCTCCCAAGTGTACAAGTTGGCCTGTGGTGAATAAGCCCAATGGCTCTTGTCATGGAAGAATGGAAGGCTGATGTGGGAAATTTATTGCTAATCCAAGGCCTCCTCAAGATAGGAGTGGTGACAATCATGGAGCACTTCATCATCAATGAAATACTCTTCTCCCCATGCTATCATCCAAGCAAAATTTGTTTCCTCCCAAGATGGCAACTCATGGTAAATCTTCTCCACCTTGAGCTCTTGCAAAGAAGGTGGGCTGAATGTCTGAACATGATAGGAAAAATAGCCTACCCCACGCTATCCCTCTCCACTCATGGAAAGTGTAGAGTACATATTGTTCTTGGGCTATAGTAAGGCTGCCCCTTGATGGCAAAACAAAGGTTGGATCTCCAAAGATCCTTCCTTCAAAGTCATGGATCTTGCTGGCCCAAATCATTCCATTCAAAGTGAATGGAACATCACCACCATATGTCATCCAAATCAGAAAGTTGCTGAAGTTTATTTTCAAGTGAAGATGATACATATAGCCTCCAAGGCAGGTACAACACAGTTTTCCCAACTGCTGATTTAAAACATCAAGTGGCAAGTTGCCTCCCAAAGAATTTTCAGCTATGCATATCAACTCATCTACTAGAAAGTAGTGAGAAACAATATATATCAGCTACATACAATTAAAACAACAAAGCACTTGCTACAAGTCATGTAGAGATGGGTTACCATCATTACAAAATGTGGCCCTAAAGTGACCATAACACCCATGAATAATTTTGCTCTCTTGCAGAGCAATGCATTGCTTACAATTGGTGAGAAGATAAAAATTCTTAATAGAATAATAAATAAGCACATATATGTATTTCTTACCATGCCTCATGTGTGAGCTAAAGATGTGATCCATGAGTGATCTCCCCCATAACAATCTCCTCATAAATTTATGCAATATGAAAGGATGCACACTTCTTTGGAAATACTCCATCATCAAAAACTTGCTCTTAGAGGACAGTGCTGTAGGCTTAAGTAGAAATGCTCTTGTCACTCCATGACTCTTCCTCTTGACATTCCGCATGCCAAAACCATTCACCCTTGTGCTTCTATGTGAGAGAATCCCCCTCCCTTCTGTCATTTCTGAAAGGTAGCCTTCTTGCACTTTGGATGTGCCATGCATTCCTCTTGGAATGTTGTGTTGAGTATGGAGAGTTTCCAGCCCATACTCTCCCAAAAGTAACCATAGCAACAAGGGCTCTTGTTGCTTCCTTACATTATCAATGTGTGCATCATGGAGTAATGATGTAATGATGGACATGTGGGGTGCTCCATCAACATAGTGCAAGCTAGCTATCCCATTCCACACCATGTGGGAGTTTTTCCTCATCCCAAACCAAGATACATACTTGAAATATATCTCAACCCAAAATTCTAGTGAATGCATGAGACATACCTTAAACATGGGTAAGTATTTGGACATAAGATTCAGCATATAGTGTCCAAACCCTCCTTGAGATAGCCATGACAACCATGCATTCCCATTATGCAACCTTCTCTTGGAGTATGAGGCATGAGTCATGAGAATCAGAAATTTTGGGGAGTACCCACACTCACACAATAGAAACCAGCGCAGGTTTCCTTCTCCCTGCTTCATATCAGGATATGGTAAGCGGATTGCATGCCACTTACTTGCTGCTCTTATCTATTCACCATGGCTGAAGGTGAAATGTATATTTGGGGCTTTAGGGAAGCACCCATCATAGTGCATTACCTCCCTCAACTCATCAAGGAGGTGGCCATACTTGAAAACAATCTTGGCCCATATTTGGCCATGAAGCTTATAAGGTAGAACACTCCCCTTGGGAGTTATGGCCTACAAATATAAGGTAAGAGAGCACATGCAATCATAAAATAAAATGTTATTTTCATAAATATGCTTCTTACCCATAACCTCCATCGTTGTGACAGTGTCTCCTCTGACCTCTGGTGTCTTCATTGTATCATGTTGAGGGAACACTTTGTTTTTCTTCTCATCATGGGATTGCCCTAATGGCCCTTCTTCAAATAAGGAGGCATCAAGGCATAGATCATCATAGAGATATGGATGAACTGATGTGCATGGATCTTCCTGCCTTCCTTGTGCATCATTCTTCAGAAATAAAGAGGGGTAGATATTGCTTACCCTATGAAACTATGTAATATTCTAGATCTCACCATTTGATAATGATGGCACATACTGCACATGGATTGTGCCACAATCTCTATATGTGAGATTCTCTGAAACTCCTTGTAAAAGTGCAAGAGCTTCTCCCCTTGGTGCAACTGTCCTCACCACTTATTCTTCTTGAGATGTTATAGGTGCCTCTGTTATGACTGCGCTGTCACCCCCAGCTCTTTCTTTGAATATAGGAATATCCTATCCTCAATAGGAAACCCTAGATCTTGATCTTCCCTTGAAGGAGGAATTCCCATGTCTTCTTCTTCTTATTCTTGAAACCTCATAAAGGTTTCACTGCAGTCCTCTTCTCCTTGAAACCCTCTTGGAGTTTCACTTCATCTTTCTGCTTCCAACTATTCAACCCCCTTTGAGAGGCTCTTCTTGGATCTGAATATTGATGAGAGTAATCTCATCCTCTCCATACTTTCTGATTTTTTCTCTCTGATTTTCACGTCTGCTTTCTGATTCTCCTTACAACTTCTCTGATAGCTTGATCTCATAGGCTGAGCCATAGATCATGCTCTGATACCACTGTAATATTCCAAATCAGGAAATGCTCATGAATGCGGCAAATGAAAATCCTTTTTCAAGAAAACATTAACAATCAACAACTAGATCTATTACAGAGATTGAATGTAGGGGAATTTACTGGATATGTCACCTTTGAAAAGAAGGTGAGATATAGATTCTAGCTGGCCCACTAGCAGACTCTGTCTATAGATCTATGTCAAAGGCTAATATTTCCCTTTCAGGGCTATTGACAAGTAGCTCAAGGAAAACACTATATAAGAATAACTATGCAACAAAAACACAGATTAATGCTTGGTTCCTCTCATATGGTCTGTATGTGACCTATGTATGGAATTTCAGCTGAAAAAAATGAACTTAGAGACCTTAAACAGATCTCCCACAAACTAGGCTAGCTGAAAATTGCTGAAAGAAGAAGGTTGCAGCAAAATGGAAATCCTACTTCAGAATTTGCATAATTTCTTCAAAAAATAAAGAGGAATCAGAAAATGATCATATCATAGGTCATATCAGATGCATATCTCATCATTTGACAAAAACTACAACAAACATCACTCCAGAAAGACAACCAAGTGGGGAAAAGCACCACTAGTGACTCAGAAACATTGTTTTATTGAGTATTGAGTTACAACAGTATAAAATAATGGTTTTTTACCTTATTTTAGACAATATAGGAGCTGCATGAAATATGGTTTCAGAAAAAAATACCAACATCAAATTTAAACAGGCCTCCCATGCCCAAATAGTTGAAAAAGGACAAAAACCCCAAACTATAAAATGCCGGAATGCTGCTGCATAAGACACTGCACAATCTATTGAAGTAAATACTTAGAAAAATAGGAAAGAATGAATAATATTTATATTATAATTCTCAATAAAGAATAAATATAGATATCCAATCTCTTTTACACAATTTTATGATCACCCAGCAAGGGTTTATCCACAGATTCAAACAATATGTAAAATAGAAGCTGTAGATATAATACTGAAATAAAAATGTAGGGATGTATCTATACATAAAATGGCTGAATACACATAATAATTGCAGTAGAATATCTTTTTATCAGCTCCCAGAAGAAGATTGAGCTTCCCTTTGGGAAACTAGCTCCAAACAATGGGGTTTTAACCCCTTCCACTGCACCTCTGTAAAAATAATGTAGTATCCTCAAGGGAATGCGTAGATATGGAGAAAAAGTGCTTGGAATAACACCTGAAAGTGGAAATTATAGATCAGAAGCTTCCCTTAGATCTCTTGCTACAAGATCTCCAAGAAAAAGCAGGGCATTTCCACATGAGAAAACCCTTGCACTAAGAAGTGCAAAAAATTAGCTAAACAACTAAGTATGCAAGAAGTCTAAGCAGAGATCATGAAAGTATAATCTCCAATCCACCCCAAATGGCTTCCCTTCCTTCATTATATAGAAAATGAGCTTCTCCTCCAAGGGCCCCACTCCACTAGGGTTTTCTTCCTTGCCAAGCTTTCCCCCTCTAGGGTTACGCTGTCCCATTAAGTGGAGGACAACTAGATGCTGCATGGTTCGATTGAGTCAATGTAACTAAATGCATCTTCTAAGAATATTATTTGATTGAGTCTCTTTGCCTTGCCTCTTTTCACATTTAAGGAGTCTTTAAATGGTTTTGCTGAATTTGCCTCCATTCACATTTAGCTACCTTATTCATGGATCCATTCTTTTAAAGACAAGTTGAGTTGACTTGGTCAACTTAACCTTGTTCACACATGTGGATTCTTGAGCTGGTTATTTCATGGCCCCTTTTTACATTGTGAGGGGTTTTCATTTATGCTAGAGTAGTTTTTATGAGCCTCCTTGCTCACTTATTCATGCATTTGAATTTATTGACAAAAATTAATATTCCACTTAGCTATGAGCTAAGTTGGGAATATTACATCGTGGAAAGAATATAACACAAACCCAACATTCTCCCACTTGTTGTTTTCTTTCCGCAGGGTCCCACAAAAGAGCTAAATAATTAGTCCAGCTTTGCAACACCCATTATTTCTCTACACCAAGAGAAATTCTGAGTGCTCATAGACTTTGTCAATGCATCTACAAAATTCTTCAAAGTGTCCACCTTTACCAGCAAAACCCTTTTAGATTCAACACTTTATCTCACAAAGTGATATTTAACATCAATGTGCTTTGTTTTTTTAATGATAAGCAGGGTTATTAGCCGAGAAAATGCACTTTGGCTATCACAGTCTATCCTTATAGCTTGCTGCACCAACCCCATACTTGAACACAATATTTGCAACCAAACTGCTTCCTTTCTTGCATGAGTGGCTACCATGTATTCTGCCTCTGTAGTTGAAAGAGCCAATACAGACTGTGTTTTACTCATCCAACTGACTACACCTCCAAATAGGCTAAACACATACCCACTTGTAGATCTTCTTTGGTCTAGATCTCCAGCCCAGTCTGCATCAACAAAACCATGAATGTCCAACACTCTTTCCAATCCTGGTCGTCCTTGGTAGCACAAGCCATAATCACTAGTGCCATGCAAATATCTAAAAACCCGCTTCATTGCTGTCCAATGATCCTTCCCTGGGTTTGACATAAACCTACTCAATACTCCCACTGCATGTGCAATGTCTGTTCTAGTACAGACCATTGCATACATCAGGCTACCCACTGCACTTGCATATGGAACACGGGACATATCCTCCTCTTCTTCTTGTGCCTTGGGACACTGTTCAGCAGACAAATTTGTACCTACAGGAATCATAACATTCATCAGTTTACTATCCTACATATTTAACCTCTGCAATATAGTCTCGACATAATTCCTCTAGTTTAACCAGAGCTTCCTCTTTGCCCGATCTCTCTTAATTTCCATGCCCAAAATATATTTTACAGCACCAAAATCCTTCATGTCGAATTTGGAGAACAGTTAAGTCTTCAAATCTTGGATAATGTCTTTGTAATTTCCAATCAACAACATATCATCCACATACAAGGCCAAATAAATAACACGGTCACCAATTAATTTAAAATAAACACAGTGATTCTCCTTGCTTCTGGTGAAGCCAAGTCCCCATATATAGGTATCAAATTTTTGATACCACATCCTTGGTGACTGTTTTAACCCATACATAGACTTCTTTAACCTGCATACCAGCTATTTCTTCCCCTTCACCATAAAGCCTTCAGTTTGTTTCATGTAGATCTCCTCTTCTAGATCCCTGTGAAGAAATGTTGTCTTCACATCCATCTATTCTACCTCGAAATCAAATGCACCAACAACAAATAAAAGTAATCTAATAGAAGTAACTTTGGCAACAGGAGAAAAAATATCACCAAAATCAATTCTCGGCACCTGGGAATAACCTTTTGCTACCAACCGAGATTTGTATTTCTCCACCTTGCCTTCTACATTCATCTTCTTCTTAAATACCCGTTTGCTCCCGATGGGCTTCCTTCTAGCCGAAAAATCCACCAGATCCCATGCCTCATTTTTATGCAAGGATGCCATTTCATCAACCATGGCCTCCTTCCAAAGTTTTCCATCCTCTGAATCTACTGCCTCCCTGACGATTTTGGGATCATCATCAGTTATAGTTAAAGCAAAATTTGAACAGAAAGCAGATGGACTATACCTTTCTGGTTGTCTTCTTTCTCGAACTGATCTTCTCATAGTTGGAGTTTGTGGCTCTTCCTCTTTTGAGTATTCTTCTATTGTAGAATCTGATTCATCCTCCTTTAGCTCAAACTCTATCTTCTCAGGTTCCTTTGGTAGGACTTCATGTTTAATAACATCTTTCACCTCTCTAAACACTACATCTCGGTTGTACACAACCTTCATTGTTTCCGGGTTCCAAAGATTGTAACCCTTTAAACCATCCTTATACCCAATAAATATGCACCGTTCAGATTTATTATCCAACTTTCTCCTTTTCCTTTGGAACATGTACATATGCATCACATCCAAATACCATCAGATGTGAAAGAGAGGGTTTCTTACTAGTCCATACCTCATGTGGAGTCTTATCCTCCAACACTGATGAAGGTGATCTATTAACCAAGTAACATGCAGTCTCCACTGCCTCTGCCCAGAATTCTTGTCCTAACCCTATACCACTGAGCATGCTTCTTGCCTTTTCCATCAGCATTCTGTTAATTCTTTCTGCAACTCCATTTTGTTGAGGTGTGTGTTGGGAAAAATACTGAGAGGGGGGGGTGAATCAGTATTTACTGCATATTCAAAACTTTTTACTTTTTCACTTTCTAAAACCCATACGCTACTTCCTTTAGTAAACTCACGTATACACGCAGATATCCTTCATACAACTCGCGTATTAGCAGAGATCTAAATATGCAGTTGTTTATTAACTTAGCTCTTTGCAATATTCATTCATCTGATGTTAAGTTAACAGTAAACATGTGTAGTAACAACAGAATAAACCATCACACAAAGCATCACACATGAACACCAGGATTTTTAGGTGGAAACCCAAGTCGGGAGAAAACCACCGCTGCAATTGCTCAGCCTTCAATATTTTATTATAGAGAAAACATCTTACAACATATGTGCTGGTGCAGACTCTACCAGCACGCAGGCACCCACCTGCGCTCGTTTACCAGCCTCTCCTGGAAGGGAGCTCCAACCCCCTGACTCGTTTACCAGCCTCTCCTGGAAGGGAGCTACGACCCCCTGCTCTTGTTTACCAACCTCACCTGGAAGGGAGATATGACCCCCTGATCTCATTTACCAGCCTCACCTGGAAGGGAGCTACGACCCCTTGACTGAAGGCTACAACCCTTAGAACCAATATGGACCACGTTTCATCAATTTTCACACTGGATCCAAAGTATCCTTTAGGACACCACTACAGTTACGTTTCATCATATTTTCGCAATCGGACCCACTCCATACTTTAAGCACACTTCTCAAACACCATGAAACTCGACATATATAACTCACTGACAGATATCAGTAAACCAGCAGAACAGATCAGACATTTCTTACCACAGACTTCAGCAAACCCTAGTTTGCATACGCGCTTTCCTTTCACTGATGTCGTGTATATACGCGCTTCCGTTCACATAAACCAGCGTATACCTTTGTACATATTACAGAGCTCATTTCATTGCTCATACACGCTTTCTCTTCAGCGAAGCCGTGTATATACGCGCTTCCTCTGTGGCGAACTAGCGTATATATCTTCAACCATTATAGAGCAGCATACTTCTTCAGATCAGATATTCAGTTCAGATTTACCCTTTTTACTTCAGACAGATGTTTGCCTCATCTCAGATCTAAGCCTTCCATAAACAGATCTAGCAGATACAAATACATTCCAGATCTAGATATTCCGCTTCATCATTTCTTCATAGGTGCACCATAGATTCAGATCCATTATCAAACCTTTACCCTTTCCATACAGATATACTTCACAGAGAAGTATTCATTCAAGCTCAGACATCTTGCTCCCACACTTGTGATTTTCACAATGAATTTCTTCTCCTTATATAGGTTTACCCTTTTTCAATACCATGAGCCAAAACAATACCATGAGCCCAAAACTACATTACTTCCGATGGTATTCCTGGACGGGGTCATTTAGACAAATCATTACCCAATACAATGGGTCAATACCATGGTGGTTACCCCTGGTTTTGCACTTTTTGAGCGCTTTTGCCCATACGCGACTTATCACGTTCTTTCCTGCGTGCATACGCTACTTCCCCTAGAAAGATCCGTGTATGCCTTGAGACATACTTTTTTCATCATAGATCTCGCATATATTGAATTCCTTTCTTCATTGCCTTCTGTATTCTCTGTAGATACATCAGATTTACCTCATCAAGAACATATTCTATCAAGCACAACTTCATCAAGTAAGTTGCCATCATCTTCATCAAGTGGGTTTCCATTCAAGGACAACACTCAGCATCATATTGCTAACAAACATCATTTCATATTAGATTTACATCATTTACCAAGTCCATCAGGTCAAGAATAACTTCATCAGGTGGTTTTCCATCAAGGACAACACATGTCAACAATCTCATGTCTTCATCTTCATTCAATGGGTTGCCATCAAGGACAACACTCTGCATCATATTGCCAACAATCTCCCCCTTTGGACTTGATGGCAACCACGATGGTGTTTGGTTACCACAACAGATAGGTACATTAAGAATACAATGACACCATTCAAACACCATGTCAGAATACAATGACACCATTCAAACACCATGTCACTCTCCCCCTTTGACATCAAGGGCAAAGGGCTGATCAAAAACCAACATACTCTCCCCCTTTTCTCCTCATGTGGAAGAAGCATTCTGCAGATCTGATATATACTGAAGTGACCAAGCTCCCCCTGAGTTCATGCTGAATCTTCAAACATATTTTCCAATGGAGTACATGACTCTATGAATTTCCTATCACCAATGACTCATACTTACATCAACGATCCATCCAAGTGGATTTACATATGAGACTCAACTACCCAACCAAGTGGGTTTACAAATTTGACTCAGCTACCCAACCAAGTGGGTTTACAAATTTATCAAGTCCTTACATGACTGAATATTACAAATTTACATCATGGATCTCTACATGACCTTTTCATCAAACTACAAATATAACTTTAATACCAACACCAGAAAGTCCTCAAGAAAGAGAACATATTTCAGAACCATCATAATGCCAACAATGCATTATACTCAGCAAAGCTAATGCTCCCCCTAAATATGTGCATCCAAGCAACCTTTCCATATGACTAAGGCTCCCCCTTAGTTTGTGCATTCTGAACACTTTTACCAACAAATCATCAAGGCATCTTTATCAAAACATTAGAAATAGAATTATGAGAACCGGAACACCACCAGAGATACCAAAACAAAGATTGTGAGATACTAAATAAAGACTGTACCGTGTCAAGAGCCGACTCCAAATGGCAGAAATTGTCGTTAACCCACATGCGGTTTTCTAGAGAACTGCGATGATATACGTTGACCTGTTTCTATGAAACCCACGTACCAATACCATTCTATATTTTAACCGCATCTCGATCCTTCAAGCGTGTATGTTGTTCAACTTCTTTCTGAGATATTTGAATGCTTCCCTGGACTACAGATAGATAGAACAGTGTAGTTGTGTCTTCAAGCATCATCCAACGGTTGTAGCATAAGCACATTAATAACCAAGCCTTCAGATTCTTTGCAGCATCAATACAATCTTCCCAAGAGAGATTATCATACCAAAACAACATCTTCAAATATGAGTCAATCATCCATGTGGTCCAATATCACCATTATCTTCCAGATTTAACATGAAGTAACATATGTAGGCAAAATATCTCAACCATAGTAACAAACACTGCATGATCTATTCTTATTTCTGAATCAAACGACATCCAACTCATCCATGTATGAGCACAAAAGATACTTATCAGCAACCAGGGCTCAAAATCTCATCATAATAAACCATGTACCAAGTCATCATCATTTGAGCATGAGTATCACAAAAACCAAAGAATACGCAGTCATATTGCCAACAATGCAATCATTAGTATTCAACCTGCTGCTACCCCTGAACCAGTGCTCCTTCTTAACTTGTGCAACCTGAATACGTTCATCAGTAAGTCATCAGCAACAATCTCTGCATGAACTTCCCTTATCACCGAATTATAAGACTTTCATCTCAATAATGAATACTCTTCATCAAAAAGAAAACAGGACTCATCCACAATCTTCAACATAAGAAACCATGTATCATATCATCATTATTTAGAACTGAGAAACTAAGCTGATATTGAGTCAATAATACAGTTATTAACAGTCAGACTGATGCTCCCCCCGAACGTCTACTCCAGATCTTCAGTTATCATATAAATTCTCTTATCATCAATGCATACGCGACTGTGTTTGCTGGAACTCGCGTGTATACGCAACTTTTGTTAATAGAACCCGCGTATGGAAAGTGAAGCATAGAAATTTTTCACATTCCTTCATCTCCCCCTGAACTTGTACTTCCTGTACCTGTCTTCTTCATATCAGATGCTTTGTCAGAAATACATATAACCAGAAAAATCAAATCAATCATGAGAGACATCATACATTGCTCCCCCTGTGACGATACATTACTAAATCTCATAATGTATCCCACGTCATTCCTGCAGTCAATCAGAGAAGTAAGCTTCAGAAGCGGATGACTGCAGTAGGGTCAAAATTCCCTACGTTTCTGATCGGTCCTCCATCTTTTTCCAGATTTGTTTGAACTTTCTATTTGTGTGCTTGAAGTTATCCAATTTCTCATATCTGTTCAACCTGCATTCTTTTTCTACATGTCCATACTTGTTACAAGAATAACATCTCATGTGTCCAGAGAAATAAGCATAAGAATCATAATGAGTATTTCTAATCTTCCTCCTTTTACAATCAGCTGCTTTATGTCCATACTTCTTACATGAAAAACAATATCCCTTGAAGAAACCAGAGTACCTTTCTATGTAGGAACTGTTTGTTTGAGGCTGAAATGATCTGCTCCTGCAATTTGCTGCAACATGCCCATAATTATGACATTTAAAACATTCAACATTATTGACTGATTTCCCTTGAGATTTCATCATTGATGGTTGACCTTTTGTCTCTTTCAACACTTCAGGTTTTGTATTGACATCCTCTGAAGTTTTAGCACTTCCTTGTGAGCTAGATTCTCCTTTAATAGTTTCATGGAAACCAAGACCAAGTTTGATAGCAGGAGACCTTTGATTACTCAGAATATTGTCCAAGATATTAGTACTATCTTGAAACCTCAAAAGTTTAACCTTTTCTTCTAATTTACCTTTGAGAATGTTTACCTCAACCTCTAAGGCTTGACATTGCTTTGTCATGCTTTCTTCTTTCCTTCTTCCATCTTCTACTTGATCCTTCAGATTTAGAATTTCTTCTTTCAACCAATTTTCGTTTTCTTCACATGTTTGTTGCAACTCTTCATTCTTCTTATTTGATTTTTCCAGATCTTCTTTGAGAGAGATGATTTCTGCTTCAAGGCCTTCCTTTTCAAATGGTTGTAGAGGTTCCTCATTCTTCTTAATTGATGCTTCAAGATCTGCTTGCAGAGAGATGATTGCAGCTTCAAGTCCTTCATTCTTCTTGATTTTTTGAGATCTGCATTTAGATCGTTGATTTCTGCTTCTAGTTCTTTAATTCGATTAGATGCATAAGTATGGAACCTTTGATATTTGTCCACCTGTTCATTCAGCATTTCTATTTGTTTTTCCATTTGAGAGATCATCTCTTTGTTGATAGTTTCTTGCTTCTTAGATGAATTTTGTAGTTCTTCATCTTTAACCTTGATAGCTTCTTCTAGATCCACAACTTTACTTTCACTATCTTCACTATTGTTTGCACCAATAAGAGTATTCCAATGACCCCAATCACTATCTGATTCATCTTCTTAAATTTCTTCTATGCAAGTTTTCTGAGATATCTTCTTGTTTCGAGTAGCCTTCTTTTTTTGCTTCTTTGCCATGAGTACTTTCAGATCATGGTCAGAATCTTCTTCATCTTCACTGGACACTTCATCATCATTTTCATTTGCATAATAACTCTTCCTCTTTTCAAATTGTTTCCCTTTACCATGTTTTTCTCTATAAGGACATTTAGCAGCATAGTGACCAACTTTTCCACACTCAAAACATTTGAAGGGAAGCTTACCTTTGAATTTTCCAGTACCTAGTTGGAGTTTTCTCACGAAATTCGCTTCTTCTTCTTCGGATATATAGCTGGATTCTTTCACAACTTCCTTTTCTTTTCCTCTTGCAGATACCTTAAAAGCAGCTTCTCTGATTTGGGAAGGACCTCCTTGTCTCATTTCAAAAGCAGTCAGAATGCCATGTAATTGAACAACAGTAAGAGTTTGCAGATCTTGCCTTTCTTCAATAGCTGAAACTTTAGAATCAAATTTTGAAGTCAAGGATATTAAGACCTTTTCCACCAGAGTAGTATCAGTTATGGTTTCACCCAAATTTCTCATTCGATTTACAATATCATCCAGACAAAGAAAGAAACTGGCAACACTTTCATCACTATGCATCTTCAAATTTTCATATTCAATTCTAAGGGTTTGGAGTTTTGCACTTTTTACCTTTGTATCTCCTTCATAGCTCAGAATGATTTTGTCCCATATTTCTTTTGCTGAATGTAGCTGCATCACTTTAGCAAATTCTGATTCATACATGCTTCCTAATAAGACATTCACTGCTTTGGCATTGATTTCATACTTCTTCCTTTCTGCTGCATCAGTAGGAATACTTGCCGGGTATTGATAACCTTCTTCCACGATTGCCCATACATCCGCACCAAGACTTTGCAGATATGCTTTTGTTCGTACCTTCCAGAATATCAGATTGCTTCCATTGAATAGAGGTGGCTTTATAGACATTACTCCTTCTTGACTTCCCATTGCGACGGATCTCCTTCAAGCGATCAAGCTTCTGCAGAAGGACCTCGCTCCGATACCAATTGTTGGGAAAATTACTGAGAGGGGGGGGTGAATTAGTATTTACTGCATATTCAAAACTTTTTACTTTTTTCACTCTCTAAAACCCATACGCTACTTTCCTTTAGTAAACTCGCGTATACACGCGGATATCCTTCATACAACTCGCGTATTAGCAGAGATCTAAATATGTAGATATTTATTAACTTAGTTCTTTGCAATATTCATTCATATGATGTTAAGTTAACAGTAAACATGTGTAGTAACAACAGAATAAACCATCACACAAAGCATCACACATGAACACCAGGATTTTTAGGTGGAAACCCAAGTCGGGAGAAAACCACCGCTGCAGTTGCTCAGCCTTCAATATTTTTGTTATAGAGAAAACATGTTACAACATATGTGTCAAAAGTAGCATCTTGACATCAGCACGCAGCACCCACCCTGCCATTGCTATCACCCTCTCCTCGGAAGGGAGCCACAACCTCGACTGCTTACCACCCTCTCCCCCGAGCTACAACTCCCCCATCTACTTACCGGCCTTCTCCCCGGAAGGGAGCTACGACCTCGCTCTCGTTTACTAGCCCCACCTGGGAAGGAAGCTACGACCTCCTCAACCGAAGGCTACAACCCTCGCACCACCTTGGACCACGTTTCATCAATTTTCACATCGGATACGGGATCCAAAGCATCCTTTAGGACACCACTATGTGCTATCACGTTTCATCATATTTTCAGACTGGACCCACTCCATACTTTTAAGCACAGTCAAACATGAAACTGATATATATAACTCAGTGATAGATATCAGTAAACCAGCAGAACAGATCAGACATTTCTTACCACAGACTTCAGCAAACCCTAGTTTGCATACGCGCTTTCCTTTCACTGATGTCGCGTATATACGTGCTTCCGTTCACATAAACCAACGTATACCTTTGTACATATTACAGAGCTCATTTCATTGCGCATACGCGCTTTATCTTCAGCGAAGCCGCGTATATACGCGCTTCCTCTGCGGTGAACTAGCGTATATATCTTCAACCATTATAGAGCAGCATACTTCTTCAGATCAGATATTCAGTTCAGATTTACCCTTTTTACTTCAGACAGATGTTCGCCTCATCTCAGATCTAAGCCTTCCATAAACAAATCTAGCAGATACAAATACATTCCAGATCTAGATATTCCGCTTCATCATTTCTTCATAGGTGCACCATAGATTCAGATCCATTATCAAAACTTTACCCTTTCCATACAGATATACTTCACAGAGAAGTATTCATTCAAGCTCAGACATCTTGCTCCCACACTTGTGATTTGCACAATGAATTTCTTCTCCTTATATAGGTTTACCCTTTTTCAATACCATGAGCCAAAAAAATACCATGAGCCCAAAACCACATTACTTCCGATGGTATTCTTGGACGGGGTCATTTAGGCGAATCATTACCCAATACAATGGGTCAATACCATGGTGGTTACCTGTTTTGCACTTTATGAGCGCTTTTTCCCATACGCGACTCGGGCACGTTGTTTCTAGGTGCATACGCGACTTTATTAGACAACATCCGTACATGTTTTGAGACATACTCTTTTCATCATAGATTTAGCACATGCTGAATTTCTTTCTTCATTACCTTCCTCGTACCACCGTAGATACATCAAATTTAGTTCATCAAGACATATTCTATCAAGCACAACTTCATCCAGTAAGTTGCCATTATCTTCATCAAGTGGGTTTCTTTCGAAGGACAAATACTCAAGATCACATTAATAACAAACATCATTTACATATTAGATTTACATCATTTACCAAGTCCATCAAGTCAAGAATAACTTCATCAGGTGGATTTCCATCAAGGACAACACATGTCAACAATCTCATGTCTTCATCTTCATTCAGTGGGTTGCCATCAAGGACAACACTCTGCATCATATTGCCAACAATGTGCATGGAGTAGTCTTCTACCGTGATATACCACACTTCTTACAGAACTCTTCAAATTCCTTCTTGCAGAACTCCCCACCATTATCTGTCCTCAACACCTTTATATTCTTCTCTGTTTGGTTTTCCACCAGAGCTTTAAATTCGTTAAATCTGTCAAAGAATTCAAATTTCTTCCTCAAGAAATATATCCATGTATTCCTTGAGAAGTCATCTATGAATAAAACATAGTACACAGACTTACCCAGTAATGGAACCGACACAGGTCTAAACACATCACTGTGCACAAGCTCTAATATCTTGTTTGCCCTCTTAGCACTAGAAGGAAAGCTCACCCAATTCTGCTTCCCATATACACAATGTTCACAGAAATCAAAATCCAGAGAGCTATTAGACATACCTTCTACCATACCATTTCCATGCAGTATTCGAAGGCCTTTCTCTCCAGTATGTCCAAGCCTTTGATGCCATAACATGGTCTTTTCTCCATAGACCGCTAGGCTTTCCGCTCCACCTTCAGGAACCACAGAACTGTTGCACCCATCAATAGCAGTGCTACCATGAAGCTTGTACAGAGTTCCAATCCGAACTCCCTGGATTAATACCAGTGCTCCTCGAACCATCTTACATGAATCTTTCTCGAACACTGTTTTTACACCTGCATCATCCATCTTGCTTACAGAAATCAGATTTCTAGCCAATGCAGGAATGTGTGGAACACCGGGAAGTGTTCTAATCCTTCCACCTTGCAGCTTCAGCTTGAATTTTCCACGTTTGACAATTCTGGCCTTCCTATCATCACTTGAGAAGATATCACCGCCATCATATTTCTCATACTCACAGAACCACTCCCTATGGGGAGTGAAGTGAAAGGATGAACCCGAGTCAATCAACCATGACTCATGATCTACATGTGTATTTGAAGAAGAAGCCAAATACACATCCCCACCTTCATCTGAGGTGGTTTTTTCTTCTATAGAAGGAGCATCATCAGATCCCTTTACTTTCTCAGGAGCTTTAGATTTGCAGTCCTTTTTGTGGTACCCTTCCTTTTCGCATTTCGAGCACACCTTTACAAATTTTCCAGGAGATTTAGATATCCCTCTAGATTTAGTTCTCCCACTTGAATCCTTATTCTTGTTTCTGTTCTGGGACCTTCCTCGTACAGATAAGGCATCTCCATTTTTACCCTCCATATTTCTCTATCTCATTTCCTTCGACATCAAGGCTGAGACAATGTCATCAAAATTCAAGGTAGTTGTATTGCTACCTATTGCAATAACTAGACTGTCCCACGAGTCTGGTAGAGAACACAAAAAAATGATGCACTTATCTTCATCTGAGATTTTAATATCAACAGATGATAGCTGACTTACCACAGTATTGAAGGCATTCATATGCTCTGTCACCGAGTCTCCATCCTTCATCCTTAGGTTATACAACATTTTCCGCAGGAACAATTTATTCACCAAAGACTTAGATTGGTACAAAGTACCAAGTTTTTCCCACAAGGTCTTCACCATAGCTTCCCTAGATACATTCAACAATACTGAATCTGAGACACACAAATTTATTGTGCTCTTTGCCTTCCCATCCAATTTATTCCAGTCTTCATCTGACATTTCTGTTGGTTTAGTACCCGGATCTACTGCGATCCACTGATCTTTATCCACTAGAAGATCCTCCATCTTGAGCTTCTACAACTCAAAACTCTGACCATTAAATTTCTTGATCTCTATCTTCCCGCCGCTCACCATCTTCTTTCACCACAAGAATCGATCCAGTAGATCTCCCACTGAATAGGGTTTACCTCAGGCCAGAGCAAAAAACCCCTCAGTAGCAAAGGCGTCCCCTTGAAGCCGAAACTTCTCTGATACCAAATGTAGGTTTTAAACCTTTATAGAAATGATCTACGAAAAAATATTTAAAATAGAAAATAAACAATAGTGAGAGCATAATACATACAACAGATAAACACAGAGATTTTCCCCTAGATCCCAAATGGGGATGACTAGCTTGATTTTTCATTATATTCCTTTTAGTGTTACAACACATATATATACATGCCAAAGCATACATAAACCCCAATCCATTAACCCTGGATTAGAACATAACTGTAGTTCCCTTGACCGAATCTACAAAATACCAGGGGCCAAAAACCATCATGCCCCAAAAGCATGTGCAAACCCATGCACAAAACCATGGGCGGGTTCGCCCACTGAAAAATAAGGACCAAAGTTTTTTTCCCGGGGCGCTGCCTCTGACCCTGACAGGGGGGGCTACTTCCCCCCCTGTGACCCCCCCGTACATTGCACCCGGCGCAACGTACAGGGGGGGCTATCACCCCCCCTGTTACCCCCCTGCACGCGACTATTTGTGGAAAGAATATAACACAAACCCAACACTATCATCACCAACATAAATATGTTTGGTGTTACAATCATTTAAAGAAGAAAACATGGATTTCTTTTTAGCGATGTGGTAAGAAGCTCCAGAATCAATGAGCCACTCATGAGAAGAAGAAGATACATTTAATGCATAACCAGATCTTTATGCTTGACAACCACAGGTATAAAGTGCCATTCCTAAAGATGAAGGTGAAGAGTGCTCCAAATTGATGTTGTGATTCTTCATTGCTGCTTCTAAGGCTTCCATCTTCTTAAAACATTTGGAATCTAAATGGCTATCACGATTGCAAAAGTTGAAATGTCTATCTGTCTTCTTTCCTTTGTTTTTATATGCCTTACCATTTTGGTGAGTTTCTTTTTCAGTTTGTGGCTGAAATTGCTTAGGACCCTTGTTTGGTTTCGGACCATACTTTTTAGGATACTTCTTCTTGGGATTATTTTGATATGATTGATGTTGGGCTGCTAAGGCTTTCTTAGAAGCGTTTCCAGAAGTGATAAGACCAAGGTGTAAGAGTTTTTCTTGTTCTCTTATCAAATAATCACAAAAGGCATCAAAATACGGGTTCTTGTAGGTGGTTCTTGAAGAAATGATGGCTTCTCGAGTGGAATGGACGGTGGAATTAACAAATATAGAGTATGCAGGGCCAAGCTTAGTAAGAATGTAATATATGAGGCTATCATCTTCCTTTTTGACCTTACAACCTTCTAAAAGAACTTTGAGGGTCTTGAATAGGACAAAAAATCTTCAATAGAGGAGAAATTAGTGGGGTCCAAAGTAAGCAACTCATTTTCAATGCCAAAGACAATATTTAGCTTGTCCAGGGCTTCATGAGGGGTGTCAATGTCAAGGATATGAAATCGAAGATCTTGAGCAATGGACATTCCTATCAACCCTCGTGCTTGATCTTGTTTATTTTCCCATTTAGCAACTTTATCTTCATCAGAAGGTTTAGTTTCTAGCCCTATGGATATTCTATAAAGCCCTTTACTTCTAAGTATATCTACCATGTCAGGTAGCCATTGGAAATAATTGGTGCTGTTAAGAATAATCGGGCATGTACTTTCCATTAAAAAAAAAAACTAAAGCTGAGAAAAGATGAAACTAACTGCTCCAATGGAAAGATCTCAAAAAATTACGCTGTTTAAAAAAAACGGCTTCCGGATGAAGAAGTTATGCCTTTTGAAAAATCTGAGTTGTAGATGCTGAATAGTTACGGGAACGAGATGAAGTGTTGTTTTTTTTTTTTAATTCCGCCCATTTTAACAATTTTTTTTTACAAAAGAAGCTTGAGAAGGAGACTTGAACCCAATAACTCTATTCTCATAAACTAACCCCTCACCAAGTGAGATATTAAAAGGATCACGTTATTGTTTGAAAGGAGGAAGGTTTTTTTTTTTTTTTTTTTTTTTTTTTTTTTTAACTCTTCGGTGTGCGTGCCTTTTCCTACACAAAAAACCACAAAAACCGAGGCAAAAAAAAAAAATGCAAAGCCTTACGACAAAATGTTATATTTTCGATTAGCCTTACCGACAACTATCAATTTTCCCACTATTTATGATTTCCCGAGATCACACAAAGACGTGGGGAAAGAGCATATGTAGCGAAAAAACCCCTTTTCCCTGTTTCTGATTTTCTGAGATCGCACGCAGTGCACAAAAAAGAGCATACACATAGAATAGGTTTTATATCCAGCAAATAAATAAAACCTAAAAACCGAAAATAAAAAGAGGGAACCGAAATAAGCAGAACTATTAACAAATATAACTGCAAAATAGATGCTTTATACCTCTAGATCTAAATTGTCATAACTTGGGCAGCCGAAAACCTTTTCGCATGAAACGAAAGGCATTCCTCATTCTAAAAAATTCTTCGGACACAACCGAGCAGTTCTCCAAGCCCAAAAATGTTCAGAAATAGTAGATCTACAAAACAACATTCGCATGCAGTCAAACCGGCTTCAGATTTTGATAAACAACAACCACTTCCCTCAAAATAGCTCTGATACCATGTAGGAATTTACAGGGTAAGTTCCATAGATCAAGAAATAAAGGTCACCGCTCACAAAAATATCACAAATCAGTACACCAATATAACTACGTGGTTAAAACCCTCAAAGAGGGAAACAGTCCACAGCCTGAGCCAACGCGGCCACTTCAGGAAATTTATTAATATAAAAGAAAAGTTACATATGTTTCTCCCATAAACGGTTACCCGAAAAATGACCCTCCATGCTCTTTAAATAGAGATCATGGACCAATCGGGTGTTAAGCCATGGATCAAGTGTCGTTAATACCAAGGTGAGAGATAACCGTTGGATCACTACAAATTGTGACCATCAGATTATAAGTTACAAATGTACATGGTAAAGAAACACACTTTACCTAAATCTACACTAGACTAAGTTATTCTTAAATATTTCCTATGTGTCAGAATATCCTAACAGTAGAGGTCTTCCCCAAAATGGGTTGGAGTTAAATGTTTCTCATATTGTGGGATTTATTCAATCGCAATTAAACCAGGTGGAAGTATTTCACCGTCAGGCCCAAAGTATATTTTAGGTGGTTGACTGTATGATATGGGAGACTCAATGGCTACAGATATTTGTGGAATGACCAAGGTAGGAATAGCTTCTGATTATTTGACTTCAGGATTCAGATATTCTGGAAAATAAGAGATAGGATCTGGATCAATTTTTGGTTGAACAACATCAGGTCTAGGAGGTATGGTCTCACTGATTGGATGGATCGTGACCACGGGTAGCTGTGAAGACTCTGTTTTGATAACAGTAGATGAACCGGGTTGTGTAAAAACAACTTAAGCTAACTCTGGTTTATGGGAAGATGATGTTTCACCAAAGGTACAAATTGTACTTGATTCGGCAGATTGTGATTGCCTTCGCCTACCAGAAGTAACTACTAGTGGTAAAGGTGGTTTTAATGCTAGTCTATGCGAAAGGCGAGGGAAAGGATTTTGTTCTTCCACGATAACTAATTTATTTTAACCAAAAATAAATAAACAAAATAAAAGCGTAATGCTAGGCAAAAGGGTTTACCAAGAAATTGTGAATTGTAGAATACCTCCTGGTGAACCAAGAAGTACGAGCATGCAATCTCCCCAAATGCTGTGTTCGATGTATCACAATTTACAAGGCAACCAACTCGGTTCACTATGGATGGATATCACCTAAAATTTTTCCTCCCAAATATACCCAAAAGTACATGGAGGCCCAAGTTTGTATAAGCGCTGTCTGATGCGAAACCGCACAGTGAGAGCACCCCTTTATACTTTTCGTACTGTAACACCGCTTGATACACCCGAAATTACATGGACGAGCTACAATATACTTACATATGTGGAGTGAGGTATCACACTTGGAATGTATCGCAGACAAGTTAACAACAACTGCTATGTTTTACGACACCGGAACACGTCTCTAGCCTAGACCTTATAAATGTTATCGTTATGGTTCCAATTCTTTGTTAGGTAAATTGAGATAACTTTTATGTTGATCTTGTTTAACAATTTTCCTTTCAAAGGTTCACTACGATGATGTATTGGAAATTCCTAAAATGCAAACTAAGAATTATAAGCAATCTTTCACTTTTAGTTTTTCAATGAAAATCCTAGATAATAGAGGGAAAGAGCAATCAATTTGTGAGAAAAAAAATCAATGAGCACAAACTAAATGTAGATTTCCTAATTGTTCCTTTTGCAAAACACACAAAACATGCAAATTCAGGTTTTTCTTTTCAGTTCCTTTAATGTTATGAATGCAAAAAAGAAACTAAGTGCACTAAATCAACGAAAACAAATGTCATTTACTTTTGAGAAATGAGGAATATAAACAACAATTTCTCTTTTGAAGGAAAAATGAGGAATTAAACAACAATTTCTCCTATCAGGAAATGAAGATTTTACGACAATTTCCTTTTTAAAAAGAAAATGGATCTAATTCGACAATGAAAATACTTTGAAATAAATTCGTCAATGATAAAGAAAAAAGCTTTAAACAAACATTGAACAAATTTTTCTTTCAAAGGAGGAAGAGGTAGATAAGTTCACTGGTCAATATGAGGCTTAGGCTTTTCAAAACACAGCATAAAACAAACTGAAGCAAATTGCAATGACAAATTCAAAGGAATTTGGATGGTTTCAAGAGGTAACAAAGACTCTAAAGAGAGACAGTGCTTTGCAACGCAGGCTGAAAGGGAGACAGTGCTATGCGAAGCATTATGTCCTGTCCAAGAGTGCGTTGGGCACAGTGTACAATGAAAAAAACAACTGTCTAACACACTTCTAATGCAAATATGGATTTAAAAAAGCCTAATCTTTGTGAGTAACAACTACTAGGTGAATAAACAGAGAAAATAAGAGGCTAAAACATCTAGGATAAAGAGTAATTTCCCCAGTGGAGTCGCTAATTTGTTATACAGAATTATGAATTACGGATAAATCATTCTTCCCTAGACAGGTGCTAATCTATAACAATAGGTCAAAGACTTTACGACTATATTTCCTAACTATAAACAGACGCACATAATGAATTAATAAGCTTACTTGGAATCCAAGCGCTTCCAAAGTCTCCTTCTGTCGCTTTTGCTGTAGCTTCAAATTCCAGCTGGCTATGAAAAATATTTCCTGCAATAATGTACACTAAACAACAAGAGATAGAAATAATATAGATGCCTATTCAAGTTATTTAGCTAAACCAATAAAGCATAAACCATATACATCAAATAAGAAATCATGATATGGAAAATCAAAGCTTCTACAAATGCATATAGGGAAAAATAAGCAGTAATATTTATTAATGATAGAACGGGAGGCTACAACCCAGTGATTGATTTAGTGTCACCATCTCCACCAGCATCCAAACCTCATCACAATGCAAATATCTCCAAAAATATGTCACTCAAATCAACTCCTCATTTGAAATTCCACTAGCATTTCTCTACACAAATTATTCCTTCTCAAACACTAAGATTTGTGCTTACTTTATAGAGGAGTTGAAGGTAGTTTTACAATCAATGAATTTCTAATAATAGGCAAGACATGTTACCAATATTGTAGATGTCAAATGGACACATGGATTCGAATTTTGACACATGTGAACTCTTCTAGAAGGCATTGACCAAGTGGAGATTTCAGAACAATGAGAATTTCGCTCCCAATGTGACCAACACACCTATGAGTGTCGGGAAGTGCTTTGCAGAGAAGCCTTGGATGGGGCTACCTGCATATGCAATGCACTTAGTCCCTTTAGAGGTAGCTTTGATGAGCTCTCATATGATATATTATAAAATTCAAATCTTTGAAACCTTTGCAGATGAAATTATTGAATGATTTGTCTTGTTCTTTGTCTTAGGGCATATAACAACTGAAATGATAGAGGATGATAGAACCTATTCATTGGTCCTGGAGACGATGTCTAGTTAACCAGGTCATTGGGAATGGTGCAAAATTGGACCCATAACACACTGCGGAAAATGGTGTCATGGTGCGGCCCAAGTGTTTGAGGAATCTTCCTTTGAAAGAAAAAAGGATCCGGCGGCTCGCTTCCAGGAACTGGAAACGTTCCTCATGGGGAGACCAGAGAGGTTAGCTGCTCAAGATGATGACATTCGATGTCTTGTCCGACTTTGGAAGTCTCAGAAGAGACTATGGGGAGAGACTCTTCACCATGAGGTAATGAAGAGGAAGATGAAACAGGTGGTTCCGCCACGGTGACTTGTCTAAGAAGAAGAGAAAAGAGATGATTAATTCGAGGCTTTGATAACAATCATTAAGGAATTACTCATGATCCGGCCAAGAAATAGCTTAATGGGCATGTAATGTAATCATGGGCAATTAATTTTTATAAAATTGAAACAAGAATCTGCCTTTTCATGTTTTAAGAGTCGAGAAAGAGACACACTAGTACATTTGGCGGAAATTCTGACACTTGGTTCCGACACTTTTGACCAAATGTCGAAAATTTCCCCAAATTTTTTCAACTTTTTCAAATCCCGCCCGAAACCATCGCTATATCGACGTTTAGAGACAAGTGTTGCAATACCGACACTTAGACAAAGTGTCGCAAGTGTGACGTTTTGAGGAAGCCGTTGGAATTGTGACCATTGGCAATAGCGGCTGAATTGTGACGCAAGATAGAGGAAAGTACACACAGACGTTTGAGGATATCGTCGCGATTGCGATAAATAGTAGTTATGTCGCTATTGCGGTATTTTGCGTAAAAATGTCTATTAAAATGGTTTGGGCTAAGTGTCGCTCTTGCGACGGTTTGGGCTACGTGTCGATTCTAATTCACTCTCTAACTGACTTTCAACATATGTCAACAATGATTTGATATTATTTGAATTAATTAGGGTCAGTTCAACATTATTGCTATAACATTTTTATGTGAGGTTGCAGGCCATGAAACTTCGACCATGTTAAGGATAAATTTTTTTGAACATCTAGTCCAAGCGTCAGATCTTTGTTCGTTATATTTTCAGAGATATGCTCTAAGGAAGTTAGGGTTTATGTATGCTCTAGAATTCTTTCTCAAATCATGGTCAGCTTGGTATTTTGGCTATCTTCTCGTCTGGAAATTTTTAAGCTATGAAATCTTCATACATGGCCCATTTGCTGTTTGCTACCTTGTGTCTCCGGGCGCGTCGTGTCGCGCCGTGTGATGCCGCACGACCAAGGGCGCCCGGGTCAGGTTGTTTCATGCGAGGGTGCCCGTGTCAGATTTGTTAACTTGTGACTGCCTGGGTGCCTTAATGTGCACGTTCGGGCGGCTCCATTTTCCATTTGTGCGACCAGGTCTCTAGGCGGCCGGCGTAGCCAGGTGGGACGCCGCATGACTGGCGGGGCGCCCCGGGTCGGGTTGTTTCATGCGAGGGTGCCTGTGTCAAATTTGCTAACTTGTGACCGCCCAGGTGCCTTAATGTGCACATTTGGGCGACCCGTTTTCCATTTTCTACCTTGTGTCTCTGTGCAGCTGGGCGTGCTGTGTGACGTCACAGGACCAATGGTGCCTGGGTCGGGGTGTTTCGTGCGAGGGCGCCCATGTCAGATTTGCTAACTTGTGACCACTCGAGTGTCTTAATTTGCACATTCAGGCGGCCCGTTTTTCGTTTGCTACCTTGTTCCTCCGGGTGGTCGGGCATGCCGTGTCACGGCGTGTGACGCCTCACGACCAAGGGCACTTGGGTCGGGCCATTTCGTGCGAGGGCGCTCGTGTCAGATTTTTGAGCGACCCATTTTCCGTTTGCTACCTTGTGCCTTCATGCAGCTGGGCACACCGTGTTGCACCGTGTGACACCGCACGACCAAGGGCGCCTGGGTCGGGCGCCCATTTCGTGCGAGGGCACCCGTGTCACATTTGATAACTTGTGACCACCTGAGTGCCAACTTGTGCATGTTCGGGCGGCTCGTTTACTGTTTTCTACCTTGTGCCTCCATGCGGTCAGGCACGTCGTGTCATGTCATGTGATGTCGCACGACCAAGGGCACTGGGGTCTGGACATTTCGTGCGAGGGCGCCCGTGTCAAATTTACTAACTTGTGACTGCCTGAGTGCCAGCTTGTGCACGTTCGGGCGACCCGTTTGCCGTTTGCTACCATGTGAATCCGTGCAGTCGGGCGCGCCGTGTGACGCCGCACGACCAAGGGCGCCCGGGTCTAGCCGTTTTGTGCGAGGGTGCCCGTGTCAGATTTTCTAACTTGTGACCGCCCGGGTGCCTTGTGCACATTCGGGCGGCCCGTTTGCTGTTTTCTACCTTGTTCCTCTGGGCGGCTGGGCACGTCGTGTCGCGCCTTATGACGCCTCACGACCAAGGGCGCCTGGGTCGGGCCGTTTCGTGCGAGGGCGCGTGTGGACGGCTAACCCAGGACTCGCCTGTGCCGCCAGCACGTTTGAGCGACCCATTTTCTGTTTGCTACTTTGTGCCTCCATGCGACTGGGCGTGCCGTGTCGCGCCGTGTGACGCTGCACGACCAAGGGCGCCTAGGTCGGGCGCCTATTTCGTGCGAGGGCACTCGTGTCACATTTTTCAACTTGTGACCACCCAGGTGCCGTACTTGTGCACGTTCGGGCAACCCGTATACCATTTTCTACCTTGTGCCTCCGTGCGGCCGGGCATGCCGTGTCGCGCTGTGTGATGCTGCATGACCAAGGGCGCCTGGGTCTGGCCGTTTCGTGCGAGGGCGCCCGTGTCACATTTTCTAACTTGTGACTACTCGGGTGCCAGCTTGTGCACGTTCGGGCGGCCTGTTTGCTATTTGCTACCTTATGCCTTCGTGCGGCCGGGCGTGCTGTGTGACGCGGTACGACAAAGGGTGCCCTGCTCTGGCCATTTCGTGCGAGGGCACCCATGTCGGATTTACTAACTTGTGACCGCCCAGGTGCCTTGTGCACGTTCAGGCGACCTGTTTTCCGTTTGCTACCTGGTTTCTCCGGGCGGCCGGGCGTGCCGTGTTGCGCCTTATGACGTCGCACGACCAAGGGTGCCCGAGTCGGGCTGTTATGTGCGAGGGCGTCCGTGTCAGATTTTCTAACTTGTGATTGCCTGGGTGCCAGATTGTGCACGTTCAGGTGGCCCGTTTTCCATTTTCTACCTTGTGCCTCCGTGTGGCCGGGTGCGTTGTGTCGCGCCATGTGACGCCGCACGACCAAGGGTGCCTGGGTCGGGCCGTTTCGTGCGAGGGCGCTCGTGTCACATTTGCTAAGTTGTGACCGCTCGGGTGCCTTGTGCATGTTCGGGTGGCCTGTTTTCTGTTTTCTCCCTTGTGGCATCATTCAGTCGAGCGTGCCGTGTCATGCCGTGTGAGGTCGCCTGACTGGGCGCATTTGGGTCAGGCTGTTTTGTTCGAGGGCGCTTGTATCAGTTTTGTTAATTTGTGACCGCCCGGATGCCTTGTGCATGTTCGGGTGGCCCATTTTCCATTTGCTCCATTGTGGCATTGACGTTCGTTCGGGCGTGTCATGTCGCACCGTGTGAGGTCGCCCGACCGGGCGCGTTCCATTCGGGCCGTTTCGTTCGAGGGCGCCTGTATAAGGTTTGCTAAGTTGTGATCGCCCGGGTGCCTTGTGCACGTATGGGCGGCCCGTTTGCCATTTTCTCCCTTGTGCACGTTTGGTTCGGGCTGTTTTGCTCGAGCATGCCCGTATTAGTTTTACTAAGTTGTGACCGCCCGGGTGCCTTGTGGGATATTCATTTGGTCAGGTGCGTCGTGTCGCGCAGTGTGAGGTCGCCCGACCGGGCACGTTTGGGTTGGGCTGTTTCGTTCGAGGGCGCCCGTATCAGTTTTGCTAAGTTGTGACTGCCTAGATGCCTTTTGCACCTTTAGGTAGCTTGTTTTCTGTTTGTTCCCTTGTGGCATCATTCGGTTGGGTGTGCCGTGTCGTGCCGTGCGAGGTCGCCCGACCGAGCGTGTTCGGGTCAGGCCGTTTCGTTCGAGGGCACCCGTATCAGTTTTCATGCTAAGTTGTGACCACTCGGGTGCCTTGTTCAACTTCAGGCATCCCGTTTTCCATTTGATCCCTTCTGGCATCATTCGGTCGGGCGCGCCGTGTTGCGCCGTGCGAGGTCGCCCGACTGGCCGCGTTCGGGTCAGGCCGTTTTGTTCGAGGGCGCCTGTATCAGTTTTGCAAAGTTGTGACTACCCAGGTGTGTTGTGCACATTCAGGCGGTTCATTTTTCGTTTGCTCCCTTCTGGCATCGTTCGGTCGGGTGCATCGTGTGAGGTCACCCGACCGGGCGCTTTTGGGTTGGGCCGTTTCATTTGAGGGTGCCCGTATCAGTTTTCATGCTAATTTATGACCTGGCTAAAGCCTCGACACTTTCAGAGCATCTAGAATGATCTCTCTCTTGCCAAATATCCCTCCCTCTCTCTTTCCAAATCTCCCTCCCTCTCTCTCTCTCTCTCTCTACCCTCCAATCCTCTCACAACATATCCCTCCCTCTATCCTTCTATCCTTCCTCCTTCCATCTTTCGTCACTACTTTCACTGCTCTTCTACCCTCTCTCACTCCTCTCCTCTCTCTCTCAAATTAGACCCTGGAACTCCCTAAACCCCAAACCCCAAATCCCTAACCCTAACCCCCAACCCCTGCTGGTTCCTCAATTGAATTAGCTTTGCTGCTAATTGTTTTTCATCGTCTAATTCACTATATAATCGTATCATGAATGTGAGAAGGCTTCTGGTTGTAAGTATGGTTTTGGTATGTTGATGTTCAGACAAATACTATAACTTGTAGCCCTTGATCTGCTAGGGACCGGTTACCTTGATATTAACGGTGGTGTATTCATACTCCTTCTGAATAATGAATAAAGGGTCAAGGAAATTGACTAATATGTTGTCAAGTTTTATCTTATCCATCTATGGGGCAAGCTTCTTTTCGGCTACCTCCACTGCTTTTGATCTCAATTTTTCCAATTGCTTCCTTCTCTCATATGATACCTGAGCCTTTTCCTTTCTCTTCCCATCTAATTGTGTAATAGTGTCATAGTGATGCCAACCAAATTCTTTGGAAAGCCTTCCTAGCACACAATACTAGGTTATGAGGGTATCACGTGTTTGTGGGTAATGCCATTATTACCATGTGTTTGTAGACTAATAAGTAAATTTTAGGAAAAACTTGCAAAATTTCTAATGATGATAATTGATGGTAACTCATGTGATTATGAACAACTTGGAATAATTAGATGACCACAAAAAAAGTGTTGGCTAAATACTTCAGGTGGGTGAGTGGAAGTGTCACAACAAGTGTAAGAAATCAATAAGAAGAGGCTGCTCATTTTAGAACATATGGAATATGTTGGAAAATTCATAACTTGGTACTCTAAGGGTATCCCTTGAATGAACAACTCTATGGAAAATGGTTGTGGAATCATAGAATTATCTGCATACATGAACATTATGAAAATTACTATAAGGTCTATTTAAGGATGATTCATATAACGAAGAAAATATTAGCAATCAACTAATGAAGTTGAATAATTATGGTAATAATTTTTGAAAAAACCTATAAAGTATGATGAAAGTAATTATTCTACCTAAAAATATTATATTTATTAATATTTTTTATTACTTCTAAATAATAATTATAATGAATATTATAAGTAATGATTTTTACATCAAAAAATATTGATAAATTGTTTTTAAATAAAATAAAATAAGTTTATTTTGTAAAATATTACAGAAGTTTACAATAAATATATAAAATAATTTAAATAAAATAAATTATTCACTAATGTTTGAGTGGGAAATTGTCATATGATTTCATGTCATAGTTTCAATTTTTTCCCGCTCAGCTTGTTCGACCTATTCAAATTTTCTTAATCGACCTATTCAAATTTTTTGTCCCGCTTAGCTTGTTTGACCTTTATGCCTTCTTTACCATTCTGCCCTATGATTCCATTCTACCCTATTCAATTTTTTTTTCCCGTTTAGATTGTTTGACCTTTTTCTTATGAACTTTGAGCATGGCAAACAGCATCTGTTCGGAACTCTCAGAATCAAATTGAAGAGAATTCGATGTTCAGAATCAAAGAGAAGTCGATGTTCAAATAGCCTCTGTTCGAATATTTCTTAGTATATTGTTCATTATTTCTTAGTATATTTCTCTATTCCGATTTCTTAGTATATTGTTTTTTTTTTCATTAAAAAAACAGGGTATAACACGTGGGGTTTCCAAATTTCAATAACAAAATCCAATAAAAACACCTAACCACGACACAGATCTTGGCAAAAATATTGCTGAGGAAAAATGAATGTTCCCTAGTCGTTTGCAACAGACGACGAACATCACGGATTGAATTTTTATTGGATCTATCTCCTCGTGTAAGTGTTTCAATCATTTCAAACTTTGTCTTCTATTTAAAATACATATTTCAAATTTGTTTATTCCAAGCATGATACATCTGTTTGGTGAATATTTTCCTCATTGAATTAGTAGATAATGAAGAGTGATAGATCTGCACACTTTCTCATGTTTGTTTTACTAGCGGAATGATAGATCTGTACACTTCTCAAGTTTGTTTACTGGTGGAATGATAGATCTGTATACCTTTTCTTCAATAAGTCAGTAAAGATAAGGGATTTGTATACCTTTTCTTCACTGTTTTCCAAATGATAGATCTATACACTTCTCAATTTTGTTTACTGGCAGAATGATAGATTTGTTTACATTTTCTTCAATAGGTCAGTAAAGATAAGGGATAAGGATAAGGGATCTGTATACCTTTTCTTCACTGTTTTCCAATTCTGTGTTGTGATGAAATTCCATCTTGTTGCAGCCAAATATGGTTATCTAGGAGGAATATTGTGAAGACTGGGGTTACCACATCTTATACATCCTTGTATTCCTAGATTCATGTGGAAAAATTCAGTGTTACAAGTGAATGGGATGAAAGTACCACTATTGTGGCATCATGAATTTCAGGTAGACAAAGGTGTCTTGATTCATATTTTCCGTCTATTTCATAGAGCCAAACAATCGTATCTCATCAAGTTCTGGTTAATATAGTGCTGGAGTTTATACCTGGGCGTACTTTTCTCCAGTCACAAATTTAAAATGCCTATGTTAATTTATTGTTTGGATTCATTTTCATCTTTGTTTCTATTAATCATTTGTGGTTGGGGTTGATTGTTCATATGGTTTGCTGTAGCAGTTCCATTGGCAAGGATATTTGCCACAACATTTTTCAAGAAACACACCATTCTGCCTACTGCTATTCTATTTCATCATTTATGGGCAAAGCTTTATCCAAACTTCAAAGGATAACATAGTATGATCACAGATGACCCATGGGACAACTTTTTGGCATTTAGAACTTTATATTGCTTTATTTTATTGGTTTGTAAGTCATTTCAGCTTTTTTGCACATACAAGATATGCATCCATATTGTGTAGAAAGTTGTGCTAAAGAGGTGGCATATGAAGCCTTGGTCAAGACTCAAAATTATCTGGGAGTGAAATATAGATCGAGTGTTATGTATTGGATGAAAATGTAATCAAAATTATCTGAGACTGAAATTTAGAATGTAAGTGTTATTTGTTAGGTGAACCTATAATATTCAATTTATCTCGTACAGTAATATGCCATTACCTGCTACCTATAATGGCACTTGAACAAATGGATGGATGACTAATTTTCCATACCTGCAAACAAGTTAGTGAGGAATGCTGTGCAAAAAGAAGAAAGCTTAGGGAGATTTAGTGAAAATCATCTAAAACTAAAGTAAATATTGGGACTGTCATGGTATAGAGTGAACATGTAATGCCATTCGTTGCTACCTATAATGGCACTTGAACAAATGGATGAATGATGCTTTTCCATACCTGAAAACAAGTTAGTGAGGAATGTTGTGCTAAAAGGAGGAAACTTAGGGAGCTTTAGTGAAAATCATCTAAAAAAAAAGTAAACATCACAAGTGTCATGGTACAGAATGAACTTGTAAATGTGTAATCCCTTTGTGAAGCATGTAATATGCCATATCCTGCCACCTATAACCTGCTTGAACACTTAGATGTATGACTATTTTCCATACCTGCAAAGAATGCTCTGTATAGGTGCACTTAGTAGCTCCAATACATGCCAAGTTAGTCTATTTGAAAATTTTGAAAGGACTCATCCCTTTGATTTTCATGCGGTCGTCTTGCTAATTTGTAAATTTTATATGAATAAATCTATGAGATGGAAATCTAATTATAATTTATAACCCTTTCTTGTAGCTTTGTTCTAGCAATATAAACTATTTTACATTGAATACAGACATAATAGAATGCAGTGACACTTACCATGAGTAAGCTTGCATATATGGATAGTACACTGTAGTCATTGATACCTATTATGAATTAACAGTTGTAATTTTCCTTGAAAATAAACGGTCCTCCAGGAGGAACCGAAGAGTCATACATTGGAGTATAAAATTGTAACCCTTGTTACAGAGGAAAGGGGGATTTTCGTAGTGAATTACCCAACTAAAAAAGTACTACTCTCTTTGAACAATTCTAAGGCTCAATTGCTTGTTTGTGTGTATTATTGGAATTCCTTCGGAGAACTCATTCTTTCGAAATATGGATTCCCCTGTGGGCCTAACACCGTGCAAATTCTCCTTTTGGTTATCTATGTCTATTTTGGAGCTCATGCTCTCCTGTCTTAAATTGAATATGTTGAATTTGTATTGAACCTTGAGAGAGGCTCGAATATAGGACTCTGTCGACGAGCAAACCCATTATTGTACTCTGTCTACCGAATAATATTTAATCTCTGTTCAAACAAAAACCCCTGTCATACTTTGTTTTCCCGAAGAACATTGAAACTCTGTCGAAAGTGATAGCCGAGTCCGTTGGAGTAAATAACCTTGTGTTTTATTTGTTGAACACGATAATTTTGAAGCATTAACCACAGATTTAATGAGACGGGGTTCATACGAAGGAAGGCATTAACCATAGTGGGAAGTCTGTTTAGTTACTGTTCCAGTCCTAGACTGGTTTTGTGAAACCAAAACAGCCCTCATCGCACAGATTTTGGCTGGAGGCAAAACAACTCCAAAAAAACGTGATCCAATGAAATGATGCCACGTCGTCACAACAATACCACCCTCATCGCATGAATTTTAAGTGTTAACTCCCAGCTGTGGAAAAAACGTGATATCGACGGAGAGCGTTCGATCTGGAGCCCACTGGATCCGACGACAAATGCTCAAATAGTTGCAAGGGCAATAAATTAAGGTATGATCCATTGAATTATGTTGAAAACCGCTTGTTTACGAGTTCTGATGTGTGGGGCCCATTACGTTATAAAATTTCGTGTTAATATTATAAACCCATATTCGGAATGTTATAAGTGCTGGTGTATTGGGTTAAAGGCTTCGAACCATTGTTATATTGTTAAGTGATAAGTTCGGGCAGATGAATGTGTTTTATTATGTCCAAACCTTAGTGAGTGGGCTAAGAAGGTAATGCGTCGGGGTAATACATTCGATATAATAACCAAAGTAATGGGTTCAATAAGAGATAAGCGATGTATTAAAAAAAGGGACCAAGATTATAATACAAGGGTATATATATATGGTTTGCACTCGCGAAAATAAAAATACCAAAGGGCTTATATATTCGGGGTACATATAAGACTTAATTAAAGTATTCATTTATCAATTTCTATGAAATTGATAAATAAATTTCACAGAGAAATAAAGGAGACCACCTTAGTCACGAAAAAGACAGAGTCAAGATAGAGACCAACTCTCCTTAGCCCCTGGATTCGAAAATTTTCTATCATTCAGCATACTCCAGTTGGATGGACCATGGGCTATTTCATTTATTTTTTTTAAATTTAACCCGTCGTCGCTATACCGACGCTCTGTAAATGTCGGTCTTCCGACGCCTTGTAAACGTCAGTCTTCCAACGCCGTGAAATTTTTCCTATTTCGTCGATCTTGCAACCCTTTAAAAGCGTGGTTAGCCATAGAGTATTGCAACACTTTTGAAGCGTCGGTATTCCGACGCCTTGAAATTTTTCCTATTTCGACGGTCTTGCGACCCTTTAAAAGCGTGGTTAGCCATAGAGTATTGCAACGCTTTAGAAGCGTCGGTATTTCGACGTTTTCCATAGGCATCGGTATTGCGACGCTTTGTAAGCGTTTTCAGATATGGCCATTACTGTAAGTGTCGATATTGGCACGACGGAGGCGCTGGGATATAAGATTTTGAAAAACGCTCAAGAGCGACAACGGCTTGGAAATGATGGAAAAAGTGCTCATTGTGACACTTTGGCAAAGCGTCGGATTTGTGACGTAATGGCTAACCACATTCCTCGAACTGTTGCTCTTGTGACGACTATGTGTCGGAATAGCGACGAAGTGGCCATCGGAAATTGGGCCAAATTTAGCACAGCGCAACCTAGTCATTTTCAGTTTGAACAAGCTCTAAAGACATACAAGCTCGAAAGGACAAGTGCTCGATGATCTTTTCAATTTGAAAGAGTCACGTAAAGATCAAAATGACTACTCAGGAACTCTAGGAAAAAGGGTGTACCAAGCTCCCAGGGACTGCAATATACACCTTGGTGATCAAATGAAAGAGAAATGACCAAGGACTTAACGTACGTGCAAGCAGGCTCCCTGAATGTTGTGTTTGGTGTATCACAGTTACAAGGCGACAGATTCATTTTCCTATGGACAAAGGATTGCAACCTACAAGGGTCTCCCTTTATATACGCGACGGTACAGGAAGCACAAGTCCGCACTAGCGTTGTCTAATGCAATATTGTGAGCGACAACTGCTAGGTTTAATAATGTTGGAGCACGTCACTAACCTAGACCTCTAAATGTGAGCGTTAATTTTCAATGCTTCCTTAGATTGATTGAGTTAATTTTATGGTTTATCTTGAAATTATGTCTCAGTTTCAAGGCCCTATCGAATGTTATCTCAAATCACTAATGCACAACTACATGAGAGAAAGAATACCATTTCATTTCGATGAACAACTAGCTAAGTGAATGATAGAGGTTCACAACAAAGTAGTAGTCAATCAAATGCAAGAACAACACTTCCCTCTATGCTACTAACATAGCCAAAGCAAAAAATGAATTTTTTTTCTTATGTCTTTCACTTTCCAATGAAAAGGGAGCCTAATAATGCAAAAGAGTACTTTTCATTTCTGAATGAGAAGGAAGAATTCAAAATTTTTCTTTGTACTAGTGATGAGCAACAATGCAATACTACACTAAAAAACAAATACTAGCTTTGAGTAGCTTTGAACGAGATCGTCAAAACATGATGAGACCAAATCCAAGAAAACATAAACACACACTCAAAACTAGGCATGCATTCCCTTACGCAAAATAAAGGGCTTTTTAGTTGACTCAACTAGAGATGTGATCTATGCTCGGGGCGATGGAGGGGGAATGAAATAGACACGGAACGAAATCTTGACAACCCTACTTCACGTACAATCAATTGAAAAGGCCAAGCAACCACACAAAAGGTTGAAAATTAACGATCAAACTAACTCATAAATAGATCAGACACGCAACGAACATGTGACCAAGTGAATGGTTCGAAACACCTAGAAACCCTAGGATGGATAAACCACATTGTTCGAATGAGAGATAACACAACTGAAATGAATGAGACAACCAAGTCAGGAAACAAGAGCTAGATGGATCAAACTAAGTAGAAAAAACCAACCTAAAGGATAAGACACACTATAAACTCAGTGGAAAAGGCCCAAAATCCAACCTTACAAGAATCGGCGCAGCTGTTCAGAAGCATTCGGCCCCGGTAGGCAAAATCGTGTCTGCATTAATGACAACTCACGCTGATGGGCACAACTGTCAGACAATCAGCAATGCCGAGCAAGGAAACAAAGGGAAAAACAAAGGGCTTGCTGAGAAAAACCAGACTTATCACTCTAGAAAAAGGCTAAATGGCTAGAAGCAATCAAACAAGCAGAAAAAAACAGAGAAAAGACAATTAGGCCAAAGTTGGACAGGCAATAAAAAATTCAAAACGAACAATAAGAGGCAACAGGCATTGAAATCTCCCCACAGAGTCGCCAATTTTGCAATTTGTTGTGCGTGCAAAATGTGTCCCGCGGGACGCAGGCGATCCCTTCAGCTCCTGGTGGTGGTGGGTCTAGCAAAAATTTAACATGTTGGTTTCTAAATTCCTAGTTCGTAAACGAAATGCGGATTGGAAAAGATGTCCTACCTCAATCCAACGCTCTTGACCTAGTATGTTGTAGTGATCCCTCGATATTTGTTCTTCAAGCCTTGTGCTCCGTTGGTAGTGATATTCACATACGTGCACAAAGATCAAGCAAACACTAAAATAATAGGAGTATACAAATTCATTTACAACTATCTAACTAGTCAAGGAGAGTCAGAAACTTTGAATATTAACATAGACAAAGATGGAACTAGAAATCAATCATTTCATACTAATGTATAAAAGGGAGTTTACAACCTGCACCTTGATGCTTTAGACCTCCTTTTACGGGTTCAGTCGGACACGTCTCCAAAGCATTCATTCGTCGATTTGGCTCAAAGAGGCGAAAGGTTCAAACTCTCTCTCACAACTATGGAATGTTCTCTGTTATCTTCTGAACACTAGCTCTTGGTCTATTCTAGCTAGTAGAATCAATGGGATGAAGAGGAATTTATAGGAGTGGAGGGAGAGCTTTTGGATCCACTTATGGTGGAGGAAATTCTATCCCTTTGGGGAGTTGCATTTTTGTAGGAACTAGAAGGCCAAAGGGAGAAACTTGACCACATCTAGTCAAACAAAATCCATGATTCTGCTCACGAAGCCGTTAGATCTTATAAGCTTCATTTCCATATTAAAAAACCTTCCAAAAGTAGCTCACCGCGGGGGTCCTTCAGAGATAGAGCGACCACGGCATGAGGCCTAGTGAAAATCTGGCCATGGGTGTGAGGACATAACCACACCACAACGTTGACCCAAAATTACATGTTTTTAAGGGTCTACTTCAAGAATGGTCCACAGAGATTCTGTTCCTGGCATGTTAAGGGTTACAATGACATTCATTATTATGTGTGACAGTACAAAGGGTTCACTATGATGGTCCTCCAGTATTCGGAATAGGGACTGCAAGGACAGTGAAAAAATGATGTGTAACAACCTTATGTTTTTCAGCCACTTTTCAAAGTGGAGTTGCAGGTGTCAGCATTCAATGTGTGAGCAGTCTTTTTCAGGATATTCGACACCACAATATTGATGGTACAACCAGATCCAACATATTATCATCCTTGTATTCAAATAGCTCCAAGATGTGAGGTATATGCATTTTTTTCATGTACTTCTTTGTCTCTTTGCTATGAGATGCATTGTGCTGTATAGATCCATGTTGATGGTTGATGTGGGGTCTTGTTTTTTTCTTGATGTGAGATGTAATTTTGTAATGTTCCTTTTCAAGCACCCCCTCGTAATATTGTCCTCATGATGCCACATAAGAGGCAGAAAATAAGCCGAAAGGGGACTTAGATCCATTTTACCCTTCACACATTACTCCCTCCCAGAAGATAAGCTCAAATAAATAAGCCTAGATGGCTTATACAGATCTCCCCAAAATGGATCTCTCAGAAAATGCTCAATGAGAAAGCTTACAACAATACATGAACATAACCATGAACTCTGCAAATCTGAATGCAACATAAGATTTAATATATTACAACAATCATGTACATTAGTGTATCAGCAACAATATACAGAAATATAATGAGGAATAAACCCCTCATGCAATGAGAATCCACCTCCAATGAATAAGCAATGAAATACAAGAGATGCAGCAACTGCATAAAATTCCGGAGAGGAGTGACATCATTGTCTCTAGGAGTGTAGCTGCTGCTATAGATGTACATACATTAAATATGACTGAAATATACAAATAAATTCCCAATAAAAGAAGAATGGGCTCCAATACAAGATTTCTAGCCAATCTAGGAGAGATTGCTAGAAATGCCGGAAAATGTACAATGTGACAATCTGACTTGTCACTGAAACTGAATCAAAATATACAATGTGGCTAAGGCAGATCTGAAATATTGATTCCCTCCTCTGATAATTCTCTTCGGTAGAAGGCTAATCCCTCTACTCAAAAACAATCCTCCTGATGAGCCCAAATGGCTCTCCCAGCAACTGCCTTTGAAAATAACGCAGTTTCTGCCCAAGACTGCGCTGTGAGAGATGGTGAGTGATTGGCTTGATGCCAAAGATCTGAAATGAAGCCCCAGAGTCTCCTCTGCTGCTCCTCCAAAGAATAGACAATATCTCCACTGAAGACAAGCCAATGAAAGACTCTATGAATTCCTCTGTTGTTGTGCCCAGCAACACAACGTTAATCTGCTGTAGAGATAATGCTGTAGCTGCAGAGATAAGCTTGGCCAAATTTCGGAATGAGGAAATGTAGCTCAAACCCTCTCCTTCCTTGAGGATGAGGTAGGGATTCCCGACCGAGAACACCCTTGGGTTCAAGAACCTTACAAACCCTTCTAAACAGCCCAGGGATGCAAGTCTTTGCAGACCCAACAAAAATGATAAGCTAATGCATAATGAAAATGAGCTACAATCTCCTCCTTATAAAGCAAAGGAACCTTTCTCACCATGGGTCCCATTCACACTTGCTTCTAGCTTAAGCAAGTGAAGCCTCCACTAAAACTGTGTTGTCCAAGTAGGTGCAATGTATCTGCACAGTTTTAGTTGACTTGGTCAAAATGACTAGATCAAGCTTGATCTAATCCTGTTCACACCATGTGGTGCTCAATCCAACTGCTTTATTATTCCTCCTTTCACACAAGGAGTGTTATTTCTTCATCAAAAGGGGTTAAGGTGTCTCCTTACCCATTTTATTTAACAAAATAAAAATATGCTAACTATAATGTTCCTTTTAGCTTGAGGCTAAAAATTGGGAACATTACAGTCCTCCCCTCCCACATGTTGCTTGTCCTCAAGAAAATGCATAGAGAGAAAAAATTTTCTCCCCCCTTCTTCTCTTGTGGCCCCCTCATCAAAAATATCCACCATTGCTCATCAAGGTATGCAATAAATTTGTCCTCCATGTATCCCTCCAAGTATGTAGAACCAAAGAATACATCATGAGATAATAAAAGGTGCAAGTGGAAATCTCCTTGTGGTTCAATGGCCTCCTCAAGGTAGGAGTGATGAAAAACATGGGAAGTCTTATTCCCAATGAGTGACTCCTTCACCCATGCAATCATCCAAATGAAATGAGCCATCCTAAGTAGCTCAACAAAGTATTTCTCAACCCCAGATCTATGCAACATGTTGGGGCTGAATGGAGAGTTTAGATTTTTCCATCCAAGTAGTTTCTCCCTCCATTTATGATAAGTATGAGGAGGTTGATGATATTGGGCTGAAATGTCATGGCCTCTAAAATTGGCCCAAGCCTCCCCACAAAATAAATCAACCATGAAGTGCCTCCTCCAATAATGCATTCTCTCCCAATAGCTCCTCCTAGATGGAGAGAAAAGTAGTGACATGGCAATCATGGTGTGCCCATGGTTTCTCTTGAAACATACAACATGTGAAAAATGGAGAATCATAATCCCAATGGGCATCTCCAACTCCAAGCCCACTCTCCAATCAAAGCCTCCCATGAGTATACAAACATCAACAACATATGGAAGCAATATACAATGAAAACAAGCAACCACATGGCAATCAGAGAGTGAATCATAGTTCCACATGAGGAACCAGCGCAATGCACCCTTGGCCTGCATCAAAAAAGAAATTAACAAGTTCTTTTACAGCCACTTGTTTTCTGCCACAAACATCTCATAAGGTGAAAACATTAGAGTGCAAATTGGTGCCAATGATGCACACCGAGAAATATGTGGCTTCCCCCACAAACCATCATGAAAATAGCCACTCCCATTGCTGCAATGGGCCATAAGTACATCATAATAAGGAGCATAAGGAGATGTGATCATCCTTAGCCCATCAAGCTGCTCATATAATGTAAATAAAGGTAAACCAAAATGAAAACATATACCTTCTTTACCATGTACTCCAGTCCTTGAGCTGAAATGGCTCATCTGAATGCTCTCCCTCACCTCTAATGAGTAGGGAAATGGTTGTGCCAACCTCTCCAAAATCATCCGGGCTATGCATCTGTCTATATGCTGATATAGATCATGCTAAATTTCCTCCCAAATTAACTCCTCTAGCAGAGCAAAGTATGCATCAAAGTGCATAGCTAGGAAGTCCTCATGTGCTGCATGTAATAGTTTCTCCTTGAGACTAGAAACTCTAGTCAAGAAGATTCTACCATAACAATAAATGACCATATCATCTACCATGTATCTGTCGTATCCATTTGGGTCATTATGAATCATGCATGCACCTAGATCCTGGGATTACTCTACCAAGAGCTGAGTCCTCCAACACGGATCAATCCTCCTCATAGACAGCGCTGGTGATCTGCACTGTGATGCTCCCCTCATCCTGCTGCCTACTACTTTGACATCCCCCATGCCAAATTCATCGTCCAAAATGCTGCCATGTCCATCATGTAGCTGCTCATGCTCAAATAGTAATGGTGATCCTAGGAAGTTAGCCCCCCATGAGAAGCTGTCATCCAACAAGAATCTCCCAAGCTGGGTCAAAGTAAGCATGAGTGGCCTCCATCCACTCCTATATATGAAAGAGTCCTCCCTCAAAGGAAGTATCCTCTTCCCTATAAAATCTATGGAGAAGTCATCCTGCATCATGAAGATGCCATCCTCCATCCCTGCAACAAACTCTGTCAGCGCAGTATAACTGATGAGAGTGGGTGATGATGAAAATGAGAGAGTGTCTCTCTCCTCCTTGGGTCTATCCCAAACTCTCTGCGCTATGTTGGACTCCTCTAATGTCTTCACCTCCCTGGAATCCAAGAGTGGTGAACCAAATGACAAGATGCCTCTCATCAACTCTATATCAGGTGGCCTTCTAGGTGGAATGCATCCATATAGTGAGACATCAAGCTCGGAAGTGGACTATATGTATAAGAGGACTGATTTGTCCCTCTCTTCATTGTGATGTACAGTATTTCTCCCATGTGTAAAGACTCTCCGGAATAGATAAGGGTGTATCAACCCTTGATGCTGATCCTTCTCTTCCTCCTCCATCTCACAATCCCCACTAGCTGCTACATATGACTCCGGAATTGTGCCATGGTTCCCACATGTGAAAATATTTGGAATCCATTGCATAGAAACAAGGACTCCTCCTATGGAAGCAATGGCTCCCCTTTCACCTCCATGTGGTGATGGATCTCCTCCCAACATGAAAACGCTGTTGGTTCTCTTGTACTCATTCTCCCCATCAATAAATGAGATTACCACATCATCAAGAAGTGACCCTAGATCTTGGTCATCTCTTGAAGGAAGTACCTCCATGATTTCACAAATGGAAGAGTGCCCTTAACACAATAGGGATATTTAGCAAGTCATTATGCACATTTTCATCCCTTTCAGAAATATGGAATGGAGTTTGTTTCATGGTTCTCTCCCATGCATGCAAAGTGTTTGATGTTTTGTTACAAAGAGATTCACAATGATTTTCATCAAATTCTCTTACCAAATCTTCAGTTAATCCATCATGTGATTCAACATTTGCATGATAGCATGAAATAGAATTTTCAAACCATAAACCATGAACCATACCTTTGAGTTGCAGCGTTGCTCCTCCAATGGCCTCATCTTCTTCCTCCATCCTTCCGGCAGTGCAAGTGGGCAATGGACTATGCTGTAGATCTACATGTGTGGCTGAATGCTCACACCCATTATAAGAATATATAGGGCTTGCTTCATCTACAAGCCCTCTCAGAAAATTTTTCCAACTTTCCCTTTCTTTCTCCTCGAGGTCTTCAGTGATACCCTCCAGGGTCTGGAAAAGAAGAAGGGAAACCTCCTCTTCCGTCATTCCTCTTTTATTGTTTTTTCTGTACATATCCTCTTCCAAATGAGGAGCTTCTCCTTCTACTAACATTTTATCTTGGGCTACACAGCTGTAAAGTTCCCTTCTCAAGAATATCAAAATTCTATTCTAGAGATTGACTGCAGGGGCATTTACTGGATATGTCACCTTTGAACAGAGGATGAGATCTAGAGGCTACCTGGCCATCTATAGAATCTGTCTATATATCTTGAAGTATCCCCCTTCAGGGATTCAACACTTTGGCTTGAAGCCACAGGATGAGCCAAAGATCATGCTCTGATACCACTGTAATGTTCCTTTTCAGGAATTTCTGCAATCTTGTCCTCAAGGACGCTGTATAAGAGAGGCAATGTAAAAATAAGCTGAAAGGGGACTTAGATCCATTTTTTTACCCTTAATAAATTACTCTCCCAGAATATAAGCTCAAAGGAATAATCTTAGAGGGCTTATACAGATCTCCCCAAAATAGATCTCTTAGAAAATGCTCAATGAGAGAGCTTACAACAATACATGAACATAACCATGAACTCTGAAAATATGAATGCAAAATAAGCTGTAATATATTACATCCATCATGTAAATTAGTGTATCAGTAAAAATATACAGAAATATGAGGAATAAACCCCTCATGCAATGAGAATCCACCTCCAATGAATAAGCAATGAAATACAAGAGATGCAACAACTACATAAAATGCCGAAGAGAAGTGAAAACGTTGTATCTAGGAGTGTAGCTGCTGATATAGATATGAATACATGAAATATGACTGAAATATACAAAAAAATTCCCCAAAATAGAATAATGGGCTCTAATACAAGATTTCTAGCCAATCTAGGAGAGATTGCTAGAAATGCCAGAAAATGTACAATGTGACAAACAAGTTGTCACTGCAATTGAATAATAATAAGAATGAGGCTATGGTAGATATAAAATACTCATGCCCTCCTTTGATAGTGCTCTTCAGTAGAAGGCTGATCTCTCTACTCAAGAACAATCCTCCTGATGAGCTCAACTGGACCCTCCCAGCAGCTGCCTCTGAAAATAACGCAGTTTCTGCCCTTGACTGCGCTGTGAGAGATGGTGAGTGTTTGGCTTGGTGCCAAAGATCTAAAATGAAGCCCAAGAGTCTGCTCTACTGCTCCTCCAAAGAAAATACAAGATATCCACTAAAGAATAAGCCAAAGAATGACTCAATGAGTTCCTTTGTTGTTGCACCCAGCAACACAACGTTAATCTGCTACAGAAATAACGCTGTAGCTGCAAAGAAGAGCTTGGAAAAATGCTGGAATGAGGAAATGAAGCTCAAATCCTCTCCTTCCTTGAGGAAGAGGTATGGATTCTTGACTGGGAACACCCTTGGGTTCAAGAACCCTACAAACCCTGCTAAACAGCCTGGGGATACATGTCTTTGCAGACCCTACGAAAATAATAAGCCAATGCATAATGAAAATGGGCTACCATCTCCTCCTTATAAAGCAAAGGAACCTTTCTCACCATTGGTCCCATTCACACTTACTTATAGCTCAAGCAAGTGAAGCCTCCACTAAAACTGCGCTGTCCAAGTAGGTGCAATGTATTTGGACAGTTTTAGTTGACTTGGTCAAAATGACTAGATCAAGCATGATCCAATCTTGTTCACACCATGTGGTGCTCAATTCAACTGCTTTATTATTTATCCTTTCACACAAGGAATGTTATTTCTCCATCAAAAGGGGTTAAGGTGTCTCCTTACCCATTTTATTAAACAAAATAAAAATATGCAAACTATAATGTTCCTTTTAGCTTGAGGCTAAAAATCGGGAATATTAAAAATTTCTATCATGGATTTCTATTATGTTTGAGATCCCTTTGCTGCCATGTTTGTGGGATACTCATTGTCACATGTATGTTTGTTTGAGATCCCTTTTTTTCTGTGCTGGCGGGATACTCATAGTCATTATGTGTGAGTTATTGTCATACTGATAAGAGTCCCTTTTGTGAATGAGAGTTCCTGTAGTGGAACATCTCGTGGAGATGTCCAACTACTCCCGTGTGAGGGAATTTTCCTTGTACGATAGAGAAAAAACCATTCATGTACATCATCACTATTTACATCACTTAATGTAGTGACCTACACCATCTTGACACTGTGGCCCAGAGACGTAGTCCCTTCTAGACGAACTCTGTTATCAATATTATATGTTGCTAATGCTTGTTATGTTCCCCTTCTTTACAACATGCAGATGTTCATTTATGTTCATTAATGCTTTGATGCAATTCTAACACATCAACCGAAGTAAAAGGTCTTGGTTAAAAGGGTAGAGAAATTTACCCGGATCACTGATGGCTCTTTTTTGGTCTGGGGCAACGCCAATCGGCGCTGGAATGAGAATCATACCCGCCCTGATCCTCTTTTGGAAAGTTTTTAAAAAATGAAAGTGAAGCTTTGAGATCTAGAATATTTGTGGCAGAGAGCTAGTTGTTTTTTCCTGAGGATAGAGCCAAGCTTCTCCCTTTGGGATTATTGTTCCTAAAAAAGTGGAACCACCCAAGGGATAACCCATTTCCCCACCTTAAGTGGATCCATGTTCCCTCTTCCCTTGCTATAAAATGGACATCCTCCCATACCTATACTAGTTAGAAAAGATATAGAAGAACAACAGAGAGATATTTGTTGCTATAGGAATTGAGCGAGAGTTGAGACCTTTGGCCCCTTTGTATCAAGTTGAAACGAGCACTTTGGAGACGTGCCTGTATTGAGACCCATTGAAGGAGGGCTGTGACATCAAGGTGCAGGTTGTAAATCCCCCTCTCTATATTAATATAATACAATTGATTTTTGATTTCCATTCTCGTATTTAATGTATGACTAGATTTATAGTTCTCCTTGATCAACTAGATAGATTGTTTATGAAAGATATATGTTATGATTTCAAGTTTGCTGTTGTTTGATCTCTTATGCATGTAACCAAGCGTTGGAGACAACGAGGATCTGACTACGAAGAGTGAAGGATCAAAGGATTCAAGTGAGGAACAACATCAAAATGAGATAGGTGATCTATTCATGATCTGTGTCCATTTGCAATCTAGGAAATTAGGCTTTAGATTGTTTCCTATTGTTACTAGACGCATCCTAGGGCTAGAGTGATTGTATCTTTCTGCAGAGAGGATTTTCCTGCATAAAACCTAGCATATGGTTTTAGAGTGAATTTCATCTCACTAAGATCCCCAACAATACCTTTCAACTCTAAAAACTTTGTGGGAAATAAGTCCTGATATTCAACGAGTTTCTCTGCAACCTTAGCTACTGTATCTTCATCCCAGTTGTCCTAAATTTTGGAAATATTCGATTGCTCTTTTGTTCCAATGTTGACTTGCCTAATCTTCATGGGTTTAGCCACATCAGGCACTTCAACCATAGGCCAAAAAACTACATGTCGACCTTTAGACTCAGGGATATTTATGTTTCTTGGATCTTCCTCATTATCTTCAATAGTTATATTCTGACATTCAACAAATATCCTTCATCTGCGCATCCCGTGCTGGTAGGGCTCGTTCTTCTGGTTTCTCTATCATGTCAAAGAACACATATTGAATAATTTTGAAGGAAATATTGATGCATGGGAATCGATTCTAAAAAATAAATGTTAAAACAAATATTTCTCGCAGTGCAACCCATTCCGTTGTGCCTCATCATAGCTCAACCTCTAGGTACCAGTTCATAGGAATCTAACTTAAAGTATGGATGAATTTATGCACCTATCCTGGATACGAATTTTCTCCCCAAGCTGCAGTCCACCTGGATAAATGTATGCGCAAATATTCTTTTCCTACATAGGTTCCTTCCAACCGGGTATTAGGTTGTCCAAATCGTAGTTGCATAATGTGGGTGCATTCTTCCCAATTCACCAATTTGTCCTTGTGTGTCTCCCACTAGCACGCTAGAGTTGAGCGCAGTTCTAAGTCAAGTGAATGGAACCATTTTTCCTTTGGAACAACCTTTTTGAATTCATATAAGAAACAAGTGACACTGCCTATACCATCATAATAAGGTAATTCCCGCACCTCAGAGGATATGCACCATAGAGATCTGGTGAGTCAGTTGCAACACAGTGTAGAGACTTCATGCAAACAGTTCTGCCAATTCTCCAATTCCTCATCTGAGTCTGAATGTCATGAAATATCCCTATCCCATCTAAGCCGACGATCTGCTATGTGATTGATCCAATCTTCGTCTCTCACAATTAGCTTGTAGATATGATCAACATCCTTTTCTGCACACACTAATTCTATGTATCTTTATCCTTCTGTAGGATCCAGTGGGACCACAACCCTGGTTCCATTGTTTTCAAACACCATACTTCCGCGTTGAGGTTGATGATAACATCCATGTCAATAGCCCAATCCAGACCCAACAATGCGTGGCATGGATCTGAATCATCAACAATACGAATAAATTCAAAATTAGCCAGTGCCTTAACTCCTTCAATATCAACTATGACCCCAGAAATTATACCCGTTGGGATAATATTTTTCTTATTTTCCCTGTGTAGCTATATTGCAGACCATTCTAGCTTAGGCTCTCCCATTTTCTGCCAATTTTTCTTTGGTATGACATTTGCATTAGAGCCCACATCCAGAATGACTTGGTCCATTTAAAATTCACCTATCTGAGCAGTCAGACACATCTCTCAGCCAGTTCTTGTTCTTGTAGATATTATTGAAATCCTTTTGCTCCATCTAGGGTTTTTATTTTTTGGCACAACTATTAATTAAAGCTTTAATATTCTCAATGACCTTATTATTACGCAAAATCTTGATACATGCCTGAAAAAACAGTTTCATCTCTACTGGCTCGACCCCTTCGATGATATCCATGGTAGGTTTGCTTGCTAATTTAGATGTGCTAGGATTCACAAAGTCCTTCTTTGCTATGAAAAATGTTTCCTTTTCCTTTTGTAGATTGAACCCTTCCTTTTTATCAAGAGCTCTCCTGACCCAAACATAAGTGACATGTCTCTTATCTTCTGCTTTATCTTCTCCAGTTTCTAAACCGCTTCTGGTAGCAATATTTATGTTAGGGTCTTCAGTGAATGGTTCCAAACTCATCATTTTCACATTCCGTGTAGGTGTCTATGGTTTCTTTTCCTGCATATTTGCAAATAGTACAGGGAAATATTCATTAACATGATCAAACTTTCTACAATACCTACAAGATTGTTGTGTTGGGGTCGAGTAGTCACACACATAATGAATAGCTTCTTCATTGTTATAAAAAATGAGTTGTCCCCTTGCACGACCATCCCCTCCTCCTCTTCCTCGTCCTCTGCCTGAAAATCCACTGCACCTAGACGATGATGCAGGCGAATCTGGTCCTCTACCTTCAACCTAAAATCTATACGAGGTAGCCTGCTCAATCATCAGATCAAAGCTGCGACAATTCTTGTCATCGTGTCCCAAATATTGAAATAATATGCAGTAAGGTTGTTGTGTCTCCAGAATATATTTACCAAGCCTAGGGAAGAAGTATGTCGTATGCATTTCATTTACTTGTTAAATCGTGCACCATAGTTTGAGAATCTCACTAGGCCTTGCCTCATTATTAATCATACTTGGTCCTCCAACTTCTATATATTTATTATATATAGGACATTGATCCCATTTATGTCCCTTAGCTTTACAGCGTGTGCGCCATACTCCTGCACACACATCCTTTTCCTTCTCCTTTCGCAGAGTTTGAATTTATAAGTGAAATGTAGCTAACTGGATTTGGATTTTCTGAGTCCATAACTATGTGGATGGTACAAGTGAGGCTTCTAGCTTCATGGAAATATCCATAGCTTCAGCCTATGTCACAATATTCTATTGGTTTAAAGACTGGAATAAATGCTGCAACATTATAGAAATGAACCATTATTTGTGCTACGTGTCATCAATAATAAATCCTCCGCATGTTAAACAAGATTTTTCAATGTATCTTCAACTTTGATCAATGCGGGTCTTCTAAAAAGTATGCATAATGGGTACTAATTGGATGTGGAATTTAATTCCGCATCTAACGAGTGTCTACACTTGAAATTCGAGTAAACCTATAAGGAGATAAGCCAAAAACACAATTTAAAAAATTAGTTTTTCTTCTTTTCCCTCCAAAAAATTTACGTGTACCTCTTTTTAAATTTAAAGGATTTTGATTAGTTTACATATCATGACATGGAAATTACACGAAAATTTCATAGGCACTTTTAGGCTGAAATTTTGTAATGTTCCTATGTTAGCACATGGCTAAATGGAACATTAAAGTTTTGCTTTTATGACATTGCAGCTAAATAAATGGGTAAAGGGACCCATTATTATTAAATACATGAATAAAATCCCTCATGATGTGAAAGGGATCATAAAAATAGCTTCATTTTGCACCCTCAAGTGTGAAAAGGGGCAAATGCATGAAGACAAGGTCATGTTTTACCAAGTCAACAACGCTGTCATAGGAGGAGTGGATCACTTTATGAGACAACGCAATGTGAATGAGGAAGAGGATATTTGGTGGAGGAAACCCTAATGGAAGGGGCCCATGGAGAGAGAACTTTCACTTGTTTAAAAGGAGGGCAAGGAAACCAATGTTCTCATGCTTATGATTATTCATTTCATGTCTATTCAGACATTGTGCATTCTTGGCTATTTAGCAAGAATTGCCGGGGAATTCCTGTTTAATATTCCTTCTCCTTCTTGAGAGGCCTCTTGAAGGATTGTTCTTCATTCTCAATATCTCTTGGCTCAAGGCCAAAGCTTCTCCTTTCAGTTATTGCGTTATTTCTGATCAAGTATAACGTATTGTTGCTGGGGTGTTGCAGTCGAGGACACCATACACCATTTCCTTGGCTCATCTGTCAGAGGAGGGAGCTTCTATTTCTTTGGGAGGTCAATGAGGGAGATCCAGGAGCATATTGCAGATCAATGGCATCAAGCCAAGCATTTATCTTCACCAACAGTGCAGTCCCTTCTCTAGACTGCGTTATTTCTGAGTGTATTTGCAGTGGAGACTTGCTCCACATGTTTGGAGGGTTAGATCTTAGGTGAGAGGATAAACCTTTCATTCTAGAGATCCATTGGAGAAGATCTTGTCATTGATTGCAGCATCTTCAGTCTTCTCCATTTGTTTCCAGTTCTTGAGTTGCTGCAGCTACCCAGCAACTCCGACATTTCTGCAGATTTTCCATTTTGTGTATATTTCAGCCAATCCCTTTGAGGATTGTGTATTGTATGTTTTCAGGGGTTGAGATCTTGCTCCCACTTCTTTATTTGAGCTATTATTGTCATATCTATGTATTATTGATATTTTGCAATAGTTCCTCCTCATGGATTGCGCAGTCATAGCCAGGGCTTTCATTGTATAGCAGTATTTCTCCATTTTCATGTATATGTTTCATTGAGGCTGCATTGCCTAGCTTGAGAGATCATTTCCTCAAGAACTTGTATACATTTGTTGCTGCTATCATATTATGTAATGGTTATGTAGATCTTCCGACATTATTGGTATTAATGTATTCACTGCTATTTTCCAGCTCATGTTTATGTATTGCTGATCTCCACATTGGTAATATCTTGAGATATTCCCAATAGTGTAGCTGTTCCAATTTTGGGAACATTACAGTGGTATCAGAGCATGATCTCTGGCTTAGCCTGTGAGTCTCAGCCAAAGAAGATCAAGATGAAGAAGAAGATGAGTTTACTCTCATCTATTTTCAGATCCAGAGGAGAGCTCTCCAAGGAGGTTTTTATGGCCTAAATCTACCTCAGGCTGAGAAAGGAAGAATCTAGGGTAACATCAAACCACGCTTAATCTGGTAGCTAGCCCTACTAGATCGGGAGAGGGCTCTCTCCTGGTCAATCTCAGCAAAAAATGATCAGTGAGGCTTGAGATGACTTGAATAAAGGCTGATTTTAGGCTAGGTATATATGTAAAAGAGTTTGATTTGATTTAGAGGGTGTTTTTTGGATCATAGGGAAGGGCAGATTTTGGGTCTGGGAAATGAGCAATTTTGTAGGGATCTGAATGGGGCAAGGTAGGCGACTGTTTTGATGCTTCAATTTTGAATGAAATGGATAGCTCAGACCGGTGAGGAGTTGAAGAGGGCAAGAAAATTTCAAGAATCCTCTTCAGATAGTTGAAAACATAGAAAATAAAACAAAACTCAAGGTAGAGCATTGCAAATCTAATGAATTCCACCTTTATCCTTGTTTGTTTGACTTAAGAAGAAATAAGAGGGAAGATGATACACATAAAGCACCAGTAAACTTACATTAACAAAGAGAAACACATAATCAAAATAAAGAGCCACATGATTCCCAAGGAGTGCTGCAAACCCTGGTCTATTCCTTTGCCAAACTGCAGAGATGAAATGTACAATGAAGCTCAAAGCAATCCCAAGTGTCCAACCATGCAAATGACTGAAAAAATACAAGATATAGACAAAAATACCTCATCCCAAACCTCTAGGGGTCGATCTCACAAGTCTAGGAACTGTTTCAACAAGATCTAAACTAAGAAATGGAAAATAGGCAGTGGAACAGCTTGCCTCTATAAGATAGGAAACTGATTCATTCAGTTGTAATTCACCTTTTGATGAATGAATCTACTTCCATGAGTAAAAAATTGAAAAAATTACATCAAAACCAATCAAATTACATCAAATTACATCAATATTTTTACATTTGGAAGTAATAAAGTCAAACTGGCCAAAACTAGGTGAAAAACAGAGTTACTGAGTCAAAAATGAGCCAAAATCCCCAATGTGCCGCCCTTGATTTCTCTATGCGTCGCGCCAGTTTGGAGCTGATTTTGAAGGCCTTCTCGTGATCCAAATTAGCTCCAAGTGGGCTTGTTGGAAAGGTCTACCTGTCTAATTTCCAACACAAGTGGAATTTAGGAATTTGGTCTTCATTTTACCCTTCAAAAATGAGTTCTCCCAACACTGCTTCTTGTGTGTCCAAAAAGGGGCAGAAAGGTCATTTTTAGGGTGTTTTTGACCCTTATGGAAGCCAAAAATCTGTCAAAATGTCTTGGCCATGGGTAAGAATGCATAAATTTTCATGAAAAATCGAAAAATATAAAGTTTTACCCCATAGGAGCTCCCAATCATAAGCGCGCGCCAAGTGGCGCGACGCGTTGAGCTGAAAAATCTGTGTTTAGGCCAAAAAAATCAAAATTTGCAAAATGTGTCCCAAATTTCTTGAAATTTGGGTTGAGTGTCCTCCATCATGCACTATGTTGGGCCAAGGAAGCCTCGGCCAAAATTTGAAGTCTATCTTTCCTTTTCCGACGCTTTAATGCCCTCTTCAACTTAGCCTTCAGGATCTTGATTCGTGCCTTGCAAACATGTTTTCTTGCGCAATAATGATTTTCCATGTGCCTCAACATGTTCTTTTCCTTGTTGGCCTTCTTCAACAGCTTCTCCAAATGAATATTGACCCTTTCAAGCCAAGTTTCGCTATCAGCCTCAATCTCTTGCTCAATGGATGTCATCTCGGTTTGGCTCCTTTTGGCGGCTTGCCGGTTTTCACGTATATTTTGCAAATCCATGATAGTTTGATGATATTCCAACTATTTTTTTCTCTGCTCAAGGTAGTTGATTATCCATTGGGCTCTTTTCAACTTGACGGAAAAAGTATTTATTTCCGCCTTCTGCTCCTAAAAAACCTCTCTCAGCTTTGAGCTAGGAGAGCCCAACTCATCATCAATGAGTATGAAATCTGTATCTTGGCCTCCAGAAAGCCCCTCATCATGTATTGGCCTCTTACCCTTGTCCTGTACCTATACTGCTGATGAAGGAAGCGAGACCCTTTCCACCCCAGGTGGAGATAATACTTGCCTGGCTGCTGCAAATAATCCTCTAGCGCCCCTCTGATAGGTGACAAACACCGGTACACTAGCAGTCTATGTATCCTGACCTTCATGATGATATGAAGGTTCACCTGCCTCATGAAAAAGCTCTGAAGGTACCTGAGAAGCTGTGAAGAAATCATTAGAAATGAAATCCTCCCATGAAATACCCTGCAAACCGAGCTGATGCATAACCACAATTTTGATGAGTCAAAGTGATAGATACTGCTATACTATTGCTCAGGAGTTTTCCTTTGCACGAGAGTGGTCATATTCTCAATATTCTGGCACATGAAATAAGGGAGGTTCATCATCCTCACCCTGGTGAAATGCATCAACAACCTGATATGATAGGCATAAAGACGTGAAAACCGGCCTTCACAACTGAAATATTTGATAATAAGTTTCATCAGAGGAGCATATGAATCCTTTAGGAACCAGAAGAGAAAAACTCTGCTGAGTTGTCTCACAAAACTAGGCTTGATATATGGCTCATAGTGTACCCTGTCAACCTGTTACCTTTTGTTCCATTGTTCTCCAACATTTGGAATTTCGGTTGCTTGAGAGATAGTTTCAAGTGTTAAAGTGAATGTCACACTGCAAGGGTGACTTGGTTATCATGTAAATGCAACACAAACAATCGGGCCAGCTCTTGATGGTGGTGGACCCTAGCAACCATTTCACAAAATTGATAACAAGACTGTTGTTGAAAACATGCCATAGCAAGTGGACTAGCCTGCAGCTCAGCCAACGAAGTGGGCTCCTCCCTCACATGTCTGCCACTCTTGTGAGGTCTTCTAGGTGCATGCAATTCAGTTGTGGAGTCATTGTCTCGGTCATAAGAAGTACCTGTCTCCATGATTTCCAAATTCTAGGTTGTTTTGGATGAATATGAGGAGTTTGGTGTCTTTGGTTTTTTTGCCAAATATGTAATAATATGGAAGGGACTATGGAGGGAGAGAGTAGGGAAGATGATGGGATATTGCCAAGCAAAATTTGTCAATTAAAGAGTTAAGGGACAGTGACTAGGTTTTTTGGGATAGCATTGGGGTTTGGGGAAATTTATAATTGGGATGTGGGGTAATGGGAATGGGATAGGAAATGAGTGATCTAGGGATATAAGGGAATATGGAAATGGACTAATGTAACAAGATAGTCAATGAGGAGGGAATGACAAGGTGGGGAAGTAGGAGTGATGGAAACAAAACCAAATCATAAACCCTAAAGGAGCATTCTCAAGATAATAGGGTTTGAATTTTGTATTTTAATCCTCATAAACAACACAAGACCATGTTCATTGGCAATGGAGAGTCTACTTAACTTACTTGGAAAAAGAGGGACCGAGCTGATTTGAAATGTGAGAGGAATGGCAGTGAATTGTTTTTCGACCCTATGCGTCGCGCAACAAACCCAGTGCGTCGCGTAGCTTCAATGTGTCGCGCATGAACAATCTCACCACAGTGGGGGCCGACCTAATGCGTCGCGCCTGCCCAATGCGTCGCGACACCCTGCCAATGCGTCGCACAGCTGAACCTTGCACAAATTCTCCTTCAAATTTCTTCTTCGCTCTTTACGGTTTATCCTTGGTTCACTCCTGTCCTCTTGGAATACAAATGATCTTATGAAAGATGAAAATATTTTATATGCCAAGGATTTTAATTCTTGATTTCAAAAAACCCACTTTGCAATGTTTCAAATTTTGACACTTTTAAAAAAAAAAACTCTGTTTTGCTTCATTTGGCTTTTTGACTGAATGATGAGCTTTCTGTTTGTTCTACAGGGAATGGATGGCTGGAGCTTGACAAAGGCGACCAGGGTTTCCATTGAAAGTATTATTACAACTGAGAAAACTTGAAATCACATTACATTTATACATAGAGATGGAATACTCTATTTTTCTTCAAAACAAAGTTTTGAAGAAAAATACATTATTAAACAGATAATGATGAAATTTTTAGCACTGAAACCTTATCTCAAATTTTCTCATGTGCCTGCTGACCATTATTGAGCATTCTGAAGACCTTATGAATGAAACCCTAGACCTAATGACACCAAAACCCTAAAAATAACTCTTTGCAAACTATGAGACAAAAAGTGACTGTAAATGATTTTAATGAACAGAAATAGGCCAGCAGGTAAAGGACATGAGGGACATGAGCAAAAAACCACTACTGTCAGATGATCTATGCTCTTAATGGAATGCAGCTGACTAAATGAGACACCTAATATGCAATGCAACAAGAGAAATTTGATCACTGACGGAGGGATGAAGATACCGACACTAACAAAGGTCAAGAAGATTGAAGAAGGAGAAGAGGAAGGACCATGCACTTCCTACTCTCACAAAGAAGAAAAAAATAAGCATGAAAAACACTTGGAATTCGAAATTCTAAGTGAGTACCTGGCTAAATACGGAGCTAAACCTAGAGCCTTCCAAGAGACTCTAGATTTTCCACAATTTATTCAGTAGAAAGAAGAAAGAAGACCCCATAGCTATGGGATGATGAAAGGAAATAGATTTCTATTGTCCACATTTTATGGATCACTCACATGTGCAGCAGAGGTTTGGGTGAATAAACTAGAGTCTTTCTTCCTGCTACATCCTGTAGTAGAAAGAGAGGCTATAGAAATTACAGCGCTGCACCTTGAAGGTGAAGCAAAGAATTGGTGGATCAACCATATAAGCTATACAAGGGTTTCTACTCTTGTTGAGTTTTCTCAAAGATTAATCGGGAGGTTTGGAAAAAAGAGGGAGGTGCCCTCACCCCCAGTTATTGAGGCATGTACCAGTGCTCTTGAGACCATGGAGGAGAAACCTTCATCTTCAACAGTTTAGGAGGCCAACACTTATGAGGAGGAAACTCTTGCAGCCTTGCAAGGAGCTTCCAAATTTCACCAAGGTATGATTGAAAATCCATCTCTTGTCATTTCAGCGAACACTTTGGATGGGTCTATATCATTGCATGCAATTGATCCAGAACAAAAAAATAGCACTGTGCTGAGCAATGATGGAGAAAGGAGGAATCATTCCTCATGTGAGAATTCAGAGAGCAGCTTCATTCAGGAAGCGATGAAGGAAGAAATGAGAAGGAGTAGACATTTGGAGATAAGAAACTCTTTCTCCTCTCTAGATGAAACTTTCTCAATGAGCATGCCACAACTCAAAGAGAGACTTCTACTTGTAGCAGATCCAAATCCTCTTTGGTTTTGGAAGAACATGCAGGAGAAGGAGATCTCCCAGAGAGATTTCAGTAGAGGTGCACTCCCACACATAATAGAGTGAAATATTATTCATCAGTTTGAGGAGGTTCTTCCCTTCTCTCAGGAGCAGATAGTAGATGGAGGACATCTTCAGATGGATAATATCTCTCATGACTGTGTTGGACATTCCTTGAGACATGCACATCATGATGGGAGGTTTTTTCCTACCACCTATTTGGATCCTCATAGGGTCAAATTGATCCTCGGGAAGATTGCATTTCAAGATCCCATGAAATGCAGAAATATGATTTGGGATGATGGTAGCCCTCATGGGAGGAGTACCGAGTTTAATAGTGGAAGAAGAAATCCACAATTAGTTGAGTGGATGTGGATGGGGAGCACGAATATGGTAAGCTACTTGCAGATTTATGATACCAGACAACATGAGGCTTGGCTGCGCTGGTTACTCTTGAAGGAGTTTGGCCATCACTTGGCATACACTCTTTCCAAGGGTATGATGATGGAGAATATGTGGTAGGATGCTGGCATCACGGAGAAATAAAGAGTATGGGTGCATAGTGATGATGAAACATTCATGACATTCACTATGTATTCATCACATATCTTGTATGATGAGAGCATGAGGAAGCAGCAAAAACTTTTGCTGCTTGGGTTGTTATTTGGAGAGCAAGGGTAGAGTTTCTCTCATTTCTTGTATGATGTTGTAGGAGTAGGAGATGGAAATATCATGGTGCAAAGGAGACACTCCTTGGCCTTGGATGATCAGGAATTACTTCCACCTTGGAAGAGATTCCATATTTGCAGCAACATTAATGGAGGGTTTTCCATCTATGTTGGAGAAGATGAGGGCAACAATGCTGTGCCATCTAGAGACTATCTAGTGCCTCATGAAGAGGAAGGAGGAGCTCTTGCTCCGGATAGAGGGATTCTTGCATCTTTGCAAGGAACTCCCTAAGATCTCATATATGGAGATCAAGGCACAACTCATGTTTTACATGTGCCATTGTTGAGGAGGTGTGGAACCATGGAGACACAAGGAGGAGATAGGGAGAAGACACAGCATCATGAGATGAGGAGTACACATCCCTGTCCATTTCTGGAGGTTGATGCACCTAAGAAGGTGATTGGACTGCGTAGTGGAAGCATGAACAAACTTGTTCATTCATATATTCAGTCATCTCTTGTTGAGGATGTCTCATTGCATGGAGACATTTTTCCAGGGAGACCACTAGAGCAGCAGATGATGAGAGATGATTCACATGTTGAGGCACCATTCATTGATGTCAGAGGAGTGGAGACCTTGGGAGATAACCATATAACAAATGTCCTTCATGAGGAATCATCAACACTGTCACTATGGAGGATAGATCCATGTTGGAGCTCCGGGTTGTTGGTGGAGTATTCCCAGGATCATCTTGCTTGTATGGTATTGACAGATCAACATATGAGGGGATGCAGAGATCATGTGCAGATGGAAGAGATTCATAACTCCTTGGAGGAGTTAGCACAACCACCTCTTTTCTCTTTGAATATGAGAGGGGACTCATTTTTGATCCATTCCATTTGCATGAGCAAAAATTATGGTAAGGGTATTTTTTATTTGTATGATGACTTATATATTCATCCCTTAACCATATATGTACAGGATGTTGCTCCAAGGAGGGGCATTCTTTTCTCTAGGCCATGAGCACTATTAGTGAACACTCCCTAGGAGGACTTGGGGAGGAAATGTATTTTGGAGGACATGCTTACCTTGCACCATACATCATGCACTTTCTCCATACATTTGAGAAGAGTAGGACAACAAGCAAGTGGTTGAGAGACCACACTTTTTATCATACTCTTTTGTAGTTAAGGGTCAAACTGCATTGGTTACAATTGAGGGACCATTTTCCTTCTCCCTTGCCACACATGAAAAAAAACATGGTTCTCAATATGGTTCATTATGTTGTTGTTGTCTTTGTATTTGTTGAGAGCCTGATTGGGGGAATGGCACATTGGTTGGATGTGTCCCTTGGGGGAGAGATATCCCACATTATTTGCATTACATGTTATAATGGGAGGATGAGAGGACATGTGGCCACTACAGTAAAACACTTGTTTCTATTTGAGATGGGCCATATGCTTGATTGGATTCCATATGATGATGACTTCCAAATCATCACATATGTGATGGATTGGGACAACATGTTTCATAACGCTGGAGAAGAGATCCTTGGAGGTATACTCTTCATTTTTCCACTTGAGGGCAACATTGTTGCAACCCAATATGAGCTTATACTTTTCACTTATCCTAAGTGGAGAGGAGGACAACGTGGGGTAGGATATTTTGTCTACCAAGATCAGATTTTCAGCCCACCTACATTGCAGGAGCCAAAGGTGGAAGATGATTGTTAGGAGTTGCCATGTTGGGGGGTAACTCATTTTGTATGGATGATTTCTTGGGGGATGGAGGGTCTACATGAGGGAGATGTTCCTCAACATATTTCTGACTCCATGCCTTGGGTGGAGATTCTCTAGTTATATCCTTGTAGTTTCTTGAGGACAAGCAACATTTGCGAGGGGAGGACTGTAATGTTCCCATTTTAGCACATGGATAAATGGAACATTAAAGTTTTTATTTTATGACATTTTAGCTAAATAAATGGGTAAAGGGACCCATTCTTATTAAATACATGAATAAAATCCCTCATGATGTGAAATGGATCATCAGAGTAGCTTCATTTTGCACCCTCAAGTGTGAAAAGGGGCAAATGCATGAAGATAAGGTCATGTTTGACCAAGTCAACAACGCCGCCATAGGAGGAGTGGATCACTTTATGAGACAACGTAGTGTGAATGAGGAAGAGGATATTTGGTGGAGGAAAACCTAACGGATGGGGCCCGTGGAGAGATAGCTTTCACTTGTTTAAAAGGAGGGCAAGGAAACCAATGTTTCTCATGCTTATGATTATTCATTTCATGTATATTCAAAAATTATGCATTCTTGGCTATTTAGCAAGAATTTCCGGGGAATTCCTGTTTAGGATTCCTTCTCCTTCTTGAGAGGCCTCTTGAAGGATTGTTCTTCATTCTCCATATCTCTTGGCTCAAGGCCAAAGCTTATCCTTTCAGTTATTGCGTTATTATTGCTCAAGTATAACGTAGTGTTGCTGGGGTGTTGCAGTGGAGGACACCATACACCATTTCCTTGGCTCATCTATCAGAGGAGGGAGCTTCTATTCCTCTGGGAGGTCAGTGAGTGAGATCCAGGAGCATATTTCAGATCATTAGCATCAGGCCAAGAATTTCCCTAGACTGCATTATTTCTGAGTGTATTTGTAGTGGAGACTTGCTCCACATGTTTGGAGGGTTAGATCTTAGTTAAAAGGATCAAATTTTCATTCTAGAGATCCATTGGAGGATATATTGTCATTGATTGCAACATCTTCAGTATTCTCCATTTGTTTCTAGTTCTTGAGTTGCTGTAGCTACCCAACAACTCCGACATTTTACAGATTTTCCATTTTGTGTATATTTCAGCCAATCCCTTTGAGGATTGTGTATTGTATGTTTTCAGGGGTTTAGATATTCCCCCCCCTTCTTTATTTGAGCTATTATTGTCATATCTATGTATTATTTATATTTTGCAGCAGTTCCTCCTCATGGATTGCGTAGTCATAGCCAGGACTTTCCTTGTATAGCAATATTTATCCATTTTCTTGTATATGTTTCATTGAGGCTGCATTGCCTAGCTTGAGAGATCATTTCCTCAAGAACTTATATACATTTGTTGCTGCTATCATCTAATGTAATGGTTATGTAGATCTTTTGGCATTCTTGGTATTAATGTATTCATTGCTATTTTCCAGCTCATGTTTATGTATTGCTGATCTCCACATTGGTAATATCTTGAGATATTCCCAATAGTGTAGCTGTTCCAATTTTGGGAACATTACAAATTTCCTCTAATGTGATGTGTTTGATGAAATTCATGTCATGGATTGGTGGGGTCAGATGAATTCTTGATGATGTGATTGATTCCATGTATTTTTTTTAATTTTATTTATCCTCTCTTGAAGTTACAGGAATTTTTGGGCAATTACCTGGGCTCAGGGGCTGAAAATGTGGCGCTAATCCTAGAGCTGCAGGTAGATAATTAACCTCTTGGGGCCCTAGTAGCGGAGTTTCCAAGGCATGCCGGAGACTATAGGTTTCTAGCCACTCCCTTTCACTTACATGCCTATGAATAAGGCCTAAATGGGTCTAAAATAAGTCCCCCTTCAAGTTTCAGGTGTCTAGGAGGGTGGTTTACCTCCTAGAGGTGTTGTTGATGTTGTGTAAGGTGTGTTTGTCATGTTTCCATTAGTTCCACTTCCTTAAGGTAATCTAGGAGGTTTAATTTCATATTAGGATCCTCTTGTCACATGTTTATGCCAATTATCCAGTTACTTAGGTAGATGTGGGAAGAGGGTGTTACAACAATGGTTCATTATATTTTCAGAGATATGATATGAGTAAGTTAGGGTTTTTGCAGGCTGTAGAATTTCATCTCAAACAAGTGATCGAGGGAAAATCGTTATAACTTTCATTTCAAGAATCAGATTTGAATTTTGTAAAAAATGGATGAAAGTGCACGAGCTATAGTTTATTTTTCATCAATTTTAGGAATGAAGGTATAAACAATGACACATAGTACCTTGTACAAGTTCGCTCTACTAAATTAGTCCATAATTAGGTCATTGTGGGAGATCAGACATAAATCTATCTTGAAGAATCCAAATTATGTTTGAACTGTGGCATTGTAAATAAGACTCATAGGGATACTAAAGGATAAAATTTCAAATCTTGGGGATATAAAATCACATAGATATATCAGGTTCAATATCGAGCTCCTCAAAAGTAGGAAAAAAATGTGTATTATTTTTAAATTTCATACTTTTTTTTGAAAAATCAGTTTGGAGTGGCTCTAAGGGAATATTGAAGCATTGATATCAATCTTGGGTTCTAAAATTCCTCAAAAAAATAATTCCACACCCTTTAAGCCCTCATAAAGCTCTACTATGTCGCATGAAGAGGAAGAAGTGCAACATGATATATCAAAATTACGAGATCAAGTGCAACAAATTTCGCTCTCGCAAAGAGTAACAAAAAATGAACTGGAAACTAAGATGGATGGTATGACGAATGGCGTAGAATATAAGATCAATGTTATAGAAGAAAAACTAAAAGGAAACATGGAAGACATGAAGAATGGTCTAAAAGCAGACATGGAAGGTTTGAAGGAAGGTTTGACAAAGTTGCTACAAGAAATGATTCCTAATGGAGAAAAGGTAGTAGATGAAACTCATGATGAGAACAAGGGAAATTATAATCATGATTTCATAGAATCTAATGTTGGATTTAAAACCTAAAATATTCCAAAGATCGATATGAGGAATTTTGATGGCAAGGATCCAGTAACATGGATACTACAGATGGAGCAATATTTTGATCTCCATAATGTGAAAAACACACAGAAGGTACACATTGAAACTTTATATTTAGAATCCAATCAATTTGTATGGTATAAATTGATTTATTATCGTAAACCACTTATCACTTGGTCAATTTTTACGGAGGAAATGATAGCACATTATGAGGATACAAAAAGCAACACCTTCTTTAGCCAATTGATAAATCTGAAACAAAAGGGTTCAATGGTGGAACACGTTAAGGACTTTCAAAAATTGAATATAAGGGTAAATGATATTCCAGAGGAGCATAGGATTTATGTCTTCATAGGGACTTTAAAATATAACATCCAACATGAGGTTTTCCTTTGCAAACTTGATTCATTGGAGAAGGCATTTAGGTTGGTAAGAAAAATTGAATGCAAAATTATGGAAACAAGGAAGCTTACCACTCAAAAATATATAGATGGAAGTGTTGTTGATCCCAGTCTTCCACAACTTACAAGGTTTATACCACAAAAATTGGAAGAAAAAAGAGTAAAAGGGACTTTTTATAGTTGTGATAGCAAATACACTAAAGGTCATAAGTGTGCTGAGAAGAAATTATTTTACATAGATTGTGAAGAGGAGGAACCATAAATTTCTCTAGAAAATTCCATAATATCAAGCTAACCATGGGGAAATATATATTGAATAGCCCAATGATTTCCATTCCAATGGGTGGTGCTGATGTTGTACTAGGAGTTCAATAGTTACAATCTTTGGGCATGATAGCTTTTAATTTTCAAGAGCTTTTCTTGAATTTTTTTGGGGAAGGAAAGGAAGTTAAATTAAGGGGTATCACAGGGAAACCATGAAATATAATCAACTCTAATGTCCTGAAAAATCTTCTAAAGAAAGAAAAACGAGGTGTAAATGCACAATTATGGTCACTAGAGTTTCAAACATCGAAACCATCTATTTCTCCAGATATCCAAAAAGTATTGGAAAATCATTCCAAGGTATTTGAGACTCCTGAAGGCCTCCCACCTATTCATGATCACGATCATGCTATTCATTTTATTCCATGAATTTTTCCACCAAACATCAAGCCTTATAGATATTTGTATGCCGAAAAGAGCGAAATTGAACGTATGTTTGCAGAAATGCTAGATGCCGGTATAATTCAACCTAGTCAAAGTTCTTTCTTTGCTCCAGTAGTATTGGTGCATAAGAAGGATGGATCATGGCGCATGTGTTAGGATTATAGGGAGATCAACAAGCTCACTATTAAAGATAAATTTCACATTCTTGTCTTTGATAAATTATTGGATGAATTACATGGAACAATTTATTTCACCAAGTTGGATCTCCGTTCAAGATATCATCAAATTAGAATGAAGACTGAAGAAATTATGAAAACAACATTTAAAAGTCACGAGGGTCATTATGAATTTTTGGTCATGCCTTTTGGCCTTACCAATGTACCTTCTACATTTCAAGGGTTGATGAATTCCATTATAAAACCCTTCCTTAGAAAAATTGTGTTAGTATTTTTTTTATGATATACTAATCTATAACAGTCTTGGAAGGATTATGTTTGACATGTTGACAGGGTGCTCAAACTATTGGAAGAGAAACAATTATATGAAAAAACCTCCAAATGTTGATTTGGATTACAGGAGGTGGAATATATGAGTCATATTGTATCTCATGAGGGTGTTAATGTAGACCCTAACACAATTAAAGCCATTAAGGAATGGAAAATACCCACAACCATAAATCATTTGCGATTATTTATCAGGTTAACAGAGTATTATCACAAGATTATTAATAACTATGGGAGAATAGCAACACCTCTAACAACATTACTAAAGAAAGACGCATTTTCTTGGACTCTAGAAGCAACTAAGGAATTTGAACATCTTAAAGAGGTAATGTGCCAAGCACCAGTCTTAGCTATGCCAAACTTCACAAAAACCTTTATTGTGGAATATGATGCCTCATGAAATGGAATTAGTGTTGTTTTAATGCAAGAAGGAACACCCATTGCTTTTGAAATCTGTCCAATCAAAGGAAAGTATTTATATAAACCTATTTATGAGAAGGAAATGTTGGAAATACTACATGCACTAAAGAAATGGCGACCTTACCTAACATGAAGACACTTCAAGGTAAAAACAAATCATGGTAGTCTTAAATGCATTTTGGAACAAAGAATGTCTTTAGAATAGCAACAAAAATGGGTCACAAAGATGTTGGGTTATGACTTTGAAATCATTTACAAAAAATGGAAGTTATATGTTGTTTCAGATGCACTCTCAAGAAAGGATGAGGATGTGGAAGCATTACTTTGTGCCATTTCTATTATCCAACCAAATTGGATAACTGAAGGAAGGGAGGAATGGAAGAACAATGAAGAAGTGTGGACACTCATTCAAAAGTTGCAGAAATATCCCAATACATCTGATACATTTAGCTAGAAAATTGATTCAATATGGTACAAATATCACTCATATATTTTTAAGAATTCCCAAATAAATCAAAAGATTATTTTGGAATTGCACATCTCTCCCTTAGGAGGACACTAAGGATTTTTAAAAACTTACCACAGGGTCAATTTTTTTTTTTTTTGGGATGGCCTTAAATCTGATATTCAAAATTTTTTGGTGGAATGTTTAGTCAGCCAAAAAAATAAAGTTGAGATAATTAAGACCTTGAGTCTGCTACAACCTTTATCCATTCCAAGTAAACGTTGGGAGGAGGTTACAATGGATTCTATCACAAGTTTACCTAAGTCTGAAGGAAAGAGTGTGATCATGGTGGTAATTGATAGAATTACTAAGTATGCACATTTGTGTGCATTATCTCATCCATTTAAAGCCATTACAATTGCTACTGCATTTATAGAAACAATTCAAAACTACATGGAAACCCAAAGATTATTGTAAGCGACCAAGATCCCATTTTTACTAGAAATTTTTGGAAGGAATTATTTTCCTGTCTAGGTACTCAAATAGCTCATAGATCATCTTATCATCCTCGTTCTGATGGGAAAACTGAGATAGTGAACAAATGTTTGGAAGGATATCTTTGTTCATTTGTATCTGATAAACAAACATAATGGGTCAAGTGGTTACCTTTAGCTGAATGTGGTTAAAATATTTTTGGCCAAAATATGTTAGCAATGGGGAAAGGCCATGAGGCATTGTATTACGGGAATATGTGGATAGGAAAATCCTTTCCACTACAACAATTTCAATTGAAGGCATCCTAGAGTTTTGTAAAAGGGACTCGAAGGGAAAATCTCGAGAGTGGGAATTTTTTTGAATATATATATGGAAGGGGTGTCCCATGAGTATTAACCATCACGAATGGGTCGAGAAATGAAATATGTGGGTTATGAATTTTATGCCCACATGGAGGCCATGTAGTCGCCATGTGGCAAGTCCATATGACTAGGAAAAAATTGATAGACCAAATCTTTAATTAGCTATATATTATAATCTAAGAGTTGAATTGAAATAAATTTTATACCGTTGGAAAGGTATTGACTAGACGAACGAAATGAAAATTTTCCTTTTTATTTTTTGAAGAGTTTGAAAATGATTGAAAAATTTAGACCCCGTCTCCATTTCTAGAACCTTGAGGTCATTTTAGCTCAGTAACTTCCCTCTTTCTACCTTAGTAAGGGACAGGGATAATAGGGGGGTGTATGTTACAAAGTGGTATCAGATCTCTAGGCTCGAGCATTGGACCTAAAAATGCTCACATGCATAATCTAAATTAATTCTTGGTATGCTTGGTTTTCTAGATTTCCTTTCTTCTAACTTATGTGTGATGGTGTTGAAGGTGCAAATTGCTAAAATGTTTGGTTTTATGGAACTATTTATGGAATAATGTTTATGTGCTAACTGAAATTTGGTGTTTTAGATCAATGTAGACCAAGGTAATGATAATCTGTGTTTTTTTTTCCCTTTTTATTTGCCTAACACATATGTGGATTTAAAATCATATTGGAAAGCATCAAGATACAATAATAAAGATAAATAATAATTAGTAGATTTGAACATTACAATGTGAACAAAACCCAATAATTCCCCAAATAAGAGTCGGTTGGGAAGATGAAAGAAGAGGAAAATATTAAATTGATGGACACTCTTAGTATCCTAAGAACTTGAATAAGAAGTTGCAAGGAAAATAATGAAAATATTGTCAAAGAGGAAGTAGAAGTGAATGCCATATTAAAGCAGAGTATGTTAGAAGACAGAGACAACGAGAGATTGGTACCAGCCATCAGAATAGGTATTAGCATAAATATAACTCACTAGATATCCAAAAGCATGAGTTGGATAATAATAAGGCAGAGGGAAACCAATCAAGAAAAAATCATAGATATGTAGAGGGAGGAATTGTTCTCCTCAACACACCAAAAAGAGAATCAAGAATCCATGACAAATCATCAGACTGTGTAGAAAAGATAAATTATCATTAAAGGAATAGCAAGAGGAGTCCCATGATAGTGGAATTGTAGAAATCAAAACCCCCTACTTTTGATGGGGAAGTAAATAAATTAGAAGACACAGAGGCTTGGCCCTTGGGAATAAGGACGTACTTTAGATTGCATGATTTTTCTGAGAACATGAAGGCCATGGTGGTTGTTTTGAGCTTGAAGGGAAAGATGATATATGGTGGGAGTATGTCAAGGACATCAAAGGCATCAAATATAAGGAGCTGACATGGAGGAAGTTTGAAAAGCACTTCCGATAAATTACCTATCCAAGAAATATTATGCAAGTAGAGACAAGCAATTCAGTAAACACAAATTGGGGAAAATGACACTTGAGGAGTATACTAGCAAATTCTTGGAACTAATAAGGTATGTGCCTTACATCAAGGATGAGAAGACTAAGATCCAAAGGTATGTCAAAAGTTACCACAAAATATCGAGATAGAATACAATTTGATAAACCCAAGACGCTAAAGGAAGTGTTTCAGAAGAAAAATCATTGTTATGAATAATATAAGCATAAGACTGATGTCCAGACTAAATGGAAGAAGAATGGAAAAGGACGAGGAAAAATAACCTAAGGATACAAGAAAGGAGGAAAGGGTGGAGAGTTCAATAACCTCACCAAAAGTTAACATCAAAAAAATTCCATATTCATCATAAATACACCTTGGAAATAAACAAATGAGAAGGGTAAAAGATCCAGGAAAGGGAGCATACATTGTTGGGAATGTGGAGAAAACCATATGCGAAGAAATTTTCCTCTATTGTAGAAGACTTACAAAAAGTTATATAACATAGAAGAGACAAAAACTGTGAATGATGTGTCCCAGAGCATCCCCATAATATATGCTGCATTGGATGATATGCATGCATACCAACAAGAAGAAATCATTCAAATGGAAGGTATGGTAAAAGACTGAATAGTCTCAATTTTAATTGACCCAAGATCTAATTTCAGCTATATTAGCCCTAATATTGTGGAAAAATATGAATTTCCAAAGAAAACCCATGAAGAATCATGGATTTCTCAGTTGGACATAAGGACAAAGAGACAAATAAAAAATATGGTTGAGTCTTTCCCTGTAGAAATCAAGGGCATCACTACTATAGTCAAATTGAATTTTTTTCCATTGGGATCATACAATGTACTGCAGGTATGGATTGGCTGGTAGCACATAGGACAAAGGTTTATTGTTAGGACAAAATGTTGGAGTTCTTCAGCGATGAAGGCGACCTAATAACACTCCATTGCATTAAGAGGCCAATAACACTCATAATGATATCAATGATGGAAGTAAATCATTATAGGAGAAAAGGTTGTGACCTTTGTGACATTTAGACAACAGAGGGAAAAGAGGCCAACAAATGTCTCTTCGCAAATTACCCAGTGCTAACGCAGTTTAGAGATGTATTCTTGGACGATTTCCCAAGATTACCGCCCAACAGAGATGTCAATTTCACTAATAATCCCGAGAATAACACCGTTAGAAAATACCCCTTATCATATGAGCACCCTCAAACTCATGGTGGTAAAGCTTCAATTGAAGGAACATATGGAGAAGGGACACATGTGTCCCAACATTTCACCATGGGGAGCCCCAACACTCTTTGTCAAAAATAAATAGGGAAAACTACGCATGTGCATATATTACCAACAAATAAATAAAGGAACTAAGGAAAATAATTACTCATTACCCAGAATTGACAATCTACACGACCAACTAATAGGGGCTATTGTATTTTACAAAATTGATTTTAGGAATGGTTACCATTATGTCAGAATCAAAGAGGAATACATTCACATGACTAGTGTTGGGAAAAATACTGAGAGGGGGGGGGTGAATCAGTATTTACTGCATAATCAAATCTTTATGCTTTTTCATTCCTTAAAACCCATACGCTACTTTACTTCAGTAAACTAGCGTATATACGCGGATCCCCTTTATGAAACTAGTGTATACACAGAGATTTAGATATGTCATTAAATATTCACTTAAACCATTTCATCATTTATTCATCAGATATTCAATAAGCAGTAAACAGGTGCAGTAAGAACAGAATAAACCATCACACAAAGCATCACACATGAACACCAGGATTTTTAGGTGGAAACCCAAATCGGGAGAAAACCACCGCTGCAGTTGCTCAGCCTTCAATATTTTATTATAGAGAAAACATCTTACAAAATATGTGCTGGCGCAGACTTGACCAGCACGCAGGCACCCACCTGCGCTCGTTTACCAGCCTCTCCTGGAAGGGAGCTACGACCCCCTGACTCGTTTACCAGCCTCTCATGGAAGGGAGCTACGACCCCCCGATCTCGTTTACCAGCCTCACCTGGAAGGGAGCTACAACCCCCTGACTGAAGGCTACAACCTTCAGCACCACCTTGGACCACGTTTCATCAATTTTCACACTGGATCCAACAACTTCAATAGAACACCACTTGCGGGCCACATTTCATCATATTTTCATACTGGACCCTTTCCATACTTTTAAGCACAACCATACATCATCAACAGATACATATCAACACAGATCAGATAGCATAAACACAGCAGAACAGCTCAGATATTTCAGACCCCTTGCTTCAGCAAACCCTAGTTTGCATACGCTCTTTTACTTCACTGATTTCGCGTATATACGCGCTTCCGTCCACACAAACCGGCGTATACCTCAGTGTATATTTTATTGCGCATACGCGCTTTCTCTTTGCTGAAGCTGCGTATATACGCGCTTCCTCCGCGTCGAAGTAGCGTATAGATCTTCAAACATTACAGAGCAGCATACTTCTTCAGATCAGATATTCAGTTTAGATTTACCCTTTTACTTCAGACAAATGTTCGCCTAGATGTTCGCCTCATCACAGATCTAAGCCTTCCATAAGCAGATCTAATAGATACATTTCAGATCTAGATCCATTTCTTCATCATTGGTGCATCATCCATTCAGATTTATCTTCAAGTGTAACCCTTTCAATCAGATCTACTTCAGAGAGAAGTATTCATTCAAGCTCAGACATCTTGCACCCACACTCATCCTTTGCACAATGAATTTCTTCTCCTTATATATGTTTACCCTTTGTCAATACCATGAGCCCATTTTTCAATACCATGGACCAAAACAATACCATGAGCCCAAAACTACCTGGACGGGGTCAATTAGGCGGATCATTACCCAATACAATGGGTCAATACCATGGTGGTTACCCTTGTTTTTGCACTTTTTGAGCGCTTTAGCCCATACGCGACTTGGCACGTTCTTTTCCGCGTGCATACGCGACTTCCCCTAGGCCAATCCGCGTATACCAAGAGACATACTCTTTTTCATCATAGATTTAGCACTTGCTGACTTCTTTTCTTCACTGCTTTCTGTACACACTGCAGATACATCAGATTTACTTCATCAAGAACATATTCTATCAAGCACAACTTCATCAAGTAAGTTGCCATCTTCTTTGCCATTCAATGACAACACTTAGCATCATATTGCTAACTAACATCCTATCACATCAGATTTACATCGTTTACCAAGTCCATCAAGTCAAGCATAACTTCATCAGGTGTATTTCCATCAAGGACAACACATGTCAACTGTCACATGTCTTCATCTTCATTCAGTGGGTTGCCATCAAGGACAACATTCTGCATCATATTTCCAACAATCTCCCCCTTTGGACTTGATGGCAACCATGATGGTGTTTGGTTACCACAACAGATAGATATATTAAGAATACAATGACACCATGTCACTCTCCCTATTTTTACCATGTCACTCTCTCCATTTGTGACACCATTCTTTTTCTTTATTCAAACACCATGTCATTCTCCCCCTTTGACATCAAGGGCAAAGGGTAAAACCAGCGAATCAAAACCAACACACTTTCCCCCTTTGACATCAAGGGCAACGGGCGGATCAAAACCAACACACTCACCCCCTTTTCTCCTCATGTAGAAGAAGCGTTCTGCAGATCTGATGTATACTGAAGTGACCAAGCTCCCCCTGAGTTCATGCTGAATATTTTTCAATGAAGTATATGACTCTATGAACTTCCTATCACCAAAAGACTCATACTTACATCAAATATCCAACCAAGTGGATTTACATATAAGACTCAAGTACCCAACCAAGTGGGTTTACACATTTCAACTCAGCTACCCAACCAAGTGGGTTTACAAAATTTGACTCAGCTACCCAACCAAGTGGGTTTACAAAAATGATTCAGCTACCCAACCAAGTGGGTTTACAAATTGACAATTCCTTACATGACTGAATATTACAATTTTACAACATGGGTCTCAACAAGACCTTTTCATCAAACTACAAATATAGCTTTTAAGACCAACACCAGAAAGTCCTCAAGAAAGAGAACATATTTCAGGACCATCATAATGCCAACACTGCATTATAGTCAGCAAAGCTAATGCTCCCCCTGAATCTGTGCAACCAAGCAATCTTTCCAAATGCCTAAGGCTCCCCCTTAGTTTGTGCATCCTGAAAACTTTCACCAACAAATCATCAAGGCATCTTCATCAAAACATTAGAAATAGAAATATGAGAACTGGAACACCACCAGAGATACCAAACAGTATCAGAGATTCCAAACATCACTGCAGCTGTGCTGAAAAGCGCTGAACCAACCAAAAATTGTCAGCAACCAAACATACGCGGTTTTCTGTGCAGGAACTCGCGTATATACGCGACTGTGTTTCAGGAAACCCGCGTATCCCAAGCCATCTTCTAAATTTCAACTAGATCTGATTCTTTGTGAGGCAAAGACATTGTTCAGCTTCTTTTGAATGCTTCCCTGGACTACAGATAGATAGAACAATGTAGTTGTGTCTTCAAGCGTCATCCAATGGTTGTAGCAAAGGCACATTAGTAACCAAGCCTTCAGATTCTTTGCACCATCAATACAATCTTTCCAAGAAAGTTTATCATACCAGAACAACAACTTCTCATAAGTGTCAAGCAATCATTCATGTGGTCCACCACCATCCTACATCACCATGACCTTTAAGATTTAACATGAAGTAACATACGTAGGAACAGATCTCAGCCATAGTAACGACTATGCATGAACTATTCTTATCTCTGAATCATAAGACTTCCAATTTTATCCACAGATAAACTTCAGCAAGCAGTAAACATAGTTCATCTCATCATCATAAACCATGTATCAATTCACCATAATTTGAGCATGAGTATCACAAAAACCAAAGAACAAGCAGTCATATTGCCAACAATGCAATCATTAGTATTCAACCTGCTGCTCCCCCTAAACCAATTCTCTTCCTTAGCTTGCAATCTGAAGCACCTTCAACAGCAAGTCATCAGCAACAATCTCTGAATTATAAGACTTTCATCTCAACAACGAATGCTCTTCATCATAAAGCAACCAAGCTTCATCCATAATCTTCAACACAAGAACCCATGTATCAATTCATTATCATGAGTATAACCAGAATGATGCTAACAGTGCAATCATCAGCAGTCAGACTGATGCTCCCCCTGGACCTCTGCTCCAGATCTTCAGCTATCAGATAAATTCTCTTATTATCAATGCATACGCGACTGTGTCTGCTGGAACTCGCGTGTATACGCAACTTTGGTCAATGTAACCCGCGTATGGAAAGTGAAGCATTGAAAATTTTCATCTTCCTTCATTTCCTCCTGAGCTTGTACCTCATGTACCTGTCCTTTTTACATCAGATGCGCTGTTAGAAGTAAACATAACCAGAATAATCAAATCAACCATGAGAGTCATCATGCATTGCTCCCCTTGTGACGATACATTACTAAATCTCATAATGTATCCCACATAATTCCTACAGTCAATCAGAGAAGTAAGCTTCCAGAAGCGGATGACTGCAGTAGGGTCTGAATTCCCTACGTTTCTGATCGGTCCTCCTTCTTTTTCCAAATTTGCTTGAGCTTTCCAACTGTGTGCTGAAAATTGTCCACTTTCTTAGATCTGTTCAACCTGCATTCCTTTTCTACATGCCCATACTTGTTACAAGAATAACATCTCATATGTCCAGAAAAGTAAGCGTAAGAATCATAATGAGTATTTCTAATCTTCCTCCTTTTGCAATCAACTGCTTTATGTCCATACATGTTACATGAGAAACAATATCCCCTGAAGAAACTAGAGTACCTTTCTGAGTAGAACTTGTTTGTTTGTGGCTGAAATGATCTGCTCCTGCAATTTACTACATCATGCCCATAATTATGACATTTAAAACATTCAACGTTCTTGAATGAATTCCTTTGAGAATTCATGATTGTTGGTTGATCTTTTGTTTCTTTCAACACATCAGGTTTTGCATTGAGATCTTCTGAATTTTTGGCACTTCCTTGTGAGCTAGATTCTTCTTTAACAGTTTCATGGAAACCAAGACCATGTTTGATAGCAGGAGACCTTTGATTACTCAGAATATTGTCCAGAATATTAGTACTATCATGAAACCTCAACAGTTTTACCTTTTCTTCTAATTTACCTTTGAGAATGTTTACCTCAACCTCCAAGGCTTGACATTGCTTTGTCATGCTTTCTTCTTTCTTTCTTCCATCTTCTACTTGATCCTTCAGATTTAGAATCTCTTCTTTCAACCAATTTTCGTTTTCTTCACATGTTTGTTCCAGCTCTTCATTCTTCTTATTTGATTTTTTCAGATCTTCTTTGAGAGAGATAATTTCTGCTTCAAGGCCTTCCTTTTCAAAGGATTGTAGAGGTTCCTCATTCTCCTTACTTGATGCTTCTAGCTCTGCTTGCAGAAAGATGATAGCAACTTCAAGTCCTTCATTCTTCTTGCTTGATTTTTCAAGATCTGCTTCTAGATCTTTAATTCGATTGGATGCATAAGTATGAAACCTTTGATACTTGTCCATCTGTTCATTCATCATTTCTATTTGACCTTTCATTTGTGAGATCATCTCTTTATAGATAGTTTCTTGCTTATTGTATGAACTTTGTAGTTCTTCTTCTTTAATCTTGAGAGCTTCTTCTAGATCCACACCTTTACTTTCACTATCTTTACTATTGTTTGCACAAAGAAGAGTATTACAAGTGGCCTTCTCCTTTTTCTTCTTTGCCATGAGTGCTTGTAGATCTTCGTCGGAATCTGTTTCATCTTCTTCAATTTTTGCTATACATGATTTCTGAGGTATCTCCTTTCCTCGAGTAACCTTCTTCTTTTGCTTCTTAGCCATGAGCACTTTTAGATCTTGGTCAGAATCTTCTTCATCTTCACTGGACACTTCATCATCATCTTCTTTTGCATAATAGCTCTTTCTCTTCTCAAATTGTTTCCCTTTACCATGCTTTTCTCTATAAGGACATTTAGCAGCATAATGACCAACTTTTCCACACTCAAAACATTTGAAGGGAAGCTTACCTTTGAATCTTCCAGTACCTAGTTGGAGCTTTCTCACGAAATTCACTTCTTCTTCATCGGATATATAGCTGGATTCTTTGACAACTTCCTTTTCCTTTCCTTTTGTAGATGCCTTAAAGGCAGCTTCTCTTATTTGAGAAGGACCTCCTTGTCTCATTTCAAAAGCAGTCAGAGTACCATGTAATTGAACAATAGTAAGAGTTTGCAGATCTTGCCTTTCTTCAATAGTTGAAACTTTAGAGTCAAATTTTGAAGTCAAGGATCTTAAGACTTTTTCCACCAGAGTAGTATCGGTTATGGTTTCACCCAAATTTCTCATCAGATTTACAATATCATCTAGACGAAGAAAGAAACTGGCAACACTTTCATCACTATGCATCTTCAAATTTTCATATTCAATTCTAAGAGTTTGGAGTTTTGCACTTTTTACCTTTGTGTCTCCTTCATAGCTTAGAATGATTTTGTCCCATATGTCTTTTGCCGAATGTAGTTGCATCACTTTAGCAAATTCTGATTAGGACATGCTTCCCAATAAGACATTCACTGCTTTGGCATTGATTTCATACTTCTTTCTTTCAGCTGCATCAGTAGGAATACTTGCCGGGTATTGATAACCTTCTTCCACGATTGCCCATACATCTGCACCAAGACTTTGCAGATATGCTTTTGTACGTACCTTCCAGAATATCAGATTACTTCCATTGAATAGAGGTGGCTTTATAGACATTACTCCTTCTTGACTTCCCATTGTGACGGATCTCCTTTAAGCGATCAAGCTTCTGCACAAGGACCTGCTCTGATACCAATTGTTGGGAAAAATATTGAGAGGGGGGGGGTGAATCAGTATTTACTGCATAATCAAATATTTATGCTTTTTCATTCCTTAAAAGAGCCAAAATACGCTACTTCATGATGGCCCAGCGTATATCTGTGAATTATCTTTATGAAACTCGCGTATACACGAGAGATTTAGATATGTCATTAAATCTTCACTTAAACCATTCCCATCATTTATTCATCGAGATATTCAATAAGCGATGCTTGAGGTACGGTAAACAGAATAAACCATCACACAAAGCATCACACATGAACACCAGGATTTTTAGGTGGAAACCCAAATCGGGAGAAAACCACCGCTGCAGGTGCTCAGCCTTCAATATTTTATTATAGAGAAAACATCTTACAACATATGTGCTGGCGCAGACTTGACCAGCACGCAGGCACCCACCTGCGCTCGTTTACCAGCCTCTCCTGGAAGGGAGCTCCAACCCCCTGACTCGTTTACCGGCCTCTCCTGGAAGGGAGCTACGACCCCCCGATCTCGTTTACCAGCCTCACCTGGAAGGGAGCTACAACCCCCTGACTGAAGGCTACAACCCTCAGCACCACCTTGGACCACGTTTCATCAGTTTTCACACTGGATCCAACAACTTCAATAGAACACCACTTGCAGGCCACATTTCATCATGCTTCCTCTTCCGGGACCCGGACCCTTTACCATGTACACCCTTTTAACGCCATACCCAGCAGATACTTATCATCACCCGGTCGGATCGCGAAACACGTGACGGATCAGATATTTCATGCCATTTGCTTCGGCAAAACCCTGATTTGCATACGCTTTCCCCTTCAGCGATGCTTCCGCGTATATACGCGCTTAGTCCACCTGAACCGGCGTATACCTCGGTGTATATTTGTGTATCTGCTCTCTTCAACGAAGCGTATATACGCGCTTCCTCCGCGGCGAAGTAGCGTATAGATCTTCAATCATTACAGAGCAGCATACTTCATCAGATTAGATATTCAGTTCAGATTTACCCTTTTGCTTCAGACAGATGTTCGCCTGGATGCTCGCCTCATCACAGATCTAATCACTCCATAAACAGATCTAGCAAATACAAGTACATTTCAGATCTAAAGATCTCGCTTCATCATTTCTTCATAAGTGCTTCATAGATTCAGATCTATCATCAAACCTTTACCCTTTCCATGCAGATATACTTCATAGAGAAGTATTCATTCAAGCTCGGACATCTTGCACCCACAACATCTTGCACCCCACACTCATGATTTACCTGATAGATTGTCTTCATTTATATATGTTTACCCTTTGTCCCGTCCATGAGCCCATTTTTCAATACCATGGACCAAAACAATACCATAAGCCCACAACTATCTGGACGGGGTCAATTAGGCGGATCATTACCCAATACAATGGGTCAATACCATGGTGGTTACCCTTGGTTTTGCACTTTTTGAGCGCTTTTTGCCCATACGCGACTTGGCACGTTATTTTCCGCGTGCATACGCGACTTCCCCTAGGCCAATCCGCGTATACAAAGAGACATACTCTTTTCATCATATTTTGAGCACATTCTGAATTCCTTTCTTCATTGCCTGCTTGTAGAAACATCATATTGCATAACCATCGGGAGACACATTCTCTTTAGCACAACTTCATCCAAGTAAGTTTTCATGTCTTCATCAAGTGGTTGCCTTTCAAGGACAACACTCAGCAACATATCATCCAGATTTACATCATTTACCAAGTCCATCAAGTCAAGAATAACTTCATCAGGTGGTTTGCCATCAAGGACAACACATGTCAACAGTCACATGTCTTCATCTTCATTTAGTGGGTTGCCATCAAGGACAACACTCTGCATCATATTTCCCACTTGGTTGGATATTTGTTGTAAGTATGAGTCATTGGTGATAGGAAAGTCTTTGAGTCATGTACTTTATTGAAAAATATGTTTGAAGATTCAGCATGAACTCAGGGGGAGCTTGGCCACTTCAGCACATATCAGATCTACAGAATGTTTCTTCCACCTGAGGAGAAAAGGGGGAGAATGTTGGCTTTTGATCCACCCTTTGCCCTTGATGTCAAAGGGGGAGAGTGACATGGTGTTTGAATGAAGAGAAGATAATGATGTCAAATGTTTGGGAGAGTGACATGGTACCTATCTGTTGTGGTAACCAAACACCATCATGGTTGCCATCAAGTCCAAAGGGGGAGATTGTTGGAAATATGATGCAGAGTGTTGTCCTTGATGGCAACCCACTGAATGAAGATGAAGACACTTGACTGTTGACATGTGTTGTCCTTGATGGCAATCCACCTGATGAAGTTATACTTGACTTGATGGACTTGGTAAATGATGTAAATCTGATGTGATATGATGTTTGTTGACAATATGATGCTAAGTGTTGTCCTTGAAAGGCAACCCACTTGATGAAGATGATGAAAACTTACTTGATGAAGTTGTGCTTAAGAGAATGTGTTCCTGATGAAGAAAATATGATGTTTCTACAGTGTGTACAGAAGGCTATGAAGAAAGCATTTCAGAATGTACTCAAAGTATGATGAAAAAGAGTATGTCTCTTGGTATACGCGGATTGGCCTAAGGGAAGTCGCGTATGCACACGGAATAGAACGTGCCAAGTCGTGTATGGGCAAAAGCGCTCAAAAAGTGCAAAACCAAGGGTAACCACCATGGTATTGACCCATTGTATTGGGTAATGATCCGCCTAATTGACCCCGTCCAGATAGTTGTGGGCTTATGATAGTTCTTCTTCTTTAATCTTGAGAGCTTCTTCTAGATCCACAACTTTACTTTCACATAAGCACGAGACGGTCCAGTTCTTGGAAACGGATCAGATGTTCATACCCTTGTTTGACCATTCAGTTTGCCTCTGGCCTTTCTCACTTCTTGATATGTGGCGTATATACGCGCTGAATCCCGCTAGGCCGAACGTATACCCGGTGTGTGTTTATTGCGCTCTCGCTTTCTCTTTCTTTGAAGCGCGTATATACGCGCTTCCTCCAGAAGTAGCGTATGAATCTTCAATCATTACAGAGCAGCATACTTCATCAGATCAGATATTCAGTTCAGATCTACCCTTTTGCTTCAGACAGATGTTCGCCTAGATGCTCGCCTCATCACAGATCTAAGCCTTCCATAATCAGATCTAGCAAATACAAGAGCAATTCAGATCTAGATCCCTTTCTTCATCATTGGTGCATCATTCATTTAGATTTATCATTCAAGTGTAACCCTTTCCATTCAGATATACTTCAGAAAGAAGTATTCATTCAAGCTCAGACATCTTGCACCACACTTATCATTTGCACAATGAAATTCTTCTCCTTATATAGGTTTATCCTTTTCAATACCATGAGCCCCTTTTTCAATACCATGGACCAAAACAATACCATAAGCCCAAAACTACTTGGACGGGGTCATTTAGGCAGATAATTACCCAATACAATGGGTCAATACCATGGTGGTTACCCTTAGTTTTGCACTTTTTGAGCGCTTTAGCCCATACGCGACTTGGCACGTTCTTTTCCGCGTGCATACGCGACTTCCCCTAGGCCAATCCGCGTATACCAAGAGACATACTCTTTTTCATCATACTTTGAGTACATTTTGAAATCCTTTCTTCATAGCCTTCTGTACACACTGTAGAAACATCATATTTTCTTCATCAGGAACATATGCTATCAAGCACAACTTCATCAAGTAAGTTGTCATCATCTTCATCAAGTGGGTTGCCTTTCAAGGACAACACTCAGCATCATATTGTCAACAAACATCATATCACATCAGATTTACATCATTTACCAAGTCCATCAAGTTAAGAATAACTTCATCAGGTGGATTGCCATCAAGGACAACATATGTCAACAGTCGCATGTCTTTATCTTCATTCAGTGGGTTGCCATCAAGGACAACATCCTGCATCATATTTCCAACAATCTCCCCCTTTGGACTTGATGGCAACCATGATGGTGTTTGGTTACCACAACAGATAGATACATTAAGAATACAATGACACCATGTCAGTCTCCCTATTTGCCATGTCACTCTCTCCATTTTTGGCATCATTCAAACACCATGTCACTCTCCCCCTTTGACATCAAGGGCAAAGGGCACATCATTATCTTCATTCACACACCATGTCACTCTCCCCCTTTGACATCAAGGGCAACGGACAAAACCAGTAGATCAAAACCAACACACTCTCCCCCTTTGACATCAAGGGCAACGGGCGGATCAAAACCAACACACTTACCCTTTTCTCCTCATGTGGAAGAAACATTCTGCAGATCTGATATGTGCTGAAGTGGCCAAGCTCCCCCTGAGTTCATGCTGAATCTTCAAACATATTTGTCAATTAAGTACATGACTCTATGAACTTCCTATCACCAAAGACTCATACTTACATCAATTATCCATCCAAGTGGATTTACATATGAGACTCAACTACCCAACCAAGTGGGTTTACAAATTTGATTCAGCTACCCAACCAAGTGGGTTTACAAAAATTGACTCAGCTACCCAACCAAGTGGGTTTACAAAATTGACAAGTCCTTACATGACTGAATATTACAATTTTACAACATGAGTCTCAACAAGACCTTTTAATCAAACTACAAATATGACTTTTCATGACCAATACCAAGAAGACCTCAAGAGAGATCATATATCAGAACCACCATAATGCCCGCAATGCATTATACTCAGCAAAACTAATGCTCCCCCTGAATCTGTGCAACCAAGCAATCTTTCCAAATGACTAAGGCTCCCCCTTAGTTTGTGCATCCTAAAAACTTCCACCAACAAATCATCAAGGCATCTTCATCAAAACATTAGAAACAGAATTATGAGAACTGGAACACCACCAGAGATACCAAACAGTATCAGAGATACCAAACAGCATTGCAGCTGTGCTGAAGAGAGCTGAACCAACCAAAAATTGCTAGCAACCAACCATACGCGGTTTTCTGTGCAGGAACTCGCGTGTATACGCGACTGTGTTTCAGTAAACCCGCGTATCCAAAGCCATCTTCTAAATTCAACCAGAACTGATCCTCTGTGAGAAAAATGCAGTGTTCAGCTTCTTTCTGAGGTATTTGAATGTTTCCTTGGACTACAGATAGATGGAACAGGGTAGTAGTTTCTTCAAAAGTCATCCAACGATTGTAGCATAAGCACATTAGTAACCAAGCCTTCAGATTCTTTGCAGCATCAATACAATCTTTCCAAGAAAGTTTATCATATCAAAACAAAAACTTCCCATAAGTGTCAAGCAATCATTCATGTGGTCCACCACCATCCTACATCACCATGACCTTTAAGATTTAACATGAAGTAACATATGTAGGCAAAATATCTCAACCATAGTAACAAACTATGCATGATCTAATCTTATTTCTGAATCACACGACATCCAACTCATCCATGTGTGAGTACAAAAGATACTTATTAGCAACCAGGGCTCAAAATCTCATCATAATAAGCCATGTACCAAGTCATCTTCATTTGAGCATGAGTATCACAAAACCAGAGAATAAGCAATCATATTGCCAACAATGCAATCATTAGTATTCAACCTGCTGCTCCCCCTAAACCAGTGCTCTTCCTTAACTTGTGCAATCTGAAACACCTTCAACAGCAAACAATCTCTGCATGATCTGTCCTTCTCTCTAATTTATAAGATTTCAACGAATACTCTTCATCAACAAGCAAACAGGACTCAACCATAACCTTCAACATAAGAAACCAAGTATCATGTCATTATAATCATGAATGTAACCAGAATAATGCTAACAGTGCAATCATCAGCAGTCAGACTGATGCTCCCCCTGAACCTCTGCTCCAGATCTTCAGTTATCATATGAATTCTCTTATCCTCAATGCATATGCGACTGTGTCTGATTAAACTCGCGTGTATACGCGACTTTGGTTCATCGAACCTGCGTATGGAAAGTGAAGCATAGAATTTTTCATCTTCCTTCTTCTTCCTGAGCTTGTACCTCCTGTACCTGTCTTTTATTTACACCAGATGCTCTGTCAGAAATTCATATAACCAAAGTAATCAAATCAACCATGAGAGTCATCATGCATTCTTCCCCTGTGACGATACATTACTAAATCTCATAATGTATCTCACATCATTCCTGCAGCCAATCAGAGAAGTAAGCTTCAGAAGCGGATGACTGCAGTAGGGTCTGAATTCCCTACGTTTCTGATCGGTCCTCCTTCTTCTTCCAGATTTGTTTGAACTTTCTATCTGTGTGCTGGAAGTTATCCACTTTCCCAGATCTGTTCATCCTGCATTCTTTTTCTACATGTCCATACTTGTTACAAGCATAACATCTCATGTGGCCAGAGAAATAAACATAAGAATCATGATGAGTATTTCTAATCTTCCTCATTTTACAATCAGCTGCTTTATGTCCATACATGTTACATGAGAAACAATATCCCCTGAAGAAACTAGAGTACCTTTCTGAATAGAATCTGTTTGATTGTGACTGAAATGATCTGCTCCTGCAATTTGCTGCAACATGCCCATAATTATGACATTTGAAACATTCAACATTATTGAATGATTTCCTTTGAGATTTCTTCATTGTTGGTAGACCTTTTGTTTCTTTCAACACTTCAAGTTTCGTATTGACACCTTCCTTTGAATCATTAGCATTCTCTTGTGAACTAGATTCTCCTTTAACAGTTTCATGAAAACCAAGACCAAGTTTGATAGAAGGAGACCTTTGACTACTAAGAATATTATCCAGAATCTTAGTACTATCTTGAAACCCCAAAAGTCTAACCTTTTCTTCTAATTTACCTTTGAGAATGTTTACCTCAACCTCCAGGGCTTGACATTGCTTTGTCATGCTTTCTTCTTTCCTTCTTCCATCTTCTACTTGATCCTTCAGATTTAGAATTTCTTCTTTCAACCAATTTTCGTTTTCTTCACATGTTTGTTGCAGCTCTTCATTCTTCTTCTTCGATGCTTTGAGATCTTCTTCTTCATTTTTCCCATTGTTACGGATCTCCTTCAAGCGATCAAGCTTCTGCAGAAGGACCACCCTCTGATACCAATTGTTGGGAAAAATACTGAGAGGGGGGGGTGAATCAGTATTTACTGCATAATCAAAACTTTCACTTTTTCCTGCTTCTAAAAGGCATACGCTACTTTCCTGAACCAGACTTGCGTATATACGCGGATCCCCTTTATGAAACTAGCGTATACAAAGAGATTTAGATAAGTCATTAAATCTTCACTTAAACCATTCCATCATTTATTTATCAGATATTCAATAAGCAGTAAACATGTGCAGTAAGAACAGAATAACCATCACACAAAGCATCACACATGAACACCAGGATTTTTAGGTGGAAACCCAAATCGGGAGAAAACCACCGCTGCAGTTGCTCAGCCTTCAATATTTTATTATAGAGAAAACATCTTACAACATATGTGCGGGCGCAGACTTGACCAGCACGCAGGCACCCACCTGCGCTCGTTTACCAGCCTCTCCTGGAAGGGAGCTCCAACCCCCTGACTCGTTTACCAGCCTCTCCTGGAAGGGAGCTACGACCCACCGATCTCGTTTACCAGCCTCACCTGGAAGGGAGCTACAACCCCCTGACTGAAGGCTACAACCTTCAGCACCACCTTGGACCACGTTTCATCAATTTTCACACTGGATCCAACAACTTCAATAGAACATCACTTGCAGGCCACATTTCATCATATTTTCATACTGGACCCTTTCCATACTTTTAAGTTCAACCATACATCACCAACAAATACTTATCAACACAGATCAGATAGCGATACGGCGGAGACGGATGGATGTTCCATGCCCCATGTGAGCGACCTAGTTTTGCATACGCGCTTTCCCGCTGCGATGTGCGTATATCAGCGCTACACAGTCCACTGGCATTATGCCTCGATTGTATATTCGTGCGCATCGCACTTTTACTTCGGTAATTTGATATTGTATACGCGCTTCCTCCCTGGCAGTAAGTATGAAATATTCAATCATTACGGACGACATACTTCATCGGATCGGACATTCGAGCATTCGAGATTCAACCCTTTACTTCCCCTACCAGGATGTTCGCCTGTTTCAGCGCCTCATCACGGATCTGGGCCTTCCATAAGTGGAGATCTAGCAAATACAAGTACATTTCGGATCTAGAAGTCCACTTCATCATTTCTTCATAGGTGCACCATAGATTCAGATCTATTATCAAACCTTTACCCTTTCCATACAGATATACTTCATACAGAAGTATTCATTCAAGTTCAGACATCTTGCTCCCACCCTCATTATTTGCATAATGAATTTCTTCTCCTTATATAGGTTTATCCTTTGTCAATACCATAAGCCCCTTTTTCAATACCACGGGCACCAATGCCATGAGCCTTCAATACCACGGGCACCTTCTTCAATACCATGAGCCAAACCAATACCATGAGCCTTCAATACCACGGGCCCCTAGATTTGCACTTTTTGAGCGCTTTAGCCCATACGCGACTTGGCACGTTCTTTTTCGCGTGCATACGCGATTTCCCCTAGGCCAATCCGCGTATACCAAGAGACATACTCTTTTTCATCATACTTTGAGTACATTCTTAATTCCTTTCTTCATTGCCTTTTGTTCACACTGTAGATACATCAGATTTCCTTCATCAAGGACATATGCTATCAAGCACAACTTCATCAAGTAAGTTGTCATCATCTTCATCAAGTGGGTTGCCTTTCAAGGACAACGCTGAGCATCATATTACATCATATCACATCAGATTTACATCATTTACCAAGTCCATTCAGTCAAGAATAACTTCATCAGGTGGATTGCCATCAAGGACAACATATGTCAACAGTCGCATGTCTTTATCTTCATTCAGTGGGTTGCCATCAAGGACAACATCCTGCATCATATTTCCAACAATTTTTTCCCGCAATTTTTGCCTATTAAATTCTGCATTTTGGAGAGCTGCTGAAAATACTGTTTAAAGTGGGTTTCTGAGGAAGTGTCTAGTTTTTAACTGGAAAATATTTCTGAGTTTTCACTGAAAAATTTCTGCAAAATTCTGGGTTTTTCTGCTAAAAATTTCCTCATTTTTGCAATTTTTGCAAAGCCATGCTGATTTATTTTACTATCTAAAATCTGCTCTGCAATTCTCTGGGAAATTTCTGAGGTTTCTACCTGTAGAATACTTGTAAATTCTACCATTTTTAAAGTCTCATTCTCTGTTGCTAGAAAAATTAATTTTTTCCCTAAGTCTACAATTTTCTGCAAATTCCCTCTACTCTACTTTGCTGTTAATTTAAAATAAATAAATAAATAAATTTATTGTTCAGGCCTTTCGGCCCCCTCCCCAACCTGCAAAAACACTCTCTACAAACCCCCCTCACCATCTAAACTCCGCACATAGCATACCCATCTCTCATTGCATTACACCTTCACCTTCCATGCTCCCCTCGCTATTCACTCCCACCCCCATCTCATACCACTCAGCTCTACCATACCTCGAGCCCCCTCCCTCTCAGCTCTACGAGCTCTCACCCCTCGCCCTAACCCTCCCACCCCCTTACACTACACTCCCCACCCCACAGCAATGTCGGCCCTCCCCTACCTCACTCGGCCGCTCCCCAAGCCCCCTTAACACCGTCGTCCCGGCATGCTCCTCTCCCCTATCACTCGAACCCCCCCTTATCACTCTAACTCCCTCGCTTGGCGCCCTCCCTTCCTAACCTACATTACCCGACTCCCAAGCTTCCCCCCTCCCCCTACCACCTGCAAACACCCCCCCGCTTGCTCAACCCTCGTACTGCTCCCTCACGGCCATACGGCCCGTCCCCCTCACCCTTAACGCTCCCCCTATCCCCCTCCTTACCTGCTATGACCGCCTCCCTCTACACCTACATTACCCACGACCCAACGCCTTCCCCTTACCTTAGTCCCTACAGACAACCATCCACTTTTAATTTCATTTTTTATTTTTTTTTATTTTTTTTTTAAAAGTTTCCCTTAGTTTCCCCCCCTCTTTAAATTCGTTTTTTAAATTCCCTCCCCTCCATGTTTAAATTTTTAAATTTCAGCCTTTTTTTTAATTTACAAAAAAAAAAAAAAAAAAAAACCGAGAGAGAGGAAGAGGAAATGAACAGCAGCAAAGAGAAAATGGCATATGTGTAAATACACATAGAGGAGAAAAGTGAAATTTTCTAATTGATTTCCTAAGGGTGATTACATAGAAATAGTTAACAATGTGAAGACAAGTCATCATTTTAAAAACAACTCCTTGAAGAGAAAATTAGCTGCCATAAAGGCTTCTTAAAGGCTTCTCGCACAAGTGTTTTGTTGCACATTTTTTGCAGAAATATTGTATTGAATCGACATTGTATGACATTGTATCGCTTCTTCATTCATAGTTGCATTCGTATTTGAGTTGAAAATTGATGTAAGTCATTGTTGTCATTGCTAGTCACCAAGTCTATACCTTGAGGACCTCCATGATTTGAGGAGAAGACTTTGTACTTTGAGATTTCCATAGTTGGAAATTTCAGAGCCATTTGTACTTTTGGAAAGAAAGTTGAATCACATTGTAAACGGGCATTTTTTGGTCAAGCTCTAATAATCTATCATTTTTTTGAGCCTGAATTGTTGAAAAATGGCTAAAAGCAATGAGGCATTAGAGTTGTTGAATAACCTCATTCATTCCAATGTTGATGTGTTAGGAAAAATACTGAGAGGGGGGGGGGGGGGGGGTTGAATCAGTATTTAGATCTGACTGAAAACTTTTTCTCAGAGATGCATTTAATTCTTTACTTAGATTATTGCATCATTCATTCATCAGACATCAGTAAGTATGCGCATTAACAACAGAATAATCCATCACACATAAGAAACACACATGAACACCAATATTTAAGGTAGAAACCTAGTTTGGGTGAAAACCACCGCTGCTGTCGTCTCTGTCTTCAATATTTATTATAAAGAAAACTTCTTACAATTTTTGTGCTGGTGCAGACTTAAACCAGCACGCAGGCACCCACTTGCAGAAGGCTACAACCTTCTCTCGTTCTCTAGTCACTACTGGAAGGGAGCTCCAACCCCCTGCTTTTAACATCAGTTTTTACTGACAAAATACTTTCATACTGAAGGCTTCAACCCTCAGATCCACCAACTTTCTTCAATTTCTTCATCAGACTTGCGTCAGATCTTCATCATTTCTTTTTCAGATCTTCCTAGAGATTCATTATTTCCATCGGTGCATCATTGATTCAGATTTATCAATGACATAATTCACTCATACAGATATCTCTTAAAGAGATTTATTCATTAATAATCCCTTCCCATGCACATGTTGTATTATCATTCTCTTCTCCTTATATAGTGTTAGCCTTTATTAATACCATGAGTCAAAACCACTCAACCACTGATGGTATTGGTCGAGATCAAATAGATAATCCAACGGGGTCTACCCAAGCCCCAAACGACTTTGGAATAATATTCAAAGTGATGGCCCAGTAGCTTTTCGTCATAATTTATATTTAATTTAAACAAACCTTGGTTAAACCCGCAAAAATTAATTCGAAAAGTCCCAATCAATATAATTTAAACTGGGCCCACTTATATAATCAACGACCCAATCACATACTCGCACCATACCGTGGTTATCCTTCGCACACCTTCCTCATACGGCCATCGTCCGATGGCTCCCCTTTAGATCAACAGCGCTCAACAATATCGCACAGCCTCCTTGGTCGATCGTTAACGTGCGATGGCGCGCTGTGATGGCGGTTTTGGAACTTCGCCCGACACCACATGTCGATTGTTCTATGGAATCGCTCCCAATTCTCAAATACCACTTTTGCTGGAAAGGTGGTGTGATAGAAATCGCTTCCAGCCTTAAACCGCGATTATTTTTCATCCTTTGTGGTTCCGCTCCTTCGCTCAAGGTTCCGTCAATTTGTATTCTAACCTTTGGTTCATCAATAATTTAACTCGATTCCTCCGCATCATATAACACGCTGCTTCATCAGGTTATACATTCCCTATTTCTCACTGTGTCGTGGCCTCATCAATCCGATATGAATCAAATGTTCGGCTTATACAGATTCACGAATCTACTCCTTCCACGGAGCTTATGAGTAACAAATTCATGCTTTCACAAGAAATTCAAACAGTCTGTCAGTAACACCGGATTTCATAATTGTTCACAGGGACTCTAATATCCTTCCTACTGAATTCAAAGTACTTCATAGATAATTTAGAAGCAATCCCTCATCATTATATACAAATGTATCCTTTTACAAGAACATTCTCTTATTCTTCTCAATTGGCTAGATTTTCTACTCGATGGCCTTTTTCTCCTACTTTGCCTCACTTCACTGCTTGTCTCTGCTCTTATGCTTTTCTCTTTTCTTAGTTGTTGTTGCAGATGCTCCTTCTTTGCCAATTCATTTGCCATCAATGAAAATATTTCCAAAAAGCTCCCCCTTTGGCATTGATGGCAATATTCTTCCTCTGTATATTCTTCCTCTGTTCCTCCCCCTTTGACATCAATGGCAAAGGATAGATCAGAATCCTTTGTACCGACAATACCATGCTCCCCCTCAGATCTTGCTGCATCTTCACGATCAAAGATTCTCAAGCATGAGATCAGATTACAACAAATAATTAGAATACCAACAATGCATCCTTGCCACATGACCAATTCTCCCCTTTGCTTGTGCATCCTGAACACCTTCAATCAGGAGCGTATTCAATTTTTATCTTCTGAATTTAAGTAGGACTGATCTTTTGCATGGAAAAGACTACTCCCAGTTTCTGTCTGAGATATTCGAATGCTTCCCTGGGTAGAGGTTTGGTAAATATATCAGCAACTTGTTCTTTGGAGGGAACATACTCCAATTTCACCTTTTGTTCAAGCACTTGTTCACGTAAGAAGTGATATTTGATGAGAATGTGCTTGGTCTTGGAATGCATAACCAGATTCTTTGAGATAATGATGGCACTTGTATTATCACACATAATGGAGATAGCAGGTGAACATTTGATTTGAATGTCTTGTAAGGTTTGCATCATCCAAAGAAGTTGAGTGCAACATGATGCTGCCGCCACATATTCTACTTCTGCTGTAGATAAGGCAATAGAGCTTTGCTTCTTGCTGAACCAAGATACTAACTGGGGCCCCATATAGAATGCACCACCACTAGTGCTTTTCCGATCATCAATGTTTCCAGCCCAATCTGCATCAGTGTAAGCATGAAGAGTGAGATCAACATTCTTTGGATACCATAGTCCAAAGTCTTGAGTTCCTTGCAGATATTTGAATATTATTTTGACAGCCTGAAGGTGTGACTCTTTTGGATTAGCTTGGAATCGCCCCACAATTCCAACTGCATGCATAATGTCTGGTCTTGTCCCTGTGAGATAAAGTAGACTTCCTATCATAGATCTGTATTCTGGTTGATTCACCGTGGGGGAATCATCATTAGTACTGAGATTACATCCGGTTATCATTGGTGTACTTACAGGTTTGCAATCTTCCATGCCATACTTCTTTAAGATTTTCTTAAGATATTTTGCTTGTGATAAGAATATGCCATATGCTGCTTGTTGCACTTGCAAGCCAAGAAATAATGTTAGTTCTTCAAGTAAAGACATTTCAAATTCTTGTTGCATATCATAAGCAAATTTCTGACTCATAGACTCTTTATTTTTAGTTTTTGTGTATAAGTTGCTATCAGTAGACCCCTTTGAAAATCCTTGTTGATGAAGATATTTGTCAAGATGATAGTACCATGCCCTTGGAGCTTGTTTGAGACCATATAGAGCCTTTTTAAGTCTACAAACAGGTTTTTCATCATTTCCCAAAATGAATCCTTTTGGTTGTTCTATATAAACTTCTTATTCTAGATCACCATTGAGAAAATCAGATTTAGCATCCATTTGATAAACTTTGATTTGTTGGAAGCTTGAAAAAGCAAGAAACATTCTTATGGCTTCAAGTCTATCCACAGGGGCAAAATTTTCTTCAAAGTCTATACCCTCTTGTTGAGCATACCCCTTGCAAACAAGTCTAGCTTTATTTCTTATGACATCCCCATTCCCATTTAACTTATTTTTGAATATCCATTTAGTTCCAATGACATTTTTGTCATGAGGTCTTGGTACTAATTCCTAAGTATGATTCTTTTCAATTTGATCAAGCTCTTCATTCATGGCTTGAATCCAACATTCATCTTTGTTGGCTTGATTGAAATTTTGTGGTTCAATAGTGGATAGAAATGCCAGATAGCTAGACGATCCCACAAGAGTCCTTCTTGTTTGTACACCTGATCCCTTTTCTCCCAAAATTTGAGATTATGGATGATTCTTTTGAACATATCTGGATGGAGATTTTTCAGATAGATCATCTTTGGGTTCTTCATTGGGTTCACTTTCTTTATCATTCCTATTTGATGTAGAAGGATATATGTCATCATCGTCTTCATCTGTTGTTTATTTTTATTCTTTTGGAGCTACAGGGGACTCATCAATAACAACATCAATACATTCAACAATTTTCTGAAGTATTTTATTGTAACATTTATATGCCCTACTCCTAGAGGAGTAACCAAGAAATATCCCTTCATCTGCTCTGGGTTCAAACTTGCCAAGTTTTTCATCATTATTTTTGATAAAGCATTTGCTCCCAAAGACTCTAAAGTGCTTCACAGTGGGAGGATTACCATAACATAGCTCATATGGAGTTTTATCACTATTTACATGAACATGTGCCTTGTTAAGAATATTTACCGCAGTATGAGCTGCTTCTCCCCAAAATGTGTCAGGTGTTCCCGAATCATCAAGCATAGCTCTAGCCATTTGTTGAATTGTTCTATTCATTCTTCCTGCTACGCCATTTTGTTGTGGAGTTCCAGCTACATAAAACTGCCTTTTTATGCCATGTTGTTCACACGATTCAAGGAATTCATCTGATGTATATTATCCTCCTCGATCAGATCTAAGACACTTGATTTTTAGATCTAATTCGTTTCCAACCAGTGCTTTGAAGATCTAAAATTTCTCAAATGCTTCATATTTGTGTTTAATCAACCCAATCCAACACATTTTAAGGAAATCATCAATAAATAAAATATAGTATTGTTCACCACGTGGTGACTTTTTCTTCACAGGTCCACCTATGTCAGTATGAATGAGTTCAAGAGGCTTACTTGATGAACCTTCCTTGGCATTAAATTACACTCTGGTTTGCTTACCAAACTGGCAATATTTGCATATGATACTTTTAGGTGGTGAAATATTGGGAAGATCACGAACCGCTTTAAGTCTGCTTGATTTGTTGATTTGAGAGAAGCTCAGATGCCCCAACCTTCTATGCCATAGCCAGTTTTATGAAGATTTACTCATGTAACATTGTTCTTTGCAGTTCTTTAATACATACAGGTTGCTTGGAGTTCTATTTCCTTTTATAATTTTTTTACCTGTCTCAAGATCACGTACCACACATTCTTTTGAACTAAAGACAACTTCAGTGCCTTGATCACACATTTGACTTACACTTAACAGGCTATGCTTTAATCCATCCACATACATGACATTATTAGCTTTCACAAATAAATCCTTTTCCTTTAATGACAGTAGGAGTATCATTTCCAAATGTAACATTCTTTTCCTTTTCTAGAGCACTATATGCAAGAAGTTTGTTTTTGTCAGCTGTCATGTGTTTTGAGCATCCACTATCAATGTACCATTGATTTTCTTCTCCTTCTGCAAATAAAGCTATGCCACATTTTTCAACCTTTAATTCCTTATTTTTCCGTACTTTGGAGCTTGAAGGAAGATGCTCTTTTGGCTGGACTTTGCTCCTACATTCAGATTCTTCATGGCCAAAATTATTGCAATAAGCACATTCAACTTCATTTTGAAGAGGAGAAAAGTTGTTATATGTATTCTTATTTGTTCCAATATCAATCCTTTTCTTTCTTGCTTCTCTTGTCATGATGGTTTTATATGCAACACATTGAACAACTTTATGACCAAAACTGTGACATGAGAAACATTGTCCATTGAAGAAGAAATTTCTGCGATCACGAAATCTTCTACTTGAATTTACCTATTGATTGGTGATTCTTTGAGATGTACTCCTGTTAGTGTTCTTTGAATTGAGATGGTCATGCTTTATCTGTAAGGATTCTTTATTCCCTTGCGGAGGGACAGAGTGTTGTGTACTGGTTGTAGCTGCTTTTAGATAATTTGGTGCTGAAGCTTGAGAAGATTCTCCGATATATCCAAGACCTGTCTTTAGAAGAGGAGAACGTTGTACCTTGATAATATCATCCAAGGTTTCAGATCCTTTAGCAAATCTAAGATTCAAAGTCTTTACTTTCTCAATTTCTTTTCTTAGACCTACTATTTCACATTCTAATTTCTCATTATGTTTCTCCTTTTCTTGAAGCTGGGTTTTCAGAGTTTCTATGGATATTTTAATTTCTTCTAAGCATATTTTGAGTTGATTGATTTCATCAAGAAAATCATTGTCCTCTAAAGCATCCATAAAAGTATCCTTTTCTTCTCTAGACTCTTTTTCAAATGCCATGAGAAGTCTAAGATTTTGTTCACATTCGTCCTCACAATCTGATAACCCATCACTGTCTTCATGAGTATAGTAACTTTTTCTAGTGCTAAACCGATTCTTATTCCTTCTTGCTACTTCCTTTCCTTTGTCATGTGTTTCTTTATGAGGACACTTAGCAGCATAATGACCAACTCTTCCACAAGAAAAAAATTTGAAAGGAAGCTTACCTCTAAACCGTCCTGTACCAAGTTGGAGTTTCTTTACAAAATTTACCTCATCTTCTTCTGAGATATACCCTGATCCTTCTGTCTCTTGTACTTATTTCCCTTTTTATAAGCTCTAAAGACAACTTCTTTGACTTCGGATGGTCCTCCTCGTCTCATTTCATATGAAGTTAGTATGCCATGAAGTTGCACCACAGTAAGATTTTGAAGATCCTTCTTTTCTTCAAGAGCAGAAACTTTTGACTCAAATTTTGTTGTTAGTGATCTTAAAACTTTCTCAACTAAAGTAGATTCAGTTATTGTTTCTCCCAGATTTTTCATACGATTTACAATATCATCAAGTCGTAAAATGTAATTAGCAATTCTCTCCTCATTATGCATTTTTAGGTTCTCATATTGAATTATGAGAGTTTGGAGTTTAGCACTTTTCACCTTTGCATCACCTTCATAACTTAGAATGATTTTGTCCCATATTGCCTTCGCTATATTCAGCTGCATGACTTTGACAAATTCTGATTCAGTTAGACTTCCCAATAGAGCATTAACTGCCTTTGCATTTGTTTCATAATTTTTCTTTTCCGTTGGATCTGTTGGTACTGCGGCTGGATATTGATATCCTGTTTCAACAATCGCCCATACATCTGCACCTAGAGACTGAAGATAGGATCTCATCCTTGTTTTCCAGAAGATTAAATTATTTTCGTTGAAGAGTGGAGGCCTGATAGATGCTATTCCATCTTGATTGCTCATCTTTATTGATCTTCCTTCTAGCGGCTAAGCTTTTTCAGAAGGACCTGCTCTGAAACCAATTGTTAGGAAAAATACTGAGAGGGAGGGGTGAATTAGTATTTAGATCTGACTGAAAACTTTTTCTCAGAGATTCATTTAATTCTTTACTTATATTATTGCATCATTCATTCATCAGACGTCAGTAAGTATGCGCATTAACAACAGAATAAGCCATCACACATAAGCAACACACATGAACACCAATATTTAAGGTGGAAACCTAGTTTGGGTGAAAACCACCATTGTTGTCGTCTCTGTCTTCAATATTTATTATAAAGAAAACTTCTTACAATTTTTGTGCTGGTGCAGACTTAAACCAGCATGCAGGCACCCACCTATAGAAGGCTACAACCTTCTCTCGTTCTCCAGTCACTACTGGAAGGGAGCTCCAACCCCCTGCTTTTAACATCAGTTTTTACTGACAGAAGACTTTAATACTGAAGGCTTCAACCCTCAGATCCACCAAATTTCTTCAATTTCTTCATCAGACTTGGGTCAGATCTTCATCGTTTCTTTTGCAGACCTTCTTAGAGATTCATTATTTCCATCGGTGCATCATCGATTCAGATTTATCAATGACATAATTCACTCATACAGATATCTCTTAAAGAGATTTATTCATTAACAATCCCTTCCCATGCACACGTTTTATTATCATTCTCTTCTCCTTATATAGTGTTAGCCTTTATTAATACCATGAGTCAAAACTACTCAACCGCTGATGGTATTGGTCGAGATCAAATAGATAATCCAGCGGGGTCTACATAAGCCCCAAACGAATTTGGAATAATATTCAAAGTGATGGCCCAATCGTTTTTCGTCATAATTTATATTTAATTTAAACAAACCTTGGTTAAACCCGCAAACATTAATTTTAAAAGTCCCAATCAATATAATTTAAACTGGGCCCACTTATATAATCAACGACCCAATCACATACTTGCACCGTACTGTGGTTATCCTTCACGCACCTTCCTCATACAACCACCATCTGATGGCTCCCCTTCAGATCAACGACGCTCAACAATATTGCGCAACCTCCTTGGTCGATTGTTAATGTGCGATGGCACGCTGTGATGGCATTTTTGGAACTTCACCCGACGCCACGTGTCGACTGTTCTATGGAATCGCTCCCGATTCTCAAATACCACTTTTTCTGGAAAGGTGGTGTGATAGAAACTGCTTCTAGCCTTAAACCGCGATTATTGTTCATCCTCTGTGGTTCTGCTCCTTCGCTCAAGGTTTCTTCAATTTTTATTCTAACCTTTGGTTCATAAATAATTTAACTCGACTCCTCCGCATACTATAACGCGCTGCTTCATCAGGTTATACATTCCCTATTGCTCACTGTGTCATGGCCTCATCACCCCGATATGAATCAAATGTTCGGCTTATACAGATTCACGAATCTACTCCTTCCACAGAGCTTATTAGTAACAAATTCATGCTTTCACAAGAAATTCAAACAGTCTGTCAGTAACACCGGATTTCATAATTGTTCACAGGGACTCTGATATCCTTCCTACTGAATTCAAAGTACTTCATAGACAATTTAGAAGAAATCCCTCATCATTATATACAAATGTATCCTTTTACAATAACATTCTCTTATTCTTCTCAATTGGCCAGATTTTCTACTCGATGGCCTTTTTCTCTTACTCTGCCTCACTTCACTGCTTGTCTCTGCTCCTGTGCTTTTCTCTTTTCTTATTTGCTGTTACAGATGCTCCTTCTTTGCCAATTCCTTTGCCATCAATGACAATATTTCCAACATGATGATATGATAAAAATGAGCAAGAATTCTCTTTGTAATATTCAAAGTTGTTTGCAAGATGCACATGAGAAGATTGAGTTTTTGTAGTTGGAATCTCAGCTCCAACAAGATGAACTTCAACAAAAGAGTCACCATTCTGAACCTGTTTCTGTTTAGAACATTATGAAAGAATCCCATCAGCAGCAAGTAAATAAAGTTCTAGTTGATTCCCATTCAGTTCCTTGTACTAGAGCAGATTTACATGTAGATGCAGTAGTTCAACATGCAATTCTCAAGCCAATCATCAGAATTTTGGAAGAGCTTGTTCGCAACAAGCACAAAACTGGTCTTGGATATGACAAGGATGTGTCCTTTCATATTCCAGACTACACCAAGCCCATCATATTTGAGAGTGCAGGATTCCTGTATGAAAGTTCACCTGCAGCTGTTTCAAATCCTCCTCCACTTCCACAACAATAACAGAGTGAAAAATGCCAACACTGTGATCGATTTGGCCATATGAAATATCACTGTTTTGATCTTCATCCATGAAAGCACTGTGGTCGGCACACCCATTCTTCAGACAGATGCTTCAGAAACAAGCCTCCTGCAAGAACAAAGATTTATCTTGGATGGATTGCTTCTTGGCAATGGGAATCAACAGCCAAGAAGATTTTTAAGTTGAATGTCAAAACATGTTCTAGAATATTGAGCAAACTTGCAGTGGAGTTGTCGCCATCATCTCACCTTGTCCCTGATAGGGGGGAAATTGTGTTAGGTAAACATGACTCGGGGTAGAGTCAATGTTGACTAGGGTAAATACTAGTGGTTTCGAGGCACATGGTTTTGTGCACCGATTGTTTTGGCCCATGGTATTGCATGTAATGGAGCCTATAAAAAGGCTGGAAATACTTCATTGTAAGGCAAGGCCTGGAGGTGAGCGGTGAAGGCTCACTTGGCCGGATTGGCCAGGGTTTTGGCCAATGGTTAATGAAATTTCATTAGGATGGGTTTTTCCTGGGATTTGGGGTTTTCCCGAATAAACATACGTGTTTATGTTTATGTGATTTTTTGCTAGTTATGTTTATTTATTTCACTCAGTAAAATTGTTTATTATTCCTGTGGTAATTCTTAACAAATTGGTGGTCATCTACAAGCTTCGATGTCAGATAAAGCGAGCCTGAGCCACAATCTCTTATTATATAGTCAGAGTTGTAGCTAGAGACAAAGAAGTTCAAGCAAGCCCAAGCCACAATTCATCATTCAAGATTCAGAGTTGTAGCTAGAGACACGGATGCCCATGAGCATGCCTTTGGTTGGTGGACAACCTTAAACCATCACAGGTTGTAGACCTCCCTTCTTTTAGGTTTAAGGTCTCCCTTTCATATATGAGGGACACTTCCTCTAGCAGAAGCCTTCAGCTTCTTGCCAGCTTTGGTTGAGTTCCAGGAAATGCTTCAAGCATTCCAGTGTTGTTGGTCATCCTTAAACCATCACAGGTTGTAGACCTCCCTTATTTTAGGTTGAAGGTCTCCCTTTTTTATGAGGTACAATTCCTCTAGCAGAAGCTTTCAGCTTCTTGCCATTTTAGGAAGAGTTCCAGGAATTGCAACAAGTATTGTGTTCTAGTGTTGGTGGTCATCCTTAAACCACCTCTTTTTTCCAACATTTCAGAGATTTGATTCAGCCCAAGTGCTGCCATGTATACTTTGCATATTTGTATTACAAATCTCTTCTTGGACTCACACATACCCCTTCGGATTAAGTGGGGGAATGTTGGAACACCTAATCCTCCATGGGTAGGTGTGGAATGCGAAAAGTCACAATGGAGTCCAAGTGACCTTTGAATGTGAAACCAAGAATCACACCATTGTACTATAAATGTACATCATGTATAATGGAAAAATAATAGAGCCACACGCTTATCCTTCTATTGTGTGTTGAGTCTCTTGTTGTGTGTGTTTATTTTTCTCTCACACCACGTGTGTGGTTAACAGTATGTATTCTATTTTTTTTTTTCTTTATGTTCATTTTAATTCTTTTGATTATATGCATCATTTACATTCTTTCATGCTCATTCCATTTATGTTCTTTTGCATGTTATGTGTTCTTGATCTCGTTTCAGAGATTCATTACTTTTCAATTTTTTTGATATATACTCATGAATGAATATAATTTTACAATTCACACATTAGTAATTTTAATTGATCTCTCACTACTTTCAGAATAGGCTGCAGCCTTTAAATTTCAAAGTTTAAGAATTCAATGTTTTCTTAGTATAGGATTTGTTTCTTTCTATATTAAAATTTACTTTCAAGTCATTAGAATAAATTTACTTTCCTATTGGTAAAATATATTTAATTTCATGTCACTATAATAGATTTATTTTCATTTCAATAGAATAAGTTTTCTTTCATGTCAATCGTCATTTCAATTTTGTAGATTAAAATATTTCTTTCCAAATACCGAATTTGAGACTTTTGAAAAAGAAAGTGTGTGCATACTTATCTTAGAAAATTTTCATGAATATGTTTGCCATCATATCAATATGTTAATTCACTCTTAGATTGAAACTTGATTCCTAGGATATATTGTGCAAGTATACATCACAAGTTCACGAACCCCAGGTTGAAAATTTAATGACAAATAATTTAAATGACAATTAAATTACCCAACAGAGTTCCACTTATTTTTATTTACCATAATTACATAATTACATCATGATTTCCACATCATCATGTGATGAGAACATGACAAGTCACTAACATTGATGACTTGGACCCATAGTGTGTAATGACATGAACTTTCTTGATAGGTGAAAATGTTGCCACTTGTATATTTGATATTGCATGAAACTTCCATGTTATTGATGTCTTGACCCTCCAAAGGGTCTTTGATCATTTGGAGTCTTTTGGGCTGCTTCGATCATCATGATTTCAATGTTCTTCATTTTGTCACATCACATGTTCTTCGTTCTTGTATGTTTCCTATGACTGCCCTCTTTGCCTGATATATTCATCCATCTTTTCCATGTTGTTCTAGAATACATACGACTGATATCGCTCATGGAAAAAAAACATAAATCTGAAAAATATCCTATTCTAACATGTTTCATGTAAAATTTTTGTTCATGATTTAACAATGCACTTGGGAAGGAAAAGGAAACTTATGTGCTTAGGGCGTGTTAGACGGATAAGTCATTCTTGCAGACAAGACATACCTCCTAAGTGTCCTAAGGAAAAATAGCAACAAATGGACAAACAAAACTATATTTCTCTAGATATATTGCAATTCATAATTAAATGCTATAAAGGTTTAACGATCTTACCTTTGATCCAACGCTTGTTTGTAGTAGTAGTCCTTCAGTCGCCCGAAAGAGTTATCTTAGAAGATCTGCAATCACAAACAAAAAAACATCAAATAGCACCTGCATAACATATATTCATAAATCATATCCATTATGGTGATCAAGGAATCCATAAAATAAACCAATCAATTAATAGCTTATTGAGAAAAATGGATTTATTTGTATTAACTTAAATAAGGAAGAGCCTTACAACTGTGTCCACCTTGATGTTGTACAGGTCTTCCTGGGGTCCGGAACAGGCGTTTCCTTTACTTAGATCAGCCTTTCACTCTTCCAACCGAGATAAATATAGGTATGTAATCCTTCCCACATGAAATCTCAACTAAAAGGGTCTAAGTTTCAACATCACTTCGCCTCCAACAATATTAAAACTTCAACTCATCAATTGTAACCCCTTGAGGCTGCCCTATGCCTCTTTTTATAGTGGAGAAGAGAAGGTTACAACTCCATACAAGAAGGGATAGAATCCTCCTTCAAAGGGATTAGTTCCTTATATCAAGGGGTTAGCTCCTTATTGAATGGGATGCATGAACATGAAAGGAGCGTACTTTTCACCCCAAGAATGTTTCTAGAAGCTTCCAAAAATGACTTTAACTAAGCTTCTAGATTTTACTTGCACCTTTTCTAATCTTTTACAGGGGTCTGCACTTTTAATAAGCAGAAAGTGCACTTGGCTACGCATGATTTATAGCCAAAAGGTGCGGGACCACAGGAAAAACTAGGAGAAAGTGCGGTACCAGAGTTTTAAGGCTTTTATGAGATTTTCTCTTAGTTTCAAGGCTTGATTTTGGGAACTTTGATATTGTAGGCTTCCAAGGGAGTACTAAAAATGTCATGGTGACAAATTCCAGTGTAACAAATTGCCCCCTAAAGTGAAAAATCTGAGAATATTCTAAGAGTGATGGGCTTTATCATTTCAAGGATTAGCTTGTGGACACCCCAGTTAGAACCCTGTAAAAAAATTCAATGCAAAACATATATATATATATCATCGCTAAGGTAGGCATTCCATACTTAGATAAAAACTAACTAAACTTGTTCTAATACATAAATGATTTCAATATTACATCAATAGTGTAGACATAGCATGGGCGTAGCCATTTGTAATGAATCGTCTACTGCATAATGAATAATAAAACTACTCGCAGCCTGGATGGTGGAAACTAGATCCAGGGTCTTGATTTTTGCTTCCCGAACTAGTACGATTCTATTCATGAGATTAAATGTGTTGAAGTCGAACATGGTAGAAACCACTTGATTACCAGTCAATGATGTGAACTGTTAACAAGTGTGAGAGAAACCACCATTAACAAAAATGGCTCTCAAAGTACTCAGTAAAATCCATGAAATGTGAATAAGTGATCTGAAGTCGAACATTTCACGGAATTTTTCGATCGAAGTTCAATGATATAACCTGTCATTGAAGGCAAGAAACCTTCCATTAAGGCATGCAGATTCCATGGTAATGACAGATTCTAGATCAACTTCCTAGATGATGAGTTGTCGTCGATAGAAAGTGATCCGTCATAAGCAAGCTCACGACACGAAACCATAGATCCAGTTTTGAAGAAATTTTTTGCAAGGACTGACTCAAGGATGGTCAATGAGAATGGAGACAAGTGTTTGCAGATGAATGGTTTGTTTGACTATCCTCTTGAACACATAATGGCACTGCAGATTGTTTGGTGATAGTTGCCCTAACCTAATACCCAGGAAACGGCTGAAGACTTTCAATGTCGTTTGATTAACTGATAGGCAAAGGATTTCCCAACCCAGGAAGAAGTGCGACAAAAAGTGTCGTGTTCAAGAGTGGTGTAATGATTTTACAAATAAAAGTATAACAAACGAATCTATTTTTCTCTCTTTTCCCCCACCATTTCTGGCAAGTATAACAAACGGTAGGTAGATGAAGCAACGATAAATCATCAACGTACTTTGCAAGCTTTAAGAGCATGCGGGCTTTACAAATTTTTGGCTATCAGTGGCATGCGAGATCAAGTGGATCTTCTTACTTGGATGGTAAGTAAATGGGATGTCCAGGACCAGTGTTTTGTGATCGGTGGTCACCGGCTTGAGATTGAGCTGGAATACATCTATTTTTTGACTGGTTTTTCCAAGAGAGGTGAACCATTATCTCTATTTGGGGCTAGGCCAGGTGGCCAATCTGTCGCTAGCCTACAATTAGAGTTCTGCAACGATGAGGCCAATCCCCAGGACAAACGGATTGACATAAAAACTATCATCCATCCAGAGCTGAAGGTGATAGATTTTACCATTTTCAAGATGTGTGGAAGTGCAGCTTTTCATGTAGCCACTGGTTCTTAGATGCGCATAGCAGTAGATTGCTTTCGAGGCACCATATTCAACTGGTGCGAGGAAATGTTGGAAAATGTGAAAGGCCAACTTACCAGAGCAAAGAATGGGAAGCTAAAAAACTTTGGATATGGGTCCATTGCAGTCACCTTTGCTCTAGAGAGGATCCCCATGTTAGCCCGTAGCATATTCCTGTCGATGCTGGTCGACCTCGAGAGCCTAGGATGGTTCGTTGGGTTTCTTTGATGGCCCACCACAGTGAGGGTGGGGAGATTGTGTGATTTCCCTCTACATATTTTCATTGGTTGGAATGCCAACTTTTTGTTATAGAGGATTTTAACCTTATGCTGGCATGGAATTTCGTGGAAACTGGGAGATACCCCTTCCTCCAGGAGCTCAGTGGGATGAGTCAGGTAAAAAATATCTTTTGACATGTTCTAATTTCTAATTTTTATTTTGTTTTTTAATCATCCAAAACTGATAACAATTTTTTTTTAAATGCAGATGTGGGTCCAACTCGACTATCCATTCTCTGCCCCTTTGACCAGAGGTAAAGGGATTCAGCAGCAGTAGCACCACCCCCACAGGATCAGACTGCAGAGATCCTGACTGACTTAGAGCACCATCTGGAGCGGCTCACTATGGTTATTCCTGAGACTACTATATATGATATCCTGCTCCATCTATAGAGATATGTCATAGGTGTTCCTGGTCCATTCAGGAGGTTTTTGACAAGGGTGGCACAAGCAGTGGTGTATTATCGTGATCATCACCATGGAGAATGGATGATTGACTTGTAGACTCATTTTTGTATCACCTTTTTCCTATCATAAGGTGTTTTGAGCCTATGATCGAAGACGATGTACTATTTTTGAACACTACATTTATACTATGATATACTATTATTTTCAGTTTACCTGTTCAATCATGTTATGAAATGTTGATTTGTTACTTTGTTATCGCAAATGTCTATTTATAACATTAGAAGCAATTTCATCTGATAATGTATTTAAATTTCTTGAAATGTGTTGATATTAAATATAATCGAACTCTCGTTCCAAGAGACGAACCCTTAAAAATAATCTTAATAATACTGTATTTCTAATGGCATATACTCGATTTAACTGTAATACAATGAGTTCAGAATCTAACTTAACGATCAAACTCTGAATTCAAAATGAAATGGATTCCGATAATAATTCAATAACTGCACTATATTCGGATATATTGTTCGTCGTTTGACTGAGACTTACCCCATGCATCGATACTAACTCGTCAGTGGGTGAGTAAATAGCCAAGCTGCGGAAGAGATGTTCCGTGTACTATGACAAGTGCCATCAGCAAAACTAATATACGTTTGAAAGGATGTCAACATCTGCGATATCAAAAGTATCCAGATAAGCGGGAATAATAGTAAAAGCACACTTACACTGGGCACACGTTTCTAATCTATAGCACACCAGCTAAAAAGTAACTAATATACAGAGAATATCTCCACACGAAGTCAAGCGTAATATCTCTTCAGATAAAGTCCATTTATGGGTTTACCCAAAGAGACCTCGTCAAAATCAATCAATTCGTAGGCCCCTTTTTCAAGCTGTCGCTTGACAATATAAGGACCATGCCACATGGGTTCAAATTTCCCAGCCCCTAGTTTATTGTTGGCTTGATCATAAATCAAAACTAGGTATCCTTCTGAAAAATTACGAGGGGTAACATTTCTATCATACTGAGCTTTCATTATTTTCGCATGAGCCTCTGTAGCTAATGCAACAGTGCGCCGATTCTCATCTAATTGAGCCAAGTATAAAAAATGTTTCTCCTCTTCAGAAGTGTCTTGTAGTAACTCTATGGCTAGCTGGAATGACGGTATCTCGCATTCAATGGGTAATACCGCTTCTAAACCATAAACTAGTTGAAAAGGGGTAAAAATTGTCGATGTTTTTACTGAGGTTCGATATGCCCAAAGTGCTGAAAAGAGAATGGTATGCCAATTCGACTTATGAATTCCAATGATTCGTTTGATCGTGGTGACTAAAAATTTATTAATCGCTTCAACTAAACCATTGGCCTGTGGATAATATGGTGTAGAACTGTCATGGCGCAGGCCAAGCTAGTCTGTTAACTCGGTCATCATGATATTTCGAAAATGGCTCCCGTGATCATTAATTACCGCTTGGGGTGCACCTAAACGAGTAATCACATGATTGAATACGAAAGTAGCTGCAGTTTTTCCATCTGCCACAAATGTAGGCATCGCCTCGGCCCATTTGGTAAAATAGTCTACTGCTAGAATAATATACCCATGCCCCCCGGCTGAGTGAGGGTTACATGTAATGAAATCAATTCCCCATTTTGCAAAAGGACGAGGAGAAATTATGGGGTGAAGAGGAGAAGGTGGTGCACACATTTTTCGATCGAAGATTTGACAATTATGACATTTTTAGACTGTGTAAACACAATCTTCAAACGTAGACGACCAGAAATACCCTCCGCACAATATCTTTTGGGCTGTGGCGTACCTAGACATATGACTGCCACATGCTCCGGAGTGACAATCATTTAACACCTTTTCGGCTTCGTCATGAGTTAGACAACGTCGAAAAATCGAGTCCGCACCATGACGATAGAGTGTGTCACCAACAATGTGATATTGTTGAGACTGGAAACGAATTTTTCGTCGTCGTGACTGTGAAATCTCAGGCCAAAGAGATTTGGTTTGAAGATATAAAATAATATCTCCATACCATGGATCAATGGTACTAATAAGAAACAAGTATTCATCCGCGATTGGTTTTTCCACCACAATTTCTGTATCAGTACATGGGAAATCACACATAAGTTCAGCAAATATCAATGATTTCTTGGATTTGGGCTTTTCAAACTCCAAATCAAGCTCCTGCAGGATAAAAATCCATTTGGAGTATTTGCCCCCTAGAAATTTTTTAGTCAATATGTACATCATAGGGTTACAATCAGAGATCACTGTCGTTTTTCGTAAAAGTATGTAGTGACGAAAACGTTGGACAGCTTGAACAGCTTCCAAGGCCAATTTCTCCACATGTGAGTATTTTATCTCAGTCAGATGCAAATTTTGACTAAGATAGTAAATCACATGTTCACTATGGAATTCATCTTCCTGAACTAAAGCCATCCCTATCGTGGAATCAGAAGCGGCAAGGTAAGAAAAGTAATCCCGGTTATAGTTGGGAGGATGCAGTAACAGTGCATGGGTCAATGCATTTTTCAAAGCATCAAAAGATCTATCAGCGACCTCGTCCCAAAATAATGGAATGTTATGTTTCAACAACCTAGTGAAACCTTTCATTAACTCGGCGTAGTTAGGAATGAAACGACATAAAAAGTTTTCTTTCCCTTTCAAAATTTGGAGTTGGCGAAGAGTAGAAGGAGGAGGTAAATTGATGATTTCCTCAACCTTCGATGGATCGACACGAATGCCTACCTTTGAGACAAAAAATCCCAATAATCGTCCGGATTATACGTAGAAAACACATTTGTGAGGATTCAAACGAATCTTATAGTGCCTACATCATATAAATATGGCTCGTAAATGAGTAATATGATCTACTCTGCATGAAGAATGATTAGGAAAATCATCGAGGTAGGGTTGCACAATATGCTTAATGTCGTGAAATTCATAAGACATGGCCCTTTGAAAAGTGGCGCCAGTGTTCTTAAGGCCAAAAGGTAATTTGCGATAAGAAAAAGTTCCCCATGGACAAATGAAAGCTATTTTAGGTTGATCTGCAGGGAGTATGTTTATTTTATTGTAGCCGGAAAATCCATCCATGAACAAGAAAATTTCACTTCCATCACAATCGTTGATAATTTGATCGATGTAAGGGGTTGGATAATTGTCTTTAGGACAAGCTCGATTTATATCCCTATAGTCGATACATACTATTATTGTTCCTTGTTTTTAATTGAAAAGAATAATATTAGATACCCAGTCCATTAACGGGATGAGATAAATAAAACCCGCATGAAGTAATTTTTCAACTTCTGCTTTGATAGTGGCATCTTTTCTCAGATGAATCTGACGTAATTTCTGTCTGACTGGTTTGGCATTCGGGTATGTCTTAATTTCATGTACAACGATTGATGGATCGATTCCTGGAATTTCTTCATATGACCAGGCAAATATGTCACGGAATTCCTGAAACAGGGATTTATATGCATGAATTTCTTCAGGTGTACAAGAAGCACCTATGTGAATGTTTTCAACAATTCCAAGTTTTACTGAAATTTCAAGAGGAACCGTCATAGAAATATTTTCTAAATTCAATTCAGAATCAGCATGTGAGAGAGGATTTTGAGGTTCCTTGATGTAATCAGTGGTAAAAATGGAGGAAAAAGCATTTTCAAAATAATCGAGATCAAGTAAAAATGAAGACCTATGGTGTAGATCTTCCCATGGTAATTCATCTACCGACAAGAATTCACGAATATGCTCATCAGTATGGAAAACTTGTTGAGCATGATCCGAAATTGGTGTCGAAGCTAAATTCTTTATTGAAAACGACTCCTGATTGATCACATTTACTGGATCAGATTTGGTTGAAGGGGTATCAGAAAATGACTTTACTTGCTGATATGCTAGCTCGAAAGGACTCAAAGGCATTGGGCCTTCAAAAGAATCCAATTCTGATTCTGAAGGTACTATCCAAGGATCATCAAAGGAAATAGTACTTGATGTAATCATATTGATATTAGAAATAGGATTTTGTACGTTGGGAGGAGGCAGGGAAAAAGTTCCCAGTAAAGTTGAATATTTAATTAAACCTACTCCGACATCCTTATAAGGGATAGTCGATTTTCCGATATGTTGGATACTATCAGTAGAGGCTGGGTCAGATGAATAATATGAGAGATGATCTATCTTAACGATCTTTCCTTTATGAGGAAAAATGATGAGACGAAAGATCGATGATACAACAATAGTCATAGCATAAGACCAACTACGACCCAGGAGAAGTTTATAATCCAGAGGGGCATCAACCACTTCCACATCTAGATTAACCACTTTTCCTTCAAACTCTAATGGTAGATCTTGTAAAATACTATATGGCTGAAAATCTCTTCCATCAAACACTTTGAGAATAGTTGGTGATTGGTTGATTGTTGGAGAACCAAGTGATTTCCAACATTTTATCCATAGTATACACGTAGAAGCCCCTTCATCAACAATAGTGTGAAAGATACGCTTGTTTTTTACTATTACTGGAATTTGGAAAGCCATTTGATGAGGTAGGCGTGGTGTAAAATTTTCAAAATCGAAGATCATGAGGTTCGAATCCTGGAGATATATGGCTCCTAAGGCTAAAAAAAGTAATTTTCTTTGGGATGGGCGTGATTGCAATACTTCCAAAGCCGACATTGCTAAAGGGGAAATTTCCAAATATTCAACAAGTAATTTTGAGTAGCTTTCGCATGTGGATTAAAAGTTGATTTACGAAGTACACCTTTTGCAGGCGGTTTAATCACTAAGTCAGGATTTTGTTTCTCGATCTATAATGGATCAGAAACTGAGGGAGAGGTAGTCGATGCAGAATTGGATGCTTCTACTTCTTTGCCAGTGTTTTTAATACCATAATCTTGCGATCGCGTCGCAACCATGAAAATATCCTCAACAGGATTGGAGGAAGATCCAACCATGTTACTATCTTGAGTGGGAAAGGGATCCTTCAAGACAACAGGTATATGTGAATCCTTAACAAAATTTGATACATCGGCTCTATGCGGCACTCTTTTGTAAAATGATCCTGGTCACAGATAAGACAAGGATATCGAGGTTTGTGTTTTTCGTCATTTGGTTCAGTTGTATCAATTTTCTCTTTTGAAGATTTCTTCTTTTTATTCTTACCTTTCTTCTTACCACCCATTTTAGATTTGGTCGTAGATGTCTCTACAACATGGATATCGGCGGAAATTTCAAGGGAAGAATCTCCTTTGGGTGAATCGGGTAAAGTGATAATAGGAGAAGTAGTCTTGGAAGACTTCTTCTTACTCTTACCAGTACTAACAGAACCAATTACACCATCAGCGGCGTGAGAGCCAGAAGGAGTTGCAGTTAACTGACCAGGTCTTGGTAAATGAGGGATTTTATCATACAAAGTACCTGACTGAGTATAAACAAGGTCAAGGTACTGAGCCTGAGCAATAACTTGCTCTTCCGTAACAACGCCTCCTTTGGCCACATCTTCAGTAATTTTGGGCAATAACGATTTAATAAACCATTCAGCCAAAATTTGATCAGGAATAAATATTTTCACTAAACGCCTTCTACGTCTCCATTCATGAATGTGATTAGATATGTATGTAGACGTAGACTGCTTTAATGAAGTCAGAAATTCTGTGCCATTTTCGTATCTGACAGGCAACTGAAAATGGGTTAAGAAAGCAGTAGCCAGCGCATTAAAATTATTAAAAGAGCCGCGTGGTAACTCAATGTACCATTTGGCAGCTGGACCAATGAGATTTCTCTGAAAAAGACGTAATCAAATAGAATCATCGACTAGTGAATTGGATGCGCACCAGAGGTGATAAGTCATAACGTGATTAGATGGGTCCTCTCCTGACTTACCTTCAAATTTCAGAATATCACTGGGCAACTTGTTAGGCATCGGTGGCCAATATGGAAGATAAAAAATGGGATCGTTCGTAAGGCGCGACAGATCTGGTAAATCTAAAGTTGCTATGAATGGTAACCAATGGCTAGGGTCTTGATAACCTTGAGTGATCAAACTAGTGCCAGGAGGAGGATAGCCAGGATATCCTGGAATTGGATGTGCATTTTGAATCGTGTAACCTCCTAGGTAACCAGGATTAACCGAAACATACTGGGGTTGTTGAGGTATTTGATAAGTATACCCAGGGTATGACTGATACTGATACGATAGATTTTGTGTAGCTTGACCAATTTGATACTGTCCCTGGTATGGTTGATAAGTAAACTAAGGTTGAATAGAGACAATCGTACTTGTACCAACTTGTCCCGTAGGCATCTGGGCCGTAGTCTGACTTGTAGGTCCCGACTGTAGCATAGAGGCTAAAGGAATTTGCATTGATGTAGGGATAGAAGAAACCAGAGCTACAGATACTCCAGAAATAGATGTTGTAGGTTGAAAAGAGGTTGCAGTAGTTGCAACAATTTGAGGCAGAGTCTAAGGTGTACTGGGCCTAGGCTGCTGAACAGAACCAGGTGCAGGGATTTGAACAATAGGCTGAATAGGTTGCTGGGTTGGACCAGAAACTAAAGGTTGTCCAGGTTGATTAGGTAACTGCACATCAGGTTGCATAGTTTGTTGAATTTGTGATGGATTCCACACCATTTTCATTCCAGGGTATTGACCCGTAGAAGGCTGTACATATGAAGGACAATAGCTTGACTGAACATAAATTAAGTGGAAAATTTTCAGCTCCTTGTAAAAATGATTGACCGGAAGGCGGTTGGAAACCTTGAGTTGGGTACTGAGCTTGAGGTTGATAACCCTGAGGCACATACTGAATCTGGGGTTGATAAGGACCCTGAGGAATATAATGAGTCTAGGGTTGACCTTGGGGTATGTACTATCCTTGAGGTTGATAACCTTGAGGTATGTACTATCCTTGAGGTTGTTCTCCAGGTAAATAATATTGTCCTACAGTTTGTCCTGGTAGAAAATTACCTTGAGGCTTCCCCCCAGGTGATAACTGACTACCTTGAGGTTGCCCCCCAGGCGGTAACTGACTACCTTGAGGTTTCCCCCCAGGTGGTAACTAACTACCTTGAGGTTGAGGATTTGGAATATTACCAAACATCATAAAAAATTTCTTTGCGTTCGACGTTTCAATTTTAATTCCATTCGTACCAGTTGATAACACTTGTTCAGTTGGTCGAGGAGTTGCTCCTAAGAAAGTACCAGAGAGTGACTGGTACCTCGAAGTAATGGAAGGACCACCATATAAAATTTTTTCCAGTGATTTGGAAAACATAGATGACTCACTTGACATGATTGATGAAGGATAATAACCCCTTGGTGTAGGATGAGAAGGAATTCGGGGTGGTGAAAAATTAAGACCCAGGTTTTCTAAAAAAAATTTCAATGACAAATACCAAGCATCACTTCTAAAAGGAATGTAGAATATAGATTCACGCTCCCTAAGATTCAAAGTGTGTTGGGTTTCGGGAAGAGTTACTTCTTCGCCTGGACCGACAAGTTCTTCAATGGAAATGAGGTCAGAAGGAATATTTTCAGTAATAATATGTCTTACCCTAGGTGAACCAGGATCACTAGAAGTTGGAGTAACAAATCCTGAAGATGGTTCCAAAACAGTAGGTTCAGTGTCAAGTTCAGAAATTTCAGGTTCTTCAGTGAATTCACTGGAAGGAGAAATACTACCAGTAAGCTCGGAAACTGAAATATGTTCTTTAATATGCCTTTTTGTTTGTAGTTTATAATCAGGATGAGTAATTATAGATGATTCTCCTACTTCTGTTGATCTAATTCTACTATCAGTAGACGATACTAGAGCTCGTAGCCCTTCAAGTTGGCTTGGTGTATATTCAGGGGGCTTCCCCTGAAGTCTGCGTGATTGTCTCGGTAATTCAACCATGATTAAAAATTATTAATCACATGCAATGAAATGAAATTTTCAATGAAAAATCCTAGAGTCACTAAGGAAACAAACAAATGAATCACACGCTTAAAAATCTAGGAGATCAAACCAAACACAAACAGTAACTTCCCACACTAAAAACACTAGTTGGTGATGAAATCCAATGTTGTAGTATTTAATGCAGAAAGGACACTTGGAACAGTTACCTCGACAACCTGCTTAATGAAACAGACCGGTGTAAGTTTCTCCACTTAAACCATCTCGAGTGAAGATAACCCTCTGGAGAGTCCAAGTGAGTCTAGTCGACGTCTGCTCTAGGTATAGTGGGATCTTTCCACCACCGTCACCTTAGGAAAAAATCGTAAGATTATGGTCACTGTGGTTACCAACAGGAACTAATATACCTGGGGGAACAGTCTACGGTCTGACATATGCACAAGGGCAGAGTATCAAAGCTCAATCCCCTTGAAGGCTCCTTGACATAATCTAATGTATACCGACAAGTGACCCCAGGCTCCTCGACAATGGTCTCTCTAAGGTTTACCGTTGTTAATACACACATATCTTCTATTGTTCCCAATGAGATAGAATTGATTATCTCACTGGTTTATATATGACCTCGTGCTTGACTCCTTTAAGAGGAGCTTCCTAGAGCATACAAGCAACTATTGGATTTTTTTCCTAGTGCAAGATTAACTACTTGTTTGTTTTAACTGTCTTGGAGAGTTAATTACTCCCTACTCCAAGACAGTAGCCTAACCTATATTGGCGAAAAGAGCCCTAGAAATATAAAAGTTACTAGGTTAATTTTAATTTAAGCGTTGATTTTATAAGGCTGTTTCTTAAGACAATAGGTGTGAAAGTGAAACTGATTATATGAAGTGACCCGACTCAAATCCAACTAGAAAAAAATGCATCTATAATGAGAAACAATTCATTTTCTTTCTATGAATTCTAGCTAAAGGAAGAGTTGAGAAATGCAATATTTTAAAAACAAATATTTCCTTTAAAAAAGAATAAATGAAAATAAATCTAATTTCAGTGAGAACTCAAAATTATCTATGCTCAATAAAAAATCCCTTTTGTTCAAGATCGAAACTGTAAACTAAGTTTTTTCTTCAAAAGACACTACAATTTCTAGAAAAGCACTCAAAGCTAAAAAAACATTAAAATTGAGATCTAAAAATTCTAAGACTAAATCTGAATTAAAATTTCAAATACTTTAAGGATGTCTTACTTAGCTTGTGATCTAACTAAGAAATTCTTTACTTGAATTAGAAAGAACTTGAAAAAACATCCAATTTTCATTTTTTAAGTGAAATTCCAAACTGATTAACAAAAGTTTTTAACGATTTGCAAATGAGAAAAATAGAAATCTAAATCTCATAAAACAATTTCTGCTATGATGTCAGACTCAGCAAGAAAACAAGAGAATACCAGTGATCTAAAGGCATACCAAGGTTTCTAATATTTGAGCGGGATGTAAGACCAAGCAAAAATCATTATAACATGCAAATCTTTCAGAAAATCAATAAAAAATAAAAATGCTGAAACAAACTCTTAACCAAGGCTTTCTGACAGAAGATACAGGTCTGGGAAATCACTGAGAACCTAAAAGAATAATTCAGAAAAGAGGATTTTAAGATTTTTCAAACTTTTTGACAGTTTCCGCAGGATTCAGTGCAATCCAATGTGGTCCGGCACTGTGGGTACAGGAAAAGTGCAGAACTTCCTACACTGTCTCTAAAGGAAAAGAGCGGACACAGGAAAACAAGAGAAAAAACAAAGATTTCTCAAAGATTTCTCAGGGATTTCTACAGGGAATAACTACCCAAGCCAGTATAATCAATCAAAATCAAGAAACATAAATTCATAAATCAAAAGTAAAATAAATCAAAGCTCAAATATTTCCCTAGCGGAGTCACCATTTTGTTGGACGGAAAAGTCATTGTTGCGGACAAGACAGACCTCCCAAGTGTCCTATGCACAACTAGAAACAAACAGACAAAAAAAATTATCTTTCTCTAGATATATTGCGATTCATAATTAAATGCTATAAAGGTTTAACGATCTTAACTTTGATCCAACACTTGTTTGTAGTAGTAGTCCTTCAGTCGCCCGAAAGAGTTATCTTCGAAGATCTGCAATAAAAAACAAAAAAACATCAAATAGCACCTGCATAACATATATTCATAAATCATATCCATTATGGTGATCAAGGAATCCATAAAATAAACCAATCAATTAACAGCTTATTGAGAAAAACGAATTTATTTGTATTAACTTAAATAAGGAAGAGCATTACAACTGTGTCCGCCTTGATGTTGTACAGGTCTTCCTGGGGTTCGAAACAGGCATTTCCTTTACTCAAATCAGCCTTGCACTTTTCCAACCGAGATACATACAGGTATGTAATCCTTCCCACATGAAATCTCAGCTAAAAGGGTCTAAGTTTCAATAGCACTTCGCCTCCAAAAGTACTAAAACTTCAACTCATCAATTGTAACCCCTTGAGGCTGCCCTATGCCTCTTTTTATAGTGGATAAGAGGAGGTTACAGCTCCATACAAGAAGGGATAGAATCCTCCTTCAAAGGGATTAGTTCCTTACATCAAGGGGTTAGCTTCTTATTGAATGGGATGCATGAACATGAAAGGAGCATACTTTTCACCACAAGAATGTTTCTAGAAGCTTCCAAAAATGACTTTAACTGAGCTTCTAGATTTTACTTGCACCTTTTCTAATCTTTTACAGGGGTCCACACTTTTAATAAGCAGAAAGTGCGCTTGGCTATGCATGATTTATAGCCAAAAGGTGCGGGACCGTAGGCAAAACTAGGAGAGGGTACGGTACCAGAGTTTTAAGGCTTTTATGAGCTTTTCTCTTAGTTTCAAGGCTTGATTTTTGGAACTTTGATGTTGTAGGCTTCCAAGGGAGTACTAAAAATGTCATGGTGAC